>JANAVB010021999.1:6541614-6998675 GCA_029216955.1 Iris pallida | reverse complement strand
TAAGTATGAATCCCTGACCGTGGGATCTAGGGAGTCACGGCCTAGACATGATGCAAGACAAGACAAGTGAATTGCACAAGCAAGCAAGCAGGAACACCCACGGTGTCAAGTTGATTATAAGAGTCAAGTTAGCCGTCGCAACAGCATCAAGATAAATCATGTCAGGGTACTTGTCAGGAGTGCGCCACGACGGGCCACTATCATGTCAGGTTGGTCATCTCAGGAGTGCACCACTACGGGTCACTGTCGTGTTATATGCTAGTTCCTTGTCATACCATGCCATGTACAATAGTCATTCCAAACATATTAAGTAAAATCAAGTTCATGACAAAAGACGTAAGGATATAAAATGGGCGTAAAATATCAAATAAAATATCAATATACAGGGCTATAGAAGAGCCAAGCTTAAAGAAATAAAACTAAAACTCCAAGAGCTAATGGGTTGCGCAAGGGGTCAGGAATGGATTGCGCAGGATGTCAGCTGCAGGATGCCAAGTACGCAGGGGCACAAGGCGCACGGACAGATGGCGCATGGGCCAAGTGCGCAGGAGCCAAGTTCGGGGGAGCCAACTACGCAGGGGGAGCTATGCAGTGGTATAGGTGGCACATGAGCGGACTGCGCAGGAGTGAACTGCGCAGGGGTGGATTACGCAGGAGCAGACTACGCAGGGATGGATTGTGCAGGAGCAGACTGCGCAGGAGTGAACTGCACAGGGGTGGATTGCGCAGGAGCAGACTGCGCAGGAGTGAACTGCGTAGGGGTGGATTGCGCAGGAGCAGACTGCACAGGAGTGAACTGCGCAGGGGCACAGGGTGCAGGGCAGATGGCGCATGGGCCAAGTGCGCAGGAGCCAAGTGCGCGAGAAGCCAACTGTGCAGGAAGAGCTGTGCAGGGGTATAGGTGAAGCATTAGCGGACTGCGCAGGAGTGAACTGTGCAGGGGTGGATTACGCAGGAGCAGACTGCACAGGGGTGGATTGCGCAGGAGCAGACTGCGCAGGAGTGAACTGCGCAGGGGTGGATTGTGCAGGAGCAGACTGCGCAGGAGTGAACTGCACAGGAAAGGATTGCACAGGAGCAGACTGTGCAGGAGTGAACTGCGCAGGGGTGAAGTGCGCAGGAATGGTTGGCGTATGGGGCACAGCGCTGTTCTCCAAGGGGCAAGCAGTGCGGTCGACGCTGCGTTAAAGAGCGCAGACCGAGAGGGGATGCGCAGTCCAGCACTGCGCTAAAGAGCGCAGGCTGCAGTCTTCTTCTCCAGGCCGAGAAGAACACCAAGAACACCAAGAATTCAA
Organism: Iris pallida; assembly: GCA_029216955.1. Taxonomy (NCBI): domain Eukaryota; kingdom Viridiplantae; phylum Streptophyta; class Magnoliopsida; order Asparagales; family Iridaceae; genus Iris; species Iris pallida. The sequence continues at coordinate 6,997,380 of JANAVB010021999.1, read as the reverse complement.
ATCTTCATATCTTTGTCAAATCAAAGCCAAATCTAGATTTTCAAAGGTCTAACTTGAGTAAAATTAAATTCTCTTCCACATGGAAGCATCAAAACCCACAAAATCCAACCAAAATAGATCAAAACCATGTAAATCCAAAAATAGTTAAAACCTAGATCTAGAACAATGGAGACTCCAATTCACAAAATGTCAAGCACTAATGCTGATCACCATGGCCTAATCTAGCTAATGAGCAAATAAAATGTGGTTCTCATGTGGTGGCAAGGTGCACTTGCCTATGGGTGGAGTGTTGTGTAGAGGAAGGAAGAAGAAGAAGAAGAAATTAATGGAGGGAAGTAATGAGGAGAGAGAGTGTTAGGTGGGGATAATAAAGAGGGTGGGTTGTGGTAGAATGAGGGTTGAATATAGGCTAAGGTGTTCCAATGCATGTTAAACCAGACCAAACCAAATCAAACCAGTTCTCCTCCAAAATAAACCAAGCCAGGTAAAACCCAATTACGAGAACCAAAATCTGCAAGTCAAGCCAATTACAAGTACATGCCAAAATCCGAGAAAATAAATACAGGTCTGAAATACATGCAAGCTTGACAAAATACGTATTCAGAATTTGGGTGTTACATAAGGTTTGGTGAATTTAGTAAGCACACTCTTTATTGGCTCCTAAAACTCACACAAATATAGTAAACACTATTAAAATAATATTAATATTTATAATGTATATATAACAATTGTTAGAAATTAATTGCCAATTCCTAAAAATATTGCATCTACCCAGAATTTGTCTACATGGCCGTGTTGGGTCTCACTCCATGCCTACATGGGCTTGGATTTGGTTCGGCCCAGTTCGGACTAACTTGGTTCAACCGGGTTCCTGCAAAGTCAATAAATCTAATAATAATTAATTAAACTTATTTATAATGGTCATACTATAACTTGGCCAGGTTTTCTTAGTTAGGACGTCACTATGGCTCGGTCTTCCCTACCATGGCTAATATACTAGTCAAGGTACACTAGTGCACTACCCGTGCCATAATTTCTAGTCACCTTGTACTCAAATTCCTAACTATGACTAAAATCATCTACCGTAATAATTATCTAAATAATCATTTATAAAAAATCTAGAAACCACCATTTAATTCAAATAATAAAAATATTTTAAAGATTTTTGGGAAGGGGAGCTACACTAGTTGAGGCCTTAATGGGCTTTCCTCCAAGGCCCAATAGGGTTTAATGATAGTCACTATAGGTAGGCTAGCCTCCCTTCCTTTCATTTTTTTCATCTTGTCTCTTTTCCTTCACAAAGTGTTCTTCTCCAAATTAGAGTGCTTCCCTCTTTGATTTGATCTCCAAATCTCTTCATTCCTCCACCAAAACATCCACCCAAACTTCTTATACTACCAAGGAAGGGTGCTAGTAAAGATTTAGAGCAAAGTGCAAGGAGGAGTGTCCATTTTGGAAGGATCTTCGTATCGGAGCCGTGTCCTTGAGAGTATCATTGGGATCCCACTCCCAATAGGTAAAACCAACCCTCTAAATTGATTTTCTACACATATTTGTTAGTTTTGAATCCATAGGATCCACCCCATGCATGTACCTCCTTTAGATTCAAGTTTGAGGCAATTTTGAGCTCTCTTGAGGATTTTAGATATGTGTTTTGTGTCCTACTTGATAGATCCCAAATTAGGATACCCTATGTATTTGGTTTATTGCCTAATAGATTAATTGTGTTTTAAATTCAGTTTTAGAATGGTTAGAGAGTGGATTAATCTTAATTAGGATGGTTAGAATGAGTTTCATTTGGATACCTATGTTGGTATTCTGTCACGACCCGCACCCACTGTGAGAGTACGAGAACGTAACAACGCCCAGCCTACGCCGCAGTGTCGGCGGTAGAGCGCTGTCCTAGGTCAACATACATCTAACAATATATATCTAAACAGTTTATACTCCCCGAGTGGGGGTGACATAGCAGTAAAATTCATCACACTAAGGAAGAGATAGCACGATATGAAATAGAACTCAAGGAAATAAATAGATGAAATAGTCTAAGATAATCCCAGCAATATCCAGAAGTACATGGTCTCAGATACAGAATGAAAGAATATATACAACTCTGAACTCCAAATATAGTCTAGCTAAAATATGTCTCAAGACAGCATAAAGTAAGATAAGCCTAACTAATCAAGTCTAGGCAATCGGGGTGATATCCTCAGCTAGAGCTGGGTCCTCCTGAGGGTCCAGCTCGCAGGTGTCATCTAAGGCTGCCCCGTAGTAAGTGTCCAGGCAAGCCTCCTCCTCGTCCTCTGTAATATTTTCAACAGGTCCAGTCAGGACAGGAGTGAGTATAGTACATCTCAACAGTTCATAGCAGGTTAGAAGATATAATCATGCAGTAAAGTAAGATACAAGTACTGAAAGAAGTGCAGTATGTAAACAGAGAGAGAAAGCTGTAAGAGAATTATCTACTATAAATAGAGAACTATCATATGACTAGTGAGTCAGAGTATAATATAGACATGTAAATGGCATAGGAGATTCTGATGCTACACTATGAAAGAGATTCTGATACTACACTACTTGGATATTATTCACATGTCCATTTCTACTCCCCCGTACCCCCAATCAATACACAAGGATCCAGCCAGTTATGTTATGATTCCATGCAAGGCCCCGAAGGGTGATACATGGATGCCCATAAATGGGTGATTCTAGGAGATTCTAGGATACCCAGTGAATGGGATAAGAGATTCTAGGAGACTCTACGATCATAAGAGTATATGTCGCAAGTGATCAAAGAACCAGTGAAGCATAGTGATACGCCATATAAGTAAAACGTACAGAACATGAAGTACCCGATGCTCCCTAAGGATAACATCTCAAGAAGGGATCCATATAGTACCAATCCGTGTGACCATCGTGACAGTACAAGTAAAGTAATCTACTGCAGGAAATAGTTCTAAGCAGGATATGAAATGATCAGAGAATGTACTCGCATGTATCTGAGTGTCCAATATGAAAAGTAACGTCCGAGGAGTGGTGTCTGGCAACTAATCAGAACAGCACAAGTCACAACAAGTCCAAAATAGTAAAATAGAGTCCTACTATGCATTCTACATGATTCTAGGTTAATCTAGGCCAAAGTTAACTCTTGGTCAACTCTGGTCAACCCTAGAAGTCAAACTAGGTCAACCAAGTCTAAATTGGGCCAAACTAATCTACCTTAGTCTAATCAAGCCTAGTTTAGCACTCCTACACATTCACTAGGTCAACTGACATCACACTTACATAATTATCTAGCACAAGGATCTATGTATCCTATATATACATTATCTACCTATATATATGATATCCATACACAAATAGATATTCACAATCTATAACCCACAATACATTAATAACTTATATATACACCACAACTTTACATTATATAATATAGATACCTATATTAGAGTTAGCATTACATATACACTCTCCAATAGAAAATAGAATAGGCATGTAGGGAAACATATGTGACTGTGTGTATATGCAACTGTGATATGCAGAACAGCAAGGGACAGACCCAAAATAGTGTGAATAATAGTGTCATGTGTGTATGTGTAATGTAAGATAGTGTGCAGAAAATTACAGTAAAGAGAGAGAGGAACATGTGTGTGTGTGAGCAGTGAGAGAGTACAAAATAGTGTGGAGAACAGTGTCAAAACAGTGTCATGTGTGTGTGTGTGTATGGGAGTTGCAACTGTGACAGGAAATGCAACAGTGAAGAGAGGAGAAAAGTGTGTGTGTGTGTGTGTACATTGTGTGTGCAGTGAGTGAGAATTTCAATGTGTATGTGTGTATGTGCCACATGAAGGCTGTGACTGAAACATGTGAAAAGTAGTGTGGTGAAGACAGGTAACAAGTGCAGTATGTAAAACAGTGACAAAACACACCTAATATACTCAGATTTCGTATGTTGAATCACAGTTCAACCAAATACTCAAAATCAGTTTAAAAGTGAACTTTCTACATCTCCGTTTTTGGATCCAAATCACACCAAAATCAACCCAATTTTCTCTTACCATTAGATAATACATAGGAGTACATGATAGGGCCTTAATAACAAGTAGCCAACAGTGTTAAATGGGTTAAAATCAATGATAAACTTCATTCTCAAAATCTGGGAAAAAGTCAGGATACTTAGACAGTTCACAGTTTTAGAAAAAATAGAAAATTGACTTTTAATAATCAAAATTGATTTAAAAAGCTAAACAGTGGTTGGTAACTTACAAATACATTGTGTACGTGCTAGGTGAGGTGTTTGTGTCCACAAAAGTGGACACAAACGTGTCCAGCAATTTAAAAACACAAAACAATAAACTGTGCACACAGAGAACTAATTATCGTGCACGTATTCATTGAGCTCGTGACACGACACGACACAGACCCTGTGCTCGTGTCCCAGTGTCGATTAGGTCTAGGTGTTCATGTCTATGTGTCTGCACAGTGTCCTCGTGTCACCGTGTCTGTGAACCAGAGCCGTATCAGTGGCCAAAAACTCGTGTGCACAGACAGTACAAAATACGTACACAGTCGATATCTCTCTCGACACGATACGGAGACACGTGGTGCTTGACACGTGGCGTGTCAGCCAGTGCCCTATGGCTCGTGTCGAGTTTCGTGTCAAACAAAAGTGAGTCGTGTCCGGTACAGACCCCGATAGGCAGGGGAGCACTGTAGCGGTGCGCACGGTCGTATGCGGCGCGTGTCCAAGCCTAGATCCTGACACAAAACGACACTGACACTAACACATAAGAACAAAAATCAATAAGCAAGATCTAAACTAACATTCCTGTTCAAAAACAAATTGAAAATAACACCAACAGCCCCTTTGTGGCATTTTCACAAACACCTGCGTAGGAACACAGACACGTGTCCAAAACGGACACAAAACCCAAGACACCCGACACGAATCCTATCCAGAATCATAGGGGACCCTTAGGGCTTCCTATTGGTGAAGACAAAATGAAAATCCATGGAGAAATGGGAAAGTTACCTATTGATGAGCAATGGGTAAAAAATCCCCAAATGGAATAATTTCCTCAACCACCCAAATCTCACAAATTGTTTCCTTCCTGCAAACAATCAATACCAACAGCAAGAACATTGATATTAGGATCTAATACAACTAGTTTGGGGGGAAAAAGACCTAAAATGGATTTATTATGAATTTCTAAAGATAGGAGCTCACCTCTTTCTTCTTGAAATAGATTTCCTAAGGAAAGGAGGCTAGCCCTAGAAATTAGGAGGGGTTTTATAGTAGGGGAATCCCAAGACATTAGGGGCCGGCCACTATACTTAGGGTTAGGGTTTGGTAGTTGGGCTTGGGCCAAGTTACATGAGCTATGGTTTATTTGATTAATAAAGACTCTAAGTCATAAGTCATGGCTTATGGCTTTCTAATTTCTATAGCTAAATAGGTTCTAATAACCTAACCATAGATTAGGCTAGGTTAGACTAGAGTCACAATTTCTAACCAAGCTCAAACTAACTAGGGTTTGCTCCTAGGTTGATCTACATGGGTCCAAACTAACCAAAATCAATCTAGTCCAAACAATACCAAAATAATTCCTAAAAATTCCCATAAATTCTAATTAATTCTAATAAATTAAAAAATACCCCAAAAATGACAAAAATACCCTCACACTAGAAATGTGGTAGTGACAAGTCCACCCTCCTTAAAAGAATTTTGTCCTCGAAATTGAAAGGCGAAATACAACTGATGAGAAGGATAGAAAGCATACCTCACGGTCCAAAAAGATAAGGGTAGCGCTCGCGCATCTCATCCTCCCGCTCCCAGGTAGACTCTCCTGGAGAATGATGCCTCCATGCGACGCGCACCAAAGGTATCACCTGGTTCCTCAGAACCTTCTCCCGTCGATCCAGAATCTCTACTGGCTGCTCTGGATAGCTGAGAGAAGGCCCAACCTCTATCTCTGAATGATCAAGCACATGGCTAGGGTCAGCCACGTACCGTCTCAACTGTGATACATGGAATACGTTGTGGACCCCCACAAGTGCAGGCGGCAAGTCTAGCCTGTAAGCCACGTCACCGACTCTCCCGCTGATAACGAAAGGGCCGATGAAGCACGGGCTAAGCTTTCCGCCTCCACTAAAACGTATCGTACCACGAGTCAGAGATATCCTCAAAAAAAACTGGTCTCCGACCTAATCACAAGCAAGGTCTCAATTAATTATAATAAACAAACATGATCAAAAATCATAAACAAACAACCTAAATCTAATCCTACTCTAATCTGTACCTCAAACTCCAAGGGCCTCCGGTGGCTATCAGCCCAGTGCCGATGTCGTCCTGCACCACGCGAAGTCTGTCCCTGATGAGCTTCACCTTCTCGGTCGCATCAACAACCATCTCTAGCCCCAGTAAAGCTCGCACCAATATCATCCCAGGATAAGGGTGTACGGCACCTACGCCCGTACAGAGCCTCGAAAGGTGACATCTCAATGCTGGTCTGGAAACTATTGTTGTAGGCAAACTCCACCAAATGAAGATGATCCTCCCAGGAACCTCCAAGTCCAGGACGTACGTCCGCAGCATATCCTCAAGGGTCTGAATAGTCCGCTCTGACTGTCCGTCCGTCTGGGGGTGGTATGCAGTACTAAACTTGAGCTGAGTGCCCAAGATGGTCTGCAGACTCCTCCAGAAATTGGAAGTAAAATGGCTATCCCGATCTGAGACGATGCTGATCGGAACTCCGTGGATCCTGACTATCTGCCGCATATACATCTCCGCCAGCCTCTCTGTAGACGTACCCACCTTGAATGGCAAGAAGTGGGACGATTTGGTCAACCTGTCAATGATAACCCAAATTGCGTCTTTTCCTCCTGGAGAACGCGGCAATCCTGAAACGAAGTCCATCGTGATATGCTTCCATTTTCACTCGGGAATGGACAGCGGCTGCAACAATCCACCGGGCCTCTGTCTCTCTGCCTTGACCTACTGACAGACCAAACACCTAGCCACGAAGTGAGCCACCTCCCGCTTCATCCCTGACCACCATATATGCTCCCGTAGATCTCGGTACATCTTGTTGGCACCCGGGTGTATAGAGTACTGAGATCTGTGGGCCTCTGCATAACCTGCTCCCTGAGCTCTCCACTGGGCACACATAATCTAGAACCGTGCCTCAAGGCACCATCCTTTGCAAGAAAAAACTCGCCCTCCAGCAAACCTGCTCGAACCTGCTCCTGGAGACACCATAGAGCAACGTCCTCAAACTATGCCGACTTGATCCTCTCCACCAAGTCTGACTGAATCTGCATCCCCCATAGTTGTATCTGTACTCCGGGTACGATCACCACAATCCCAAGGCTCTCCAAGTCGGCAAGCAAATGTCGATCCATGGTCAAACACATGGATGTCGGATACCTACTCAAGGCATCGGCAACCACGTTGGCCTTCCCTGGATGATACTGCAGTGCAATGTCGAAGTCCTTCATCAACTCCAACCATCTGCGCTGCCTCATGTTCAACTCCTTCTGAGTGAACACATACTTTAAACTCTTGTGATCTGTGAAGATCTCCACCCTCTCACCATACAGATACTGCTTCCACAACTTCAGAGCAAATATCACTGCTGCCAGCTCTAGGTCGTGGGTAGGGTAGTTCTTCTCATGGGGACACAATTGCCTGGAAGTATAGGCAATCACCTTTCCGTGCTGCTGCAACACACAACCCAGCCCCTTCCCTGAAGCATCACTATAAATAGTGAAACCACCTGATCCTGAAGGCAATGTCAGAATCGGAGCTGTCGTAAGCCGCTTCTTCAACTCATCAAAAGCTGTCTGACACTCCTCTGACCAAACATACTAGCATCCTTCCGGTCAACCGTGTCAACGGCTCTGCAACCCGGGAGAAACCCTGTACAAATCTCCGATAATACAATGCCAGCCCCAGGAAACTCCTGATCTCTGCAACTGAAGTCGACGCTGCCCATGCCTCAACTGCTACAATCTTTTTGGGGTCAACTGAGATACCATCTCCAGTCACCACATGCCCCAAGAAGTCCACCCGATCCAAGAAGAACTCACACTTGGAGAGCTTTCCGTAAAGCTGCTCCTTCCTGAGAGTCTCCAGCACGATCCTCAAATGCTCCTCGTGCTCCTCCTCTGCTTGTCTTAGAATATACCAAGATGTCGTCAATAAATACCACCACAAACTGATCCAGATACTGGTGGAACACCTTGTTCATAAGGTTCATAAACACCGCTGGTGCATTGGTTAGCCCAAACGGCATAACCAAAAACTCGAACTGTCCGTACCGAGTCCTGAAAGCGGTCTTAGGAATATCCTCCCTCTTCACCTTCACCTGGTGATATCCCGACCTCAGATCAATCTTGGAAAATACCCGAGCTCCGCTCAACTGGTCAAATAGATCGTCGATCCGCGACAGTGGGTATTTGTTCTTGATCGTGAGGTTGTTGAGTGCCCTATAGTCAATACACATGCGTACTGACCCATCCTTTCGGCACGAACAACACTGGTGTACCCCATGGTGACGAACTCGAGCGGATGAAGCCCTTGTCCTGTAGCTCATCCACCTGCTTCTTCAGCTCCACCAGCTCGCTGTTGTTCACCGATAGACATGCTGAGAGATGGGTTCCGCTCCTGGAACCAAGTCTATCGAAAACTCTATGTCCCTGTCTGGTGGCAGTCCCGATAACTCCTCTGGAAAAACATCCATAATCTGCTATCAAGGGGTGTGGAATTGTCTGCTCCTCGACGGGACTCCACAGAAGACTCCGCTGCTCTGCTCTGCCTGACGTCTGGAGTACTCGAAATCTGGCTCCCCCGGCACTCTGAAAAGAACCCTACCCCCTCTGCAATCAATGCTGGCGTGGTGCTGCTCAACCAATCCATGCCTAGTACTATATCGTAGTTCGGCAATAGCATTACGAGCAGGCTCACCTCCAACTCACGGCCTCCCAAAACTACTCTCTGACCCTTACAAACATCACTCACAAGATAATACCACCCCCGGTCGTGATCTTGTAAGTCCTAGGCAACGATTCAGCTATGATACCGTGTCTAATCATAAAAGATACTGATATGAAGCTATGCGAAGCGCCAGAATCGAATAATACTAATGCTGGACTAGAGTCGAGAAGAATCGAACCTGCAATCAGCTCTTCCATCACCTCCGTATCTCCAGCTGCCATGGCGAAAGCTCCCCTACTGGCCTCTCCTGGCCTGCTGTTGGTGCTGGACGAACCTCTGTTGCTGCGTCGGCACGGCTGGTCCCCTCTGCTGGCCTGCTGGAGCTCTGACTCCTCCTCCTGGACTGCTCGTCCCATGCGGCACTCCCTCATCTGGTGGTCTGCTGAACCACACACCATGCATAGGCCCAGCCTCTTCCGGCACTCATTGAAGACGTGCCCAGGCTTCTTGCAGTAGGCACAAGTGACTCCCTGTCTCTGACCCTGCTGGTGCTGTCTCGGCTGCTACTGTTGAACTGGCCTCTGCTGGATCGGCTGCGGCTGAAACTGCCTCAGCTGCTGATGCTGAAAGTGGGGCCTCTTGGCCTGGCCCCCGCTGCTGCTGCCTCCAACTGGGTCTCTCCTCCTCTTGAGCCTAAGCACAAGATCATCCTCTGCCAACAGGGCTCATGTCAAGATCTCCTCGAACGTAGCATCTCTGCTGCCTTTGGTCAGGGACTTGACCTCCTTGACCAGACCCTTCCGGAATCTCTGGGCCTTCGCCGTCTCGCTCAAGCCCTCCACGAACCTGCCGAGATGACTAAACTCTCCAGCATACTCCTCTACTGAGAGGCTCCCCTAGACCAAGCTCTCAAACTGCGATTCTAAGGCTCTGACTGCTAAATCTGGAAAGAACTTCTTCTTGAAGAAGCCCCTGAACTGCTCCCAAGTCTGCCCCGGTACCCCCACCCTGGGGTTTGACTGATACCAGGTGCGAGCAAGATCTAGCATCCGGCTAGCTGCGGCCTCGATCTGAAGGTCTGCTAGAATCCTGGCCAAGCGAAGATCTCCTCTATATGCTCGATCCACTAATCGGCATATAGGATCCCCTCTGTCCCCAGAAAGTCTCTGGGGTTCATCTTCTGAAACTGCTCGATCCCCGATGTCCTCGGCTGCTGCACCACTGGTCGAGCTGCGGCTGTCGTGACGGCCAACTCCATGCCTCTGTCCTACCGAGCCTGCTGTCGGTCCATAAACTGCTGGAAATATGCGAACATCTGAGCTGCGTCCATATGTCCTGGAGGCGGTGGCGGCTGGAAGGGATCCTCTGGAATGACCGGGTCCTGTCTCCCAGTAGGTGGATGCATACCCCCTGCTGCGGCTGCCGAGGTCTCAACACGAGCTGAGGTGGCAGGAGCTGCAGTCCCCTGGCCTCGCCGTGCTGGCTGAGAGGTAGCAGTCCCCTCTATAGCATCCTCATGAATGGCACGCTGCGATCTAGTCTCTACCATCCTGAAGATAGACAAACAAAAGTATCAATTTCTGAGAAAGAAGCAAAATAACAAAGGCGGACAATTACAATTCAAAGGATCAGCTGACAAAAGGATTTAGATGGCAATAAAAGAAATTTTCCTAAAGTGATTGAGTATCTTAAAATTAATGTCCTATATCCTACTACAGGCTGTAGTGATACTCTAATTCGAATACCACTACACTTCTAGTCTAGACCTGCATGGGCCACCACTAAAAATGTGTCACGACATGCACCCACTGTGAGAGTACGAGAACGTAACAACGCCCAGCCTATGCCGCAGTGTCGGCGGTAGAGCGCTGTCCTAGGTCAACATACATCTAACAATATATATCTAAACAGTTTATACTCCCCGAGTGGGGGTGACATAGCAGTAAAACTCAATCACACTAAGGAAGAGATAGCACGATATAAAATAGAACTCAAGGAAATAAATAGATGAAATAGTCTAAGATAATTCCAGCAATATCCAGAAGTACATGGTCTCAGATACAGAATGAAAGAATATATACAACTCTGAACTCCAAATATAGTCTAGCTAAAATGTCTCAAGACTGCATAAAGTAAGATAAGCCTAACTAATCTAGTCTAGGCAATCGGGATGATATCCTCAGCTAGAGCTGGGTCCTCCTGAGGGTCCAGCTCGCAGGTGTCATCTAAGGATGCCCCGTAGTAAGTGTCCAGGCAAGCCTCCTCCTCGTCCTCTGTAATATTTTCAACAGGTCCAGTCAGGACAGGAGCGAGTACAGTACATCTCAACAGTTCATACAGGTTAGAAGATATAATCATGCAGTAAAGTAAGATACAAGTAGTGAAAGAAGTGCAGTATGTAAACAGAGAAAGAAAGCTGTAAGAAAAATATCTACTATAAATAGAGAACTATCATGTGACTAGTGAGTCAGAGTACAATATAGACATGTAAATAGCATAGGAGATTCTGATGCTACACTATGGAAGAGATTCTGATACTACACTACTTGGATATTATTCACATATCCATTTCCACTCCCCCGTACCCCCAATCAATACACAAAGATCCAGCCAGGTTATGTTATGATTCCATGCAAGGCCCCGAAGGGTGATACATGGATGCCCATAAATGGGTGATTCTAGGAGATTCTAGGATACCCAATGAATGGGATAAGAGATTCTAGGAGACTCTACGATCATAAGAGTATATGTCGCAAGTGATCAAAGAACCAGTGAAGCATAATGATACGCCATATAAGTAAAACGCACAGAACATGAAGTACCAGATGCTCTCTAAGGATAACATCTTAAGAAGGGATCCATATAGTACCAATCCGTGTGACCATCGTGACAGTACAAGTAAAGTAATCTACTGCAGGAAATAGTTCTAAGCAGGATATGAAATGATCAGAGAATGTACTCGCCTGTATCTGAGTGTCCAATATGAAAAGTACCGTCCGAGGAGTGGTATCTGGCAACTAATCAGAACAGCACAAGTCACAAAAAGTCCAAAATAGTAAAATAGAGTCCTACTATGCATTCTACATGATTCTAGGTTAATCTAGGCCAAAGTCAACTCTTGGTCAACTCTGGTCAACCCTAGAAGTCAAACTAGGTCAACCAAGTCTAAATTAGGCCAAACTAATCTACCTTAGTCTAATCAAGCCTAGTTTAGCACTCCTACACATTCATTAGGTCAACTGACATCACACTTACACAATTATCTAGCACAAGGATCTATGTATCCTATATATACATTATCTACCTATATGATATCCATACACAAATAGATATTCACAATCTATAACCCACAATACATTAATAACTTATATATACACCACAACTTTACATTATATATATAGATACCTATATTAGAGTTAGCATTACATATACACTCTCCAATAGAAAATAGAATAAGCATGTAGGAAAACATATGTGACTGTGTGTCAGAGTATAATATAGACATGTAAATGGCATAGGAGATTCTGATGCTATACTATGGAAGAGATTCTGATACTACAATACTTGGATATTATTCACATGTCCATTTCTACTCCCCCGTACCCCCAATCAAACACAAGGATCCAGCCAGGTTATGTTATGATTCCATACAAGGCCCCGAAGGGTGATACATGGATGCCCATAAATGGGTGATTCTAGGAGATTCTAGGATATCTAGTGAATGTGATAAGAGATTCTAGGAGACTCTACGATCATAAGAGTATATGTCGCAAGTGATCAAAGAACCAGTGAAGCATAGTGATACGCCATGTAAGTGAAACGCACAGAACATGAAGTACCCGATGCTCCCTAAGGATAACATCTCAAGAAGGGATCCATATAGTACCAATCCGTGTGACCATCGTGACAGTACAAGTAAAGTAATCTACTGCAGGAAATAGTTCTAAGCAGGATATGAAATGATCAGAATGTACTCGCCTGTATCTGAGTGTCCAATATAAAAATTACCGTCCGAGGAGTGGTGTCTGGCTCCTAATCAGAACAGCACAAGTCACAACAAGTCCAAAATAGTAAAATAGAGTCCTACTATGCATTCTACATGATTCTAGGTCAATCTAGGCCAAAGTCAACTCTTGGTCAACTCTGGTCAACCCTAGAAGACAAACTAGGTCAACCAAGTCTAAATTAGGCCAAACTAATCTACCTTAGTCTAATCAAGCCTAGTTTAGCACTCCTACACATTCACTAGGTCAACTGACATCACACTTACACAATTATCTAGCACAAGGATCTATGTATCCTATATATACATTATCTACCTATATGATATCCATACACAAATAGATATTCACAATCTATAACCCATAATACATTAATAACTTATATATACACCACAACTTTACATTAATATATAGATACCTATATTAGAGTTAGCATTACATATACACTCTCCAATAGAAAATAGAATAGGCATGTAGGGAAACATATATGACTGTGTGTGTGTGTGTGCAACTGTGCTGTGCAGAACAGCAAGGGACAGACCCAAAACAGTGTGAATAATAGTGTCATATGTGTGTGTGTAATGTAAGATAGTGTGCAGGAAATTACAGTAAGAGAGAGAGAGAAACATGTGTGTGTGTGTGTGAGCAGTGAGAGAGTGCAAAACAGTGTGGAGAACAGTGTCAAAACAGTGTCATGTGTGTGTGTGTGTGTATGGGAGACTGTAACAGGGAATGCAACAGTGAAGAGAGGAGAAAAGTGTGTGTGTGTGTGTATACATTTTGTGTGCAGTGAGTGAGAATTTCAATGTGTATGTGTGTGTGCCACATGAAGGCTGTGACTGAAACATGTGAAAAGTAGTATGGTGAAGACAGGTAACAAGTGCAGTATGTAAAACAGTGACAAAACAGACCTAATACTCAGATTTCATATGTTGAATCACAGTTAACCAAATACTCAAAATCAGTTTAAAAGTGAACTTTCTACATCTCAGTTTTTGGATCCAAATCACACCAAAATCAACCCAATTTTCTCTTACCATTAGATAATACATAGGAGTACATGATAGGGCCTTAATAACAAGTAACCAACAGTGTTAAATGGGTTAAAATCAATGCCAAACTTCATTCTCAAAATCTGGGAAAAAGTTAGGATACTTAGACAGTTCACAGTTTTAGGAAAAATAGGAAATTGAGTTTTAATAATCAAAATTGATTTAAAAAGCTAAACAGTGGTTGGTAACTTACAAATATATTGTGTACGTGCTAGGTGAGGTGTTTGTGTCCACAAAAGTGGACACAAACGTGTCCAGCAATTTAAAAACACAAAACAGTAAACTGTGCACACAGAGAACTAATTATCGTGCACGTGTTCATTGAGCTCGTGCACGTGACACAACACGACACAGACCCTGTGCTCGTGTCCCAGTGTCGATTAGGTCTAGGTGTTCATGTCTATGTGTCTGCACAGTGTCCTCGTGTCGTTGTGTCTGTGAACCAGAGCCGTATCAGTGGCTAAAAACTCGTGTGCACAGACAGTGCAAAATACGTGCACAGTCAATATCTCTCTCAACACGATACGGGGACACGTGGTACTTGACACGTGGCATGTCAGCCAGTGCCCCATGGCTCGTGTCGAGTTTCGTGTCAAACAAAAGTGTGTCGTGTCCGCTACAGACCCCGATAGGCAGGGGAGCACTGTAGCGGTGCGCGCGGTCGTGTGCGGCGCGTGTCCAAGCCAAGATCCCAACACAAAATGATACTGACACTAACACACAAGAACAGAAATCAATAAGCAAGATCTAAACTAACATTACTGTTCAAAAACAAATTGAAAATAACACCAACAGCCCCTTTGTGGCATTTTCACAAACACCTGCGTAGGAACACAGATACGTATCCAAAACGGACACAAAACCCAAGACACCCGACATGAATCCTATCTAGAATCTTAGGGGACCCTTAGGGCTTCCTATTGGTGAAGACAAAATGAAAATCCATGGAGAAATGGGAAAGTTACCTGTTGATGAGCAATGGGTAAAAAATCCCCAAATGGAATAATTTTCTCAACCACCCAAATCTCACAAATTGTTTCCTTCCTGCAAACAATCAATACCAATAGCAAGAACATTGATATTAGGATCTAATGCAACTAGTTTGGGGGAAAAGGACCTAAAATGGATTTATTATGAATTTCTAAAGATAGGAGCTCACCTCTTTCTTCTTGAAATAGATTTCCTAAGGAAAGGAGGCTAGCCCTAGAAATTAGGAGGGGTTTTATAGTGGGGGAATCCCAAGACATTAGGTGGCCAGCCACTATACTTAGTGTTAGGGTTTGGTAGTTGGGGGGGCCAAATTACATGAGCTATGGTTTATTTGATTAATAAAGACTCTAAGTCATAAGTCATGGCTTTCTAATTTCTATAGCTAAATAGGTTCTATGACCTAACCATAGATTAGGCTAGGTTAGACTAGAGTCACAATTTCTAACCAAGCTCAAACTAACTAGGGTTAGCTCCTAGGTTGATCTACATGGGTCCAAACTAGCCAAAATCAATCTAGTCCAAACAATACCAAAATAATTCCTAAAAATTCCCATAAATTCTAATTAATTCTAATAAATTAAAAAATACCCCAAAAATGACAAAAATACCCTCCACTAGAAATGTGGTAGTGACATATAAGTATCTTGGCCTACAAGTGTTTCTTATGTTGGTATTCATCCACGTTTTTACTAACCATAGCAACTTAGAAATGCCATAACTTTTAGCTCAGAACTCTGATTATCTTCTATTTTTTAAAAAGAACCGTATCGAAGTTAGCTTTCCAAATATATTTTAATAAGCCAAACTCGTTCTAGAACTTTCTTTAAAACTATTTGAGTGTCAGCTGTCTAAAAAACAAATGCATTTCGGTATTTTCGCGATTTCGGGAGCTTCCGGACACGAAAATGCGATCCGTCTGAAGTTTCGAAAAGCTAACACGAAGAGATACAACATAGTTTAATACTAGAATTTAGTGAAGGCCCAATTGGTTTGGTATTGATTTTAAGTTGAAGAGTGACTATACGACATAGGCATTTTGTGTAACATATGAGCCTATATAGTATGGATATTAAGTGAATATAGGTATCATAGGTTGTCGAGTATATATATATATATATATATATATATATATATATATATATATATATATATATATATATATATATATATATATATATATATATTATTGTTAGGTAATATTTGTTAGTATGAGTGTTAGTTAGATAGAAGAGGTTAGTATTTTGTTAAATATTGATATGTTGTTAGATTGTTTGATGTCAGATATCTAGTATGTTAGATATTGATATGTTAGTAGGTTATTTTAGTTCTAGATATTGGTATATTAGCAAGTTAGTCTCTATAGGTTATATGTTAGATATTAGTTAAGATGTTATGTTAGTACATTAGATAGTTAGTTAATTAGATATTTGAGGGGTATCTTGGTATCTCATGATACTAAGTTAGTATCTTAAGGTAAATATGAATTACCTTTACCTTCAAGGTAAATGATTAGTTTACCTTATGACCAAGGTATGGTATCAAGGTACCAAGGTAAGGTATCAAGATATCAAGGTAAGGTTAGGTTTATCCAAGTCAAGGTATTAGATTCCAACCAAGGTATTGGTATTGGGATTCCGATATGACCAAGGTTGATATGGTATCCTAGTGTTAGTGGGTTAATGTCTAAGTGTTTTAGTTTGAGTAGGTGTGTTAGATTATGGAAGGGTTATATAGATAGGTATATATATTTTGGGTTATATAGTATTTATATATATTATGAGAGTATAGATATAGGTTATGGTTCATAGTGAGGATATGTATATTCTTGATATATGATATCTATATGTATGTTTTAGGGTGGTACTATATGGGTAAGGATATATGTGGTATGTATATTATTAATATATCTTAAGTATCATAGATGTTGAGAACTAATCTAAGTTTGACCAATACCCTAAAATCTTAACCTTGACTCCTAGTTTGACCCAAGGTGGACCAGAGTTGACTTAGAGTTGACCAAGAGTTGACTTAACCTAGATTGACTTAGAAACATGTAGATTATATTATAAATTTCTATCATTTCAAATTGAACTCTTTATAACATCTGTTTCTCTAATTAGAACTCTGTGACATCAGTACGGACATCTATTCAAATCAGTCATTCAGGGTATCAGGCGCGTACATTCTCTGATAGTTTTATTATGTTGATATATCCTGTGATGCATGTTATATTAGTGTTGTATCTTGATTCTGACACGATGGACTCACGGATTGGTATTTTATGGATTCCTTGACTTGAGATACGTGATTTCATGACTATCACGAATAATGTAAATCATGACTAATGCATCTATCACGAATAATGAAATATATGTTGTCACGACCCGCACCCTAGAGAGGGACACGAGCACGTGGTTACGTCCAGCCTACGCCGCAGAATCGGCGGTAGAATGCTGTATATAGGGTCTGTAAATACTACGACTAAAATAGATAAATGTACCTGTACAGTATATACAGTCTGAATGGAGGTGACATAGCAATACAGTCTCAATCACATATATCAAACTAAAGTAGATAACATGGAAAGGAAATATGATAGATAAAATAGTAAATGAGTCCAAGATCCACAAGTCAGAGCTATACACAAACATCCAGTCAGAGAATATATGTATAAGATACTACAAACTGAAATGTACTAGCTGGCTCGCATGCCAGGCAAACCTAACTAAACTATGCTACTCAGCGTGAACAAAGTCTAGTGGCTCTACCAACAAGCCACGGTCTAAGTCTACTCCGTCAGACTCGACCCCATAGTAGGTCGGGCAATCAGTCTCAGAGTCATATGTAATATATCAACGGTAACCTGTCAGAAAAATGAGCAAGTACAAACACCAACAGCAGTTCCATATGAATTGAGAAATACTTAAGAGACAGTATAATGAAATACAAGACAAAGATATAGGCGACTTGGGAACCATTTGAAAGCCGAGTTACAACCCTTGAACCAAACAATTAGAACGATATATGATTGGCTAGGGAGTCAAAAGAGAGTTATCCACTTGGCCCGGTAATCCGCGGTGTCCTCAACGGAGAGTCATGTCATCCAACCTGGATAACTGGCAATGGGGTATCTGCTGCACCCTACGTGAGGTGAGGGTGGCGCTAGCAAAAATAGTTACAGGGATGCTTTGATCACATAACCCCTAATAATTCTCCCATCCCCGAATAGTATCACGGATCCGGACATGGCACGTTATGACACAGGGTTCGAGAGCAGGGGGCCAGCCCACTCCCAAATCAATGTCTATATAAGTACAGAAATATCACATACCCATATACCATGGAAGTCCAGGAATAACATCTCATGACAGGATCCGATGTATACTAGTCCGTGAACCGTCGTGTCGAGAATCATGTAAAATACTACAACTGAATCGGATATAGTAGATATCAAGACAATGAAAACTATCAGTGAATGTACTCGCCTGTGGTCCTGAGCTGATAAGGTGAACAGACGCTCAGAGTAATCACAGACCTAAAATAAGATACTATGAGTCAAACAGGGTTTATACTGAAAAGGAAACTAATTTAAGTCATGAATGCAAGACTAAGTCAAAACTAGGTCAATCTAGGTCAGACTGAGTCATACTAGGTCATACTGGTTCATACTAGGTCATACCAAGTCACTGGGAGTCAATCCAAGTCAAACTAGGTCAAACGGGTCAAAGGTTGACTTTTGGTCAAAAGTCAACCCTGGTCAACTCTAGTCAACTCTAGGTCACCCTAGGTCAAACTAGTCTAATGTTGACCCACAGTTGACTTTCAGTCAACTGGTCAACTCTAGTTTGGTTTCGGTCAAATCTAGTCGCTTAAAGGCTAATTTTGACTCTCGGTTGACTTTTGTTGACTTTTGGTCAAAATGGTCAACCGAAGTCAAAAGTAGTCTAGGAGCACTATATTTGATCGTTACCAACCAAGGGAACCAAGTTCTAACCCCAACTTAGACTCCAAATCAAATACCTATTTCTAGGTAAAACCTATATTACCCTTACCATTACCTTACCATGTATCATATACCACTCCTCACATTATTCTAGCACTCACATATATCACACTCACTCACAACAAACTCATGATACCACACTCTTATAGGCTTTCCTATAGCTTTAGACATAGGCTAATACCTATAGGCTACTAGCTACACATAGGCTCACACACTAACTCTCACACACACAACATACTCATAGCAATACACACACAATAGCTAAATTTGTGGACTGATTTCAAGGGTTAATTGGACAGAAAATGTGGAATGTTGTATGGGGGTTTAATGACAACCATGAATGGTTGTCTTGGGACTAAAATACAGTAAGGGGACAGCCAATCATAGGTGCATGTATGGGCTGGAATTTGAAGCAAGGGGGGACTGATTTATAGGGGAAGATGAGGGCTGATTTATGGGTGCATTTGGGACTGTCACTTGGTGGTTTTAAGGACACAGCAGGAAAATAGGTTTTAGGGGACTGAATTATAGGTGCAAAATGGGGACTGATTAGGCAGGTTTTGGGACAGCCATCAAGTTGGTTTAAGGGGCTACAGGGACTGTCACATAGGACAGTAATCTGGAGCAACGGGACTGATTATGGAGTGGTGTTAAGGGGCTGTTATGGACATCAAATAAGTGGTTAAACAGGGGTGTACATGGGACTGTTATAGTTGTTGTTAAGTGGAGAAATTCTTGGACTGTTGGGGACTGTCATTAGGACTAAGGGGCTGTCATTTGGTGCAGTTATATGGGCTAAAAGTACTGATGTTAGGACAGCAAAACCAGGTGGTTTAAGGGGACTGTTGTGGGGTTAATTTGACAGCCAAAAAGGGGTGGGTATTGGGACAGGTATTTGGCAGCAAGGTGCTGCTGCTGTGGGACAGCAGTAGCTGGGTTTTCCCCCCTCCAAACACTCACAAACACCTCAATCTCTCTATAACTCCACTTCACATTCCCCTCTCAAACTCCATCTATTTCCTCACAACCCTTCACTCAAACACCACACATGCACTAGCTCTTAACCAACACAAACACACACACACTCCCATGCTTGGCCGAACCCTCTTGCCCATCCAAACACAAAATGCTCATTCACACCATAATATATCCATATATATAAGCCATAATATATATATATATATATATATATATATATATATATATATATATAATTAATATATATCACCATATATACACATATATAGATATTAGATAATATGATACATTATGTTACATAGGAAAACTCATTCCTAAAGACATAGAAAATCTGGAATAAAAGTTAGAACAACATTGAATCAATACATAAATAATTCCACATGTGTCCAAATAGGGATTTTCCCATTAGGACACGATCCTATACATAGGACACCTCTACAAGTGTCCAAATCGACACGAAATAGACACAAATGGACACTCAACCATGGGGGCCACTATGGTCAAAATCATCCTAATGCATGAGAGAAATGAGAAGGAGAAAGAATTTATACCTCCTGGTGATTCGGATCTAAGAAAAAGCTTTCCAATGCGCCACCGACACGTAGGAACCCGAATGGACACGAACGAGCTCCGACTCCTCCCAAACTTGAGTAGATCCTTGGCTTGAATAGAGAAGGAAGGAAGAAGATTGGGTGAGAAAATGGAAGGATTTTGTGGAGAAATTTTTAGGGTTTGCTCTCAAATCAATTTGGAGAAGAATAAGAGAGAGAATGGAAGAAGAGATAATGATGAGTGGCTAAACCCTATCCACATGAAGTGGCCGGCCATGGGGCTGATTTGTCCTATTATGGAAATGTCTAAAAAGCCCCCTCTCTAATCTATTAGTTAATACATGGAAAGGGGTTCTAAGTCGGCGCTAGTTTGTTCATTCCTAAAACACTAATCAAATTAATCCTAACCAAAATAAATTAGCCTAGTCACTAACTAAATAATTAACATGTGGGCCATAGCTAACTAGTATGTGGGTCCCACTAGAGTCAAAACTACCCCGGATCCCCGATACAAGTCGGAATGAGTTAAATTCGAACCCGACTCAAATAACCCCAAAATAATTTAATAAATAAATAAATAAATAAATCTAAAATAATTTTAAAGTGGAAAATACCAAAATACCCCTGTTTATGAAAACTGGGGGTGACAAATCTATCCACCTTAAAAAAAATTTGTCCTCAAAATTAAAACAAACATACACTGAATCACATGCACAAACAAAAATTATACCTCATGGCTCGAAGAGATAAGGGAAACGCCCGCATGTCTCTCTCTCCCAGGTAGACTCACCTGGAGAGTGATGCCTCCATGCGACACGAACCAAGGGTATAACCTGGTTCCGGAGCACCTTCTCCCTACGATCCAGAATCTCCACTGGCTGCTCTGGATAGTGAAGAGTAGGCCCCACCTCGATCGCTGAATGGTCCAATACATGGCTGGGGTCCGCCACGTACCGTCTCAGCTGCGACACATGGAACACGTTGTGTATCCCCTCTAGTGTAGGCGGCAAGTCTAGCCGATAAGCCACTGCACCGACCCTCTCAAAGATAGTGAAAGGCCGATGTAGCGCGGACTAAGCTTTCCGCCTCCGCCAAAGCGAATCGTGCCCCATGTCGGAGAAATCTTCAGGAACACCAAAGTACCAGCCTAGACATAAAACAAACTCAGCACACAGGACAAACAAAATCACAACCATCACAAACAGGAACTGAAACTAACCTCGAACTCTAACGGTCTCCGGTCCGTGGCTATCGACCCAATGCCGCTGCCTATCCTGAGCCACCCGAAGTCTGTCTCTAATCAACCTGACCTTCTCAGCTGCATCCACTACCATCTCCTGTCCAAGCAGCACTCTGCGCCAACATCGTCCCATGACAAGGGAGTATTGTCACGACCCGCACCCACTATTACGGTACGAAACGTAACGACGCCAGCCTACGCCGCAGTATCACGGTAGAACGCTGTGCTAGGTCATAACATCTACATTATGATGCTAAGCAGTTTATACTCCCCGAATGGGGGTGACATAGCGATACAGTCTCAATCACTTCTAAGGTAGAGCATGCTAAGGATAGATAACATAAAATCCAAAAGAGATACAACAGAGAGAAATCTAAGTGTCTAAGTACACAAACCAGAAATACATCTCAAATCTCAGAATACATAAATCCATAAAGTAATACAACTCCAGACAATGGAAAAACTATCTAAACAACCTCTACTGTATCTCCTCTAGGCTAGCAGGCAATCCCAGGCTATCTGTAAAATTTATCAACAGGTCCAGTCAGGACAGGACGGCATAATACATCTCAACAAATCATAGCAGATTAGAAATATAATCATGCAGTAAAGTAAGATACATGATCTGAAGAAATACAGTATGTAAACAGAGAGAACTGTAATAGAAATATCTACTATAATAGAGAACTAACAGTGGCTAGTGATGTAGAGTACAGGATAGCACATGTGAACAGACAGATTTGTACAATCTACACTAAAGAGTTGTACTTGATCTACACTACTAAAGAATTGTTCACATGACTACTAGTACTCTCCCATTTTCCCCAATCAATACACAAGGATCTAAGCAGGTTATATTATTGTACATGATATCACATGTGGGCCCATGAAAGGTGCACATGATAGTACACATGAGGGCTCTGTGAACATGAGAGTACAAGATTCACAAGAGTGTACATGTATGGTGAAAGCACAGGAGTACATGATAAAAGTGAAACGCACATGACACAATGTACCCGATGCTCCCGAGGGGATAACATCGCATGAAAGATCCATATAGTACTAATCCATGATAATGTCGTGACATCATCATTAGTAATCTAAAGCAGGAATATAATTCTAAGCAGGATATGAAATAATCGAGAATGTACTCGCCTGGTGTCTAAATGTCCAAAGTAAATATACTGTCCGAGGAGAGGTGTCTGGCTCCTAATCAGAACAGCACAAGTCACAACAAGTCCAAATGGCAATATGAAGTTCTATTATGCATTCTACATGATTCTAGGTCAATCTAGACCAAAGTGAACTCTTGGTCAACTTGGTCACCCTGAAAGTCAACCTAGGTCAACTATGGTCAAACTAGGTCTAACAGTCTAATTAGGTCAAACAAGTTATTCTAGGTCTAAACAAACTAAGTATTGCAAATCAGTATCCAAGATAGCTTCTAACTCATAGCCTAAGTCACTTGCTAAACCAAGCACAAAACTAAACCATAAGCTAAAAAGGCCACAAATTTAGTCATATAATGTATATATATTATTCACATTCACATATTCATATACATAGATATATATAGGAAAGCTATATATATAGCACATACATATATATATATATATATATATATATTATATATATATATTATATATTTATATTTTATATTATATATATATATATATATATATATCTATATATATATTTATTATATATTATATATATATAAAAAAAAAATATATATATATATATAATATATATATATATAATATATAATATATATAAAGAAAGAGAGAGAGAGAGAGAAGAGAAAGAGAGAGAGAGAAAAAAAATATAGAAAGAGAAGAGAGAGAAAGAGAGAGGTAAAAGAGTAAGTGAGTATGTGTGTGTTTGGCATGTGTGTGAAAGGATATGTGTTAATGTTCTAAAATTTAGTGATAGGTAGGTGTATGTGACATGGGATACATGATGTCAAAGGGTGTATGAATGCATGTGTAAAAGGTTATAGATTAACTCAGTTTATAGAAATACATACATACATACATACATACATACTTACCTTGTATACATGCATACATATATCATGTATATTACATTTACATGATACATATATGTATACTTGTATATATTATACTTACATTCATGCATATTAGATATTTGTATTTATATTAATATATTACAAACATTCATTTCATTCATGCATCTATGCATTACCTACATGTTTTATACATATGCATACATTGTATATTCATATCATTTCATACATTAACATAGAGACATACAAATATGTACACATCATATATTTCATACCTTGTATTACCTTACATATCATGTTATATTATCATTCATTCCTTTCGTATATTACATTATCTTCAAGTTGAATACATCATATATGGATACAATCATTATCTTGCATGCTTGCATTCATATATTATATTCTATATTACCTATATACATGTATTTTCTCCATTCATTCATGCTTGCATCATATACTCTACATTACCATACATGTTATCATTATATATTGCATTACAATATTTATACATTATGCATTCATATCTATCATTACATATATATCTTGCATTCATATCTAGCATTCATTATATACTTTCATGCATACATTGTATATCATTCTTTTATTCATGCATTGCTTATATGCATTATATTAATTGCATTCCTACATGCTTGCATTCAACCATATATATACATTAATGTAAAGAGAATATATATCATATATATCATTTCATTCATCTAACATATCATGCATTACATACTTATATTCATTTAATATCCATACTACATAGGCTCATAGGTTACACAAAACATATATCGTATAGTTACTATTCTACTTAAAATCAATACTGTACCAATTGGGCATTAACTAAATTCTAGGATTAAAGTATGTTATATATCTTTGTGTTAGCTTTCCGAAACTTTAAACGGATCGCATTTTCGTGTCCGGAAGCTCCCGGAATCGCTAAAACACCGAAACGCGTTCATCTTTCATACAACTGACACTCAAATAATTTTACAGAAAGTTTCAGAAAGAATTTGGCTTATTAAAATATATATTTGGAAAGATAACTTCGATACGCTTCTTTTAAAAAATTGGGAGGTTAATTGGAGTTATGAGCTAAAAGTTATGGCATTTCTAAGTTGCTCTAGCTACTAAAACGTGGATAAAAATTATGACGAATTTAGGTAGTTTGAGACAAAAGAAACACAAGTATATAACATAATATATCAAGAACTCACTCTCTACACTAATATATATATGAGACACTATAGAACACATCTCCAATATAAAAATGAGATTAAATATGTAATAATTCATTCATACGTAACAACAACACATAGTGTGTCCAAATTTGGGGTTTTCCCACATGGACACAACCACAACACAAAGGACACTCCTATGACCTCCAAATGGACACGAAATGGACACAAATGGAGATACAACCATGGGGGTCATTCCTATGGGTTCCAAATATTTTTATGTATGTAGGGATGGATTAGAGGAGATTATACCTTCTGGGAGAGAGATTCAAAGAAAAAGCCTTCCGATACGGCACCGACACGTAGAGATTCCAAAAGGACACGAACGAGCTCCGAATCCTCCCAAACTTGGCTAGCACCCTCTAACCATGGAGTAGAAGAGAAATAAAGAAGATTTGGTGGAAGAATGGGTTGATTTGGAGATGAAATCAATGGAGGTTCATCTCTAAATTAATTTGGGGAAGAACAAGAGAGAAAAGTGGATGAAAACAAATGAATGAAGGAGTGACTCACTCCTTATCCCCCCCATAGGTGGCTGCCCAAAAAGGGTGAGGTGTCCCCTATTTGAATGTCCAAAATGCCCTCCACTAATCTATTTGATTTAAATTAGGAATGGTTAAAGGTTGAGGTCAATTTAGTCTAGTTTTAAGTCTCTAATCAAACTAAACCTATCCATAAATAATTAGTCTAACTACTAACTAAAATTAATATCACGTGGACTAAAATTAATATCATGTGGGCCATGCCTAACTAGTGTGGGTCCCACTAGAGTCAAACTACCCCCCGGGTCCCCGTTTCAAGTCGGATTGAGTTGAAATTCGAACCCGACTCAAATAACCCCAAAATAATATCATAAATAATAAATAAATTTTAACCCCAAAATAATATCATAAATAATAAAATAATTTCAAAAATATTCAAAATATAAAATGACAAAAATATCCCTATTTTTGAAAACTGGGGGTGACAAATCTATCCACCTTAAAAAAATTCGTCCTCGAAATTAAAACAAAGCAATTACGGGAAACACATGAAGAAAACAATCTCATTCAAATACTTTTCAAAAAAATCAGCAGTAAAAAATCTCTTTGAGGCACATCAAACATTTGTAAATAAAAATTGATACGTGTCCGCTACGGACACAAAACCATCACAAAATAATACCTATCAAAGGTCAAAATCAACAATCACCAACGCAATAAATATCAAAATAATTCAAAGAGGTCAAATACAAAATATCCTTAGGCCAGAAATGATATTAAAATATCCTAATCACATGGTTAGGCTCTAGGTCAAACAGTCTATAGGGTTTTACTAGCAAAACATCAAAATCACAAGTCATGATTTTAAATAGTTTTAAAATAATTTAAAAATTACCAAAAATTATATCATGATTTAAATGTCAAATCAATAAATGATTAAAATTACAAAATTTCAAAATTACCCTCATTTTAGAAAACTGGGTGTTACAAGTCTACCCCCTTAGAAAATTTTCCTCGAAATTAAAATGTTCATACTCCTTCTAGGTCAAACCTCCCACAATCAAAGTCTCAAAACTTAAACAATCATACGATTTAAAAGGATGACATACAGGGTCATGGCATACGGTGGTAGTGAAAGTCTCATCTAGGTATACTAGTCATGCTAAACCAAAACGGTCATAGGGTATCAAAACACACAAGCAATCTAGGGTGCTAAACTAGAAAAGATACAGAAATAACAAATCATCAAAACTGTAAGACAGTCTACCATCCTATGTGAAAGCTGGTACTCAGAGAGGAAAAAGCTAGCATTATGTGTATGGGGACATGTTCATATGGTTAGATAGTAGGCGTGTGTGTACGTGAATATACATGTAAGTGTATATGAGGATTTGGGTTTCAAATAATAACTATCAAGTTACACTAACATGCATGGCTAACCATATCTATATATATAAAGAGTTAGAGGTTTAGTTGTGTATCTATATACATTATAACATGTATGCATAAACTCTATATATATCTATATAGATATATAAACATAACATAGAGAGAAAGGGTTAGGTTTACATGGCAGTGTATACTAAGTTAGGGTGTGTGTGTGTCCTTGTACAGGGTTATAGCTTTAGTATTGAAAGGTTATACCCAGTTTTAGTTCAGTATTTACATACAAAATCTAAAAATAAGCTAACATTTAAACCAGGGTATAATAACATAATGCAGTTTCAGATTTTTGGGAATTTGAAATATCACAAATAACTCAATGCTCCCAATACATCCTAACATGATAGAAATGAAACCCTAACATATTATCCATACATTTATCTACGCATACAATTCAAAATTACATGTTAAATCTGAAATTGAACTAAACATGGAAATCAATGTAAAAATGTTAACATGTATTCAATTTTCAGGATTTTGGAGAAATTTGCACATCAAAACCAACTCAATGTTTATCACAACCTAACATGTAAGAATATGAAACCTAACATTATATCCCTACATACAACAATATACACAGCTCTAAATATTACATTTAAAACAATCAATTTGAACTAACATTTAAAATCCAGTATTAAGGGTTAATATGTACACAGTCTTAGATTTGACAAATTTAACACAACTTAGCCAATTTCTTTAAATAAAAAAAAAAATTAACCCTGTATATAACATACATATGCAGTGATATAAACAAAACTATTATCGTGAAATTTATATTTGAATTACGAATTTAAACTGGAAAAGCAGAAAACCAGAAATATTGGGGTTTTGAAAATTTAAACATTAGCGACATATTATATGTATTTAGCTAGGTGGAAATCAAAGTGTAGCATGCATACGTGTCAGGAAAGTGTCCACTATATATATTCATATATATATTCTCGTGTCCCAATATAAAAATTTAATTCTACGTTAAGATCAACATTTATATTCCTACCAAGATTACAAGCAGGTGATTGACGTAATCAAGACAGTTTTATTATTATTATTAATACAAGAATAATAGCAAGAAGAAATAACGATAAAATCTGTTTTGCTTATCTATTTAAAGAAGAACCATTTTAAAACCCATAGCTAAATTATCAAGTCCAAGATAAGGTCTAGCAAAGTCATCAATTTATTGTATTATATAGAATCTCATAGCAAGAAGTTACACAAGCTCCTCCTAAGTAAACATTGAGAAGCAACAAAACAAAACAACAATAATTCCTTTTTTTTGAATGACTGAAACAAAAGTAGCAAAAAAATATTCAAAAGCATTTAAGGTACAATCTGATAATCATATGCGTCTATCCAAAATCATGGTACTCTAAATCCTCGTCATACTAGTAAGCAAGGCTACGATAATCACAGAGTCTTTGACTTATGCACATACCTCTAGAATCATGGTATTTAACATTTTCGTGATGCCGCTAGCTTGGCTGCGAAAATCTTAAATTCTCACACCCGAGAAATATATCCAAAGTCAGACTATATGTCCTCACCATGCTGGCTAATGTGACTATAGAAGACAAGATTTCCATAACTTAGATGACCTAGCCCATATAATTTTATCTTGCCAAAAATTAAATTAAATCAACAATGAATACTATAAAAAATCAAATTTATCAACGAACATCAAAATTCAAAAATGAACAAAATACTTCAAATCATATAACTACAAACTCGGATGCTATAGCTAACATCAAGATTCAAAATTCCACAATCTTCATCAAAATCAATAAATACAAACTCAAATTCAATAATAATACATCAAAATCAAATTCAACAACAGAAAGTAAAGATAAATCAAATCAAGGAAAAAGAGTTTTCAAATCGGAGTTAAACAAGATTCTCAAAGGTCGTCCCAGGAATCTCTCAAGGGATCCTAATTGTGATTGAGTATCTTCAAAAATATATCCTATTCCTACTGCAGGCTGTAGTGGTACTCTAGTTCGAATACTACTACATAAACTCGACCTGCATGGGCCACCACTAAAAAATGTGTCACAACCCGCACCCACTATTAGGGTACGAGAACGTAACGACGCCCAGCCTACGCCGCAGTGTCGACGGTAGAACGCTGTCCTAGGTCACAACATCTAACATTATGATGCTAAGCAGTTTATACTCCCCGAATGGGGGTGACATAGCAGATACAGTCTCAATCACATCTAAGGTAGAGCATGATAAGGATAGATAAAACATGAAATCCAAAAGAGATACAACAGAGAGAAATCTAAGTGTCTAAGATACACAAACCCAGAAATACATCTCAAATCTCAGAATACAGTAATCCATAATATAAATACAACTCCAGACAATGGAAAAACTATCTAAACAACCTCTACTATGTCTCCTCTAGGCTAGCAGGCAATCCCAGGCTATCTGTAAAATTTATCAACAGGTCCAGTCAGGATAGGAGCGAGCACAATACATCTCAACAAATCATAGCAGGTTAGAAAATATAATCATGCAGTAAAGTAAGATACATGATCTGAAGAAATACAGTATGTAAACAGATAAAGAACTTGTTTGCAAAAACAAAAGTTGAAGAACTTTATTGATACAAACTTTGTAAAAGATTATAATTTGAATTCTGAGAATGGTACAACTTTAGGAATCCAATCTAGATGACAATTGCTTTATCCCTTGGACGATGTGAACTTTGAAGATGAAGCCTCTGAAGTTGAAAACAACTCTGGAATTGAAGGCAAAAAGCCTCGGAAATTGAAGACAAAAGCCTCGAAAGAATACAACAGTACTTAGGCAAGGACTCATGAACTCTCTGAACTTTAAAGTCTGATTTCTCTATAATCTGACCTCTGATCCCTGATTATTGATCCCCCTTGAATGGAGACTTGAAACTCTATTTATAGAGTTCTGAGAAATAACTAACTTTTAGTTATTCTGGACTGCACATGATGGATTGTGCAGCAATTGGATTGCGCAACAATGGACTGCACCGACAGTTACTGGATCATGGGCCAACTATCTTGGACACATGGCATCATTTGATTAAAATACGCATGATCATGAATAGACAGTTGCCACGAAATGAGCAATTGATGGCATGAATGCCACGTGTATTTTGTCATTTGTGTTGATAGAACGCGCATACTGAACTGTGCAGGTCTTGGATTGCGCCACCTTGAATTACGCAGGAAATGGATTGCGCCAACATAAATTGCGCTAACATGGATTGTGCTGCCAGCTGTCCTCGAGCGTCGTGCTGCACGATTAAACGAACGGTCGCCTCGATATCCACGCTGTCAGCTGTCAGAAGATTTGATTTGTGTCATGTAATGATGGTGATTTACCATGTCAGCCTGCGCGCTTGGAAGTGTGCGCAGTCTATCGTGCACAATCTGAAGGATGTGCAATCTGATGTCTGCGCAGTTTATCTGAAAGTTGTATTTCTTGATTTTCTGACTTTGTTGATGTGTGCAACTTGATTTTTTTAGGACCTACAAGACCCCCTTCAAAGTTTTTAAAAGTTGAATTTATTCAAAATTTCGAAATACTTTGAATTTTGAATTTGAAATCAATTTGCGCATGTAGTGAGCTGTCTGCGCAATCTGAGAGTTTAGCCTATTTTTAGGCGCAATCTAAGGCGGCCATTTCGATTTAAAAAACTATAAATAGTTCTTCAATTCCTTCGAAGTGTTCTTTACTTGCTTTCTTCGTGCACTTGAGAGAAAAAATTTCTGAGCTCTTTTTTCCTTTCTTCTCCGACGATCTCGATGGCTCCCCGACGATCCTCTGCCGCTGCAAAGGGCAAGGCCCCCGCCAAATCATCGACTAGGGCTGTACGACGAGCTTCTCGCCATGAAACTGCTCATCCAGCAATGATAGGTAGATGACCTAATCAAAAACTCTTTTTAGAGTTTTGATTTCACTGTTCCTTTCAGAATCCATCTCTTTTTAGAGATAAGATCATACTGTGCCACAGCTTTTCAGGGTTCTGGTTGCATAAATCAGTTCATTCTTCATTTTATGAAGGACGACTCTCTGCGCAATCGGTTGAACTACACTGACAAAAGTCAGCGCAACTTGCTGATTTGTGCGAGACTGTCAGCGCAAACTGATGTCTATTTGTTTGCGCAATCTGATTATTTGTGCAATCTGATATTGCGCAATCTAATATTTGCACAAACTGAATCTTTGATTTTGATATATACTAAAAAATTTTGTTTTCTCTGTCTGATGCAGTTAATACTAGAGAAGATCCAGAATATGAGAATTTCGTAGGGACCCTTTCAGAATCAGAATATAAAGAGGACCTATCATATATGCACTATCCTCAATATGATCTGCCAACCTCCCGTCAGGCCATTTTGATATCCCAAGATAATGAGACACTACAATGTTTGATGAACGGACAACCTCTGGAATCAGCAGACGCTGTCATACACAAGAAGCCATTATTCCTGTTCGGTAAAGCTTTTGAGAAAAGTTCTCAACCAAGACCAAGGATGGAAGAAAGGATTGTCCATCAGACGGATAGATCATTCTCGATACCAAATGTTCCACGCTGCCTCCCCTTATCCCGGTATGCTCATACGAGCTATCCGAGGAAGATGGAATGGAACCTTACACCGTTCCAAGATGCCCGTCCAGGAAGAATTTTTGTGAAGAAGGGGCCGAGAAAGAAGGATATGTTCTACAGTTCCTCAGAACGGTACAGTGTCTTGTTGAGAGGTCTGAAACCCGATTATATTCCGTCGGAGAATTCTTCCTTAATAATGCCCGTCAGAACTCCAATTTTCGCAAATGAGTTTGCGAAGGTTGAAGGAAGGTACCCTGAGCAGGACATCAGACTAACTGGATTGGTGAATCCAGATTTTAAAAGATGGAGCTGCATAGCAAATTGGATTCTGACCAAGTTTGAAAATAAACTCCAGCAAATTAATTTGTACCAAGCAGTACATGCCACTGTCTATGGTTTTGCTCCGAACCCGCACTTGTTCTTGGCTCTAGCAGAGAGGTACAATTACAGAACAGGGACCTTCATGACTTTCAACGGAGAAATCGGATTTGTACTTCATGAGATGCAGTACATCTCTTATTTGCCAATGGGAGATGCCCCATATGAAGAATTTGTCCCAACCAATGATGAGTTGGACAGACTCCGGAGAGAAAATGCAGAAATGGTAGCAGTCTTCGAGGAACTACTATATCATTATAAAATCTGTTCTCTGTTCTATAAAAGTGCTACATCAAACACTTACTATTCCTCGAAATGGCTACATTATCTGTTCCTTAACCACATTCAAGAACCGAAGACCAAGGAACATGATAGATGCTATCCTGACTTCTTTAAGCCATTGAGCAACACAGAAGTGATGAAGTTGATGGAAGAAAGTGGCAATTTTGATAAAGAGATGAAGGATGATCATCAATGTCCTCCTTTGAAGAAAGGAGATACTCTCGAAAGTTATCTGAGAGTAGGATATAGACCTATGTCAAAAGAAGCCCAATTAGCAGGGTTTTTGATGCATTGGCTCCGTCGGTTTGTAGTCCCGGGATCCAGTGCTGTAGTCCGCTTCCATCGCAGTGTTCTTTTTGTCGCCGTTAGATTAGTCTTCGGTTATAAGATAGATCTTTTGTCAGCGATGACTTGTAAGCTGAATGCTGGTCTTCGTCTGTACGTCGATCTG
Organism: Iris pallida; assembly: GCA_029216955.1. Taxonomy (NCBI): domain Eukaryota; kingdom Viridiplantae; phylum Streptophyta; class Magnoliopsida; order Asparagales; family Iridaceae; genus Iris; species Iris pallida. Next base: position 6,964,739 of record JANAVB010021999.1, on the reverse strand, counting down.
ATGCTGAAATCCAAGGATGAAAAAGAATTTCCTTGATTGGAATTACCGTATACATATCTATTTTGGTGGTTGCTCCTTCACCATCCCACTTTGATGGACCCCGGCATGGGACCGGTCGACGGTAGCTTTTTGTGGAGATACTCTCATAGTAAGTAAAAATTTACTGCTCTGAGAGATTGTAGATATGCTCTGAACTTGAACAAATGATGGAACTTTTATTGTACCCATCCTTCTGCTGGTTACGAACAAATGCTGACAAATATGATTGACTCGAAGATGCATCCTCTGAGCCGTACAGCTTTTGAGTGGTTGAAAACAATTCGACCGTCCCATTTGGTGTACCGGTTTGAAGATGAATGTTATTTAGAGCCATATCTCCCCAGTCGATTTGCTCGGCAGTTCGGGTACGACCAATTCCATGTGGAGAATGCTATCACATGTCTTCAAGGAAAGGGTTTTTTGATAGATGGGGCCCGAGCATGGGCTTATTATAATGCTCTAGATACGAAAGTGACGTTCTCGATGCCAGTAAACAGCAATCATGGCCCTCGGATGCTATTTACATACTCAGTATTCTATACATCTTCAAACACCTTTGCTGAGAATTTCAACCTCGCGGATAGCTTCGCATCTTCAACAAGATTGAAGAGGGGAGGGGTCGTCATGTCGTTCATAGGAAATGATGAAGTACATGAGCCAGTAGATGCGCCCTTGGAAGCTTCAAAGGATATTATGTTCCCGCAAGAAGTTAATGCGCCACTACGTATCTCTTTGAAGGTGGGTAAATCTCCAGCCAAGAAGAGGAGAAGAGAGGAGCCTCCCGCTCCAGCAGCAAAGAAGAAATTGATCTTAGATCATTCTTCTGAAAAGATTACCACTAGATCTCAATCTCGGCAGCTGGCCGAGACAATTCAGCAAGAAGAGGCTACCACACTGACCTCTGTCCAAAGACAAGTCGAGACTGTAAATATAGAGAGCCCTGAGAGGCCTCTGCAAAGAAAGAAGCTGGCCCAAAGAAAAAATCGAGCCCCGTCTTCAATGGTAGTAGATGCTGCGGCAGGATTCACTTTGCCATCTCCCACTCCTATTTCAGAGCCTAGGAATAAAACTCCTAGTCCAGAACATAGGGAAGAGATCGAGCAGAGGAAAGATCTTGATCCGAGAACTGAGGCTGAAGGGCCTAGAAGAAGTATTATGGAGGAAGTGGAGGAAGAGCAAAATGTTGTACACTCTCTTCCACCTGCTGCGGAGACGTCTCAACTTCCTCTTACTCCTAGGACCCTTCGTGAAGAAGAAGATCGCGAAGTGATTGCGGCTCTAGAAGATTGCAGCTACAGCCCGCTGGAGGATTATTGTGACCAAGCTGCAACTACCAGCGGGAATGCACCAGAAGAAGATGAAGATGAAGAGAGCTCTTCGTCTGAGAATATTGATGAATATATGCAAGATCTTGAAAGAGATGATGAAGAGCATATATCTCCTAATGCTGTTGATGATACCTTGAATCCTGAAGAGGATGTTGAGGTTCCAGAAAATGCTGCTGATACCTTAAATCCTGAAAAGGATGTTGAGGTAGAAGTATCTCCAGAAAAAGCAGCAAATGAAGAAGCTCCGGAAGAAACTCCCGCCACTGATCCCCAAGGTATAAAATGAAATTAGCAATCTCCTCTTAAATAAATTGATAGCTAACATCTTTATTTGTATTTCCTGCAGATCTTGAGACTCCTCTAGCACCTCCGACGTGCACGGACATAGTGCCTATAACGACGGTGATTGTTAGTAGCAGTCATCATTTATCCTGTGGTTCTGAAGCGGGCAATAGCCAAGCTATTATGGCTGAAGCTACTTCGGCTCGGCCAGAGTCTATTCCAGCAGATGATAGGCTCATTGCTGGATTCAACCATGGTAAGATAATTTACATCTTTAATCTTCTTGGACAATAGCAAACAACAGGCAAAATGACAATTTTTACTTTTTGCAGAAGAACAACCGGGAGGGGCAACTAGCTCCACTTTGGCTCCTTTATTCAAAGAGCCTGCTGTCCAGACGCGAAAGATTGAACATCCCGCGGCCTCATCATCAACAGGAGTGGCTGCAACTCCTGGTGCTATAGCAACTAATAATCTTATGATCCAATCATTTACCATATGCTTTTTTGAATCTTTAAAACCTCTAGTAAATAGAATGATGGAAAAAGAGGGTACTGATTTTTTCATGGTTAGAGGTCCAACCTCTCTCTTAGTAAGGGCTATCCGAGAACAAGGAGACGAGGCTCAGGCCACTCTTCTGGATCATATTTTGAATGAGTTAGAGATTTCCATCAAAAGCTATAAAGAGCTCAACCAAGGAGATGTGGAGTCTCTAGTGCAGGCAAAATTTGAACAACTGGCTCAAGCAGTTGACATTGAAAGGGTCAATCTCCAGAATCTTTTGGAAGCTTTCTCTGCAAAATCTGCTGAATATAACTCTAAGCTGGAATCAGTAACCTTGATGGCTGATAGAAAAAAGAAGAGAGCTGTTGAGCTGAGGGCAGAAATTGCTCGTCTCCAGAAGGAATTAGAAGAGGAAGTTGCCGTTCATCAACTTGCAACCCAACAATTCAATGCTCTGATTCAGGAGAGGGATGAGTACGTGGAAGCTCATAATGCTGAGATTACTCGCCGAATGGTGGCCATGCCTGCTTTCAATGAAGAAACCGGGATGGAAGAAGCCAGAAGGAGGGTGATGTCCACTCGTGAAGAATGGTTGCAGACTCTAAAGCAGCAGATTGATAATCTGATAATACCTCCGTCTTAGTAGAACATTTTGTATCTTTATGTCTTTTGAAATATGTGTTTTTGTATGTCTCATATTTTGATTAATAAAAGACATTTTTATTGTGGCTCCATTATTTGTTGCATATCTTGTTCAGATATAAATAATAGAGATAGAAAATATATTCAGAGGTGCAAGACATGATATATTTCTTGATAATTTTGTAGAAAATAATTATATTCATTATATCTGCTCAGAGGTAATATGGACGTGGCAGAATATATCAAATATTATTATTTCAATAGATAACTTAATCAAGGATGATAAGTTATTGATGGGAATGATTAAATGAACAAAAATGAATCGTCAAAAAGGTGTGAACGAAATAAATCGTCATAAGGAACGGGTAAACCATCGAATGGTAGAATGAACAGACAAACCGTCAGATGGAAATGAATGAACGGATGAACCGTCAAACGATGTTTAATGAACGGGTGAACCGTCAGGTGGATGTGAATGAACGGATGAACCGTCGGATGAATGTAAACGGATGAACCGTTAGGTGATAATAAATGAACGGGTGAACCGTCAGGTGGATGTGAATGAACGGATGAACTGTCGGATGAATGTGTCGCTTCGTTATTTGGAGAATCTCTGCCTATAAATAGAACAAAAATTTAGCAGAAAGGAGCACTTCCACTTTTCTAACATAAAAATATCGTCTGAAGATGCACCCAAGAAGGCTGAACTTGCCCCGAAGGTTGAGAAGGGCACTGATGAATGTCCTGTCGATCCAGTTTAGCCAAAGGAGGCAGAAATAGGCGAAGGTTCGTCTACACCCAAGCCACCGCGAGACATCCTGGACTTTCTGCTTGAACCAGGAAGGACCGAATAAGAGGAAGCCATGAGGATGGCCGCTCGCAAGTTCTTAGTGGGTTCCAGCAAGGAGATTCTCGGCTCTTTTGCTGACCGTGTTTTTGAAAAGGACGGCAGTGGTCCACGTCCAAATGTAGAGAAGGATGATAGTGACCTTCCTTAATATCATGTACTATCATTCATGATGAAATAAAATTTTATTTATGAACTTGAACTTGTCTGATGATTTACAAGCATTTATATTTACACATAGTACTTTTTAAGGAACTTGCCATTGATATGCATCATTGCAATTCGTCCATCCAGTTCTGAGAGTTGATAAGCTCCATTTGAGAAGACTTTGCTTACAACGTAGGGACCTTCCCACTTTGTGTCGAATTTGCCTTTGCACATATGAGTCATAGTCATAGGACGTCTGACTGTTAAAACAAGTTCTCCTTGCTGAAAGGCTCTGACCTTAACTTTACGGTTGAAAGTCTTAGAAATGCGAGCTTGGTATAACTCAATATGTTGTTGAGCCATTAACCGCTTCTCATCAAGTGCCTTTAATTCTTGAAGTCGAAGAAGATCATTGTTCTCTGTAGTGAGCTCGTTAGCAATGGCAATCCTTAAAGAAGGAATTTGGAGTTCCAGAGAAAGAACAGCTTCACAGCCATATATCAAAGAGAAATGTGTAAAACCTATGGGGTTACGGACCGTAATTCGATAGGCCCATAGACATTCGCCAAGTTTTTCACTCCAATTTCGTTTGTTAGTGGATACAAACTTCTTGAGGAGCTTGATAATGGTTTTGTTGAAGGCTTCAGCTAATCCATTAGCGGCAGGATTGTAGGCAGTCGAGGCGACGTTGTCAATCCGATAATCATCACAGAATCTGGTAAATTTCTGGCTGATGAATTGCGGTCCATTATCATGAATGATTCGTCGAGGGACACCAAATCGATAAATGATATGGTGTTTGACGAAGTTGATGACACTACTGGTCTTGACTTCAGCCAAGGGTATAGCTTCAGCCCACTTAGAGAAGTAGTCTGTTATTGCTAGAATGAACCGATGTCCTCTAGAAGAAGGAGGATTAATAGGACCTATGACATCCATGTCCCAAGCTTCGAAAGGCCAGAAAGCGGCTGTCGGATGTAGAAATTTTGAAGGTTAATGAATGAAATCTGCATGAATTTGACAAGCTCGACATTTTCTTGCATATTCGATGGCATCTGATACCATAGAGGGCCAGTAGTAACCCATTCTTCGGATGTGATCCTGTAATTTTGGACCGGGCTGATGTGCTTTGCAGATACCGTCGTGAGCTTCACGTAACACCTGTTTTGCTTCCTCACCAGCTAGACAGCGTAGAAGGAGACCATCATAAGTCCGTCGATAGAGAATTTTGGTGGTTTGGTTGTAATATAATCGTAAAGATCATCGTCGAATACTTGTAGCCTCCTTAGGATCTTCGGGGAGTATGTCGTGAACCACGAAGTCGATGAAAGGAGTTCTCTAATCTTCATTGATAACATTAATTTTAGCAAAATTACTGAACTCGATGTTACGATTGTTTTCGACACAAAACAATTCTCGATTAGAGATAACCACCACTTGTTGTCTTCTGATGGGAACGGCTAAGACTGCTGCAAGATTGGCTAAGGCATCTACTTCAGTATTGCAAGCTCGGCGTACATATTCAATAAAGAAAGCTTTGAATGATGTAGCCATGTTGATTGCTGCTTCAAATTAAGGTACCAGATCTTGATGACGGACTTCATAAGTTCCTCTAACCTGGTTGATAACCAGCTTAGAGTCGTCGTAAACTTCAAGATATTCGATATTCAATTGCTTGGCTAATTGAAGACCGATAAGTAGAGCATTGTACTCTGCTACATTATTGGAACATGATTCATCTAGAGAATAAGCTCTTTGGATAGTTGATCTGTCTGGAGAAACGAGAACAACTCCAACTCCTGCTACAATAGCACCATTGGGTCCTATTCTGGATGCTCCGTCAAAGAATAGACGCCGGGTTGGAAATTCTTCAGAGATCATGTTGACTTCCAACGTCTCGTCTGGAATTTCATCGTAAAGCTTGGATGTTTCTGGTACAGGATGAGCCGCCAAGAAATCCGCCAGTGCTTGACCTTTGACAGACTTTTAAGGAACATACACCATGTCATATTGGGCTAGAAGAATGGCCCATGTAGCCAACCGAGAGTTGAGGGTACTAGGCTTTTTCATCAGTACCCGAAGAGGATTGACTCGGGATATGACATGAATGGTTTGACCAATGATGTAATGTCTTGTCTTTTGAACGACGAATATAAGGGCTAGACATTCCTTTTCAACTGGACTATAACGGTGTTTAGCACCAATCATAGTACGACTGAGATAGTAGATGGCTTGTTCATGACCTTCTTTATTCTTTTGGGCGAGTAAAGCACCCAACGAATGGTCCATAGCACGGACGTACATTAAGAATGGAATACCTGAGATTGGTGGTACCAAGACTGGTGGATTCATGAGATATCGTTTGATGTCATCGAATGCTTGTTGACATTCTTCAGTCCAAATAAAAGATACACCCTTCTTCATTAGTTGAGTGAATGATCTGCAGCGTCCAGACAAGTTCGAAATGAATCTCCTGATGTACGCAAGTCGACCATGGAATCCTCGTAGCTCTTTTAGGTTACGTGGAGGACGCATCTCTTGAATGGCTTTGATCTTCTCGGGATCCACGTGTATACCCTTAGAGGTAATAACGAAGCCGAGAAACTTACCACTAGAGACACCCAAGAATGACTTGGTAGGATTCATCTTGAGTTGATGTTGACGCATGAGATTGAAGATTATTCTCAAATCTTGGATATGATCTTCTTTCAGACGACTTTTAATAGCGATATCATCAATATAACATTCGACAGTTTTGTAAAGATGATCTCTGAAGATGGTACTCATGGCCCGTTGGTAAGTTGCACCAGCGTTCTTGAGACCAAATGGCATCACTGTGTAGCAATAGACTCCCCGAGGAGTGCGAAAAGATGTGTGTTTTTCATCTTCGGGATTCATTTTGATCTGATTGTATCCAGAGAATCCATCCATAAAAGATATTCGCTCGAACCCACAGGTATTGTCAATCATGACGTCCGTGATAGGGAGAGGAAATGCATCTTTTGGACATGCTTCATTAAGATTCCGAAAATCGATGCAGACTCGAACTTTGCCGGTTTTCTTCAGGACTGGAACAACGTTGGCTACCCAATCAGGATATTGTTCTTCTCGAATAAAGCCACAAGCGATAAGCTTCTTGACTTCATCATCAATTGCGTCCATCATTTCAGGCTTGAATCGCCGTTGCTGCTGTTTGACTGGTTTAGCATTAGGCAAAATGTTCAGTTTGTGAGTAGCAATTTTGGGATCTAAACCTGGCATGTCTTCGTAACTCCAAGCAAAGACGTCAATGTATTCTTTAATGAGAAGAATCAACTCTTGCTTATCTGCTTCTAGAAAATTCTTGCTAATAAAGATTGGACGAGGTGACTTGCTTTCTCCTACATCAACTTGAACTAATTGATCTTCAGTAGGAGGTTCTCTTTGTTCAAATCGGAGTACCCATTGATTATCCATCTGTTGAGCCCAAGGATCTGTTTCAGGATTTTCTTCAAAGTCCTCATCATATCCTTCTGGAAGTTCAGCGGATACCATATTAGAAGATACGATTACACGATGGACTTCACCGATGCTAGTGTCAGAATCCCATAATCTGGAATCGGAAGAATTAGAACGTTCTTCACTATCAGAGTCGAAAACTGCTGGGGATAACATCGGAGGAGAAACATATCCGAGACCTCTTTTGATCTTGCTGTAATACATATCAGATTTTCCTTTTGGAACAGTTGTACGAATAGGAGTTCGTCTACCCTTACCGTAGTTGAGGCCATTTTTAAAGTCATAACCCATCTTACGGATGATGTCTTTTGATTGTTGACTATAACGACGGAGTTGTAGATGTCCTGTATCGTTAAGCTTGCTATCATCCGTATAGCTGAATTGTTGTTCTGGTCCTTTACTAAAAAGTATTGGACTTTCGCCTTTCTTTCGAGCAGGGACAATACGATAAGAGTCATCTGGATCTTCAAATGAGACTTCTGTCTGAAGAGATTGTACAACTCCCATTGTAAATGATTTGAAGCTATCTAACATATCCAAATAGCATTTAGTATGATAAATAACATCAGTATACTAGAAAGTAGATGCTTTTTTATTAATTTGTACATCTGTATTTACAGCAGGACCTTTAGCCTTAGCAGGCTTGGTCAGATTGATTACAAGAGGGGGAGAAGAAGAACGTAGAGGAAGCTTGTTACGACGAAGGTCAATAACAAGTGGCTCAGAAGAGGTGAGCTCTATTTTTTCCTTATTGTGAGTTAAATCAACAACAAGAGGCTCAGAAGAAGTGAGCTGCTTTTTGTCCTTGTTACGGCGCAAGTCGATAACAAGTGGCTCAGAAGAGGTGAGCTCCCTTTTATCTTGATCACCATCAACTGATATCTTTTGGACTGGCAAGTGAATAGCCAGTAGTTTAGAAGATTGAGGATGGAAAATACGCCCTTTGACAGGTATAATAAGAGTGTCTTTGGGCACTGCTTCTTGGTCTTCTTCAGTATCCATGGCCAATACCACTTTTATAAATTCTTTCTTATACATACGAGCATCATTGCAGTACGCTTCAACACCCTTAAAAGGATAAAGGTCTGCAACTTCTTTGTGAACTTCTCCTTTACCATCGACATATTTAAACCATTGATGAAGAGTTGATGGAACAACATTATGTTCATGGAGGAAGGGTCTTCCCAAAAGAGCGTTGTAAGAACAACCATGATTGTCGATAATATAGAAGGTTACCTTTGTACGAAGATTGCCTATTTAGAGTTTTAGGCGAATCTTATCCAAAAGTTCGCTCCTTCCTTGGTTGAATCCCAAGATAGTGGTGATTGTGCTTGAAAGACTATGCACTAGTATCTTTAATGCGTCTAGCATTGTCTTTGGCATGATGCTGAGTACAGACCCTGGATCTATCAGGATACGATCGACTTTCATCGAATCGACATACCCTGTATAGTAGAAAGGACGATCATGTCTATTATCCTCCAGCAGCATATCATCCTGAGTGAAAGTGATATTTGGAATCAACTCCAGCACACTATGACAATGACGACAAGAGACCGGTTCGACTTCCAACTTTTTGAGAAGAGTTAGACAAGTTTCAGCCTGCATTAGGGCTTCACTTAGAGTTTCTCGAGTCTCTTTAGAAAGGCGCAAGAGCTCGAAGATTGATAGCCTAGCCGGTGTATTGGCTAGTTGAGCCAATATATCAAAGTTGTATGGCTTTTCAAGTCCTGTAGGAGATAATTTCTTCAAGGGTTTGTTAAAACAGACTTATTGCTTGCCTTTGTCAGCAACCACCGGCCTGGGAGGAATAGATACTACAACTGGTGAGGATGTGGAAGGAATCACTTCAGAGGAAGTAGATTGTACTGGGACAGGTTCAGAAGAAGAGGCAGGATCCTCTTGAGCTTCAGAATGATCTTTCAAATAGGCTTTCCCTGATCTTGTGCCTAGCAGAATTTCTTCGTCAACTATGGGGTCAAAAGACACCATGTTGCAAGTCTTTGTCTTGCCTTTAGAAAGACCTTTCTTCTTGGAATAAGAGGGCACTTTGAATTCCGGAGCAAGATCAGGATGGATCCACATAATTTCACCGTTGTCAAGAGACAAGGGGACAAGACCTTCATTTGGTGGAAGCGGGAGATTTTCAATCTCAAGAGTAGCTTTGGGAATATTAATAACACCGTGTTGTACTATCTGCAGAGGAAAGTCACCAAACTGGACTGAAACCATATTTACAGTAACAGTCTTCTCATCTTGCTGCAGAGTGACGACACCAGCATTGGCAAGCTCTTGAATTTTGCCTTTGAGCACGTAGCATGCTCGAGTAGTATGTCCAATGAACCTGTGGTAGACACAATATTTAGGATGATCTGTCTTACCGACTTCATCAGGTTTCTTTGGGTCTAGGAGCTGAATCTTGTTGCTTTTGAGTAAACATTCAAAGATGCTTGCAGTATCATTCTCATCGAAGGAATATTCTACTTTCGGACGAGGTTCCCTCGGTAGAGGTACAGAAGGAGTCGGAGTGGATGTAGGCGGAGCCACATTGACAGCCAAAGATTCTTTATTCTTATTCAAATTGATGTTCAAAGTCTCTTTTGCTTTGCGATTGTTCTGGCGGTTGCCTCCACCTGATGTCTGGTTTTCATCTTGATCGGGGTTAGACATCTGTACCCCCAATTGCTTGAACTTTTTAGCACTCACCTCCGCAGCTTTGGCATTGACAATGAATGAAGGCCAATCTTGGAACTGGGTAGATCCTGTCCACATATTGATGATAGATAAAAGATTTGCCTTACAAGTATCAATAGTGACAGCAGCTGGAGTTCCGGGGGGCATCTTCAAGGCTTCACAGCAGAACCGTTCGATGAAACTCTCAGCAGTTTTATTGTGTTTCTGTTTGATTTTGTTGAGAGCCGACATAGTCATGTCATTGAATCCTTCATAGAATCGTTCCAGGAAGATTTGCTTAAGACCTGAGAAGAAAGTGATACAACCATCGAGCAAACTTCTATACCAGTCATATGCTACGCCGGCTAAACAACCGACGAACACTCTGGTAAGAAGAGCGTCATTTGGCTGGAGTTGAACGGTCATTACTTCAAAATGATTGATGAACTAACTAGGAGAAGTACTGCCGTCAAACAAAGAGATCGTTGGGATCTTATACTTTGGTGGGAATAGGAATTCTTTCCATTCAACTGGATAAGGCTGCTTGATCCCCAATCTTTGCAAGTTGTCTTTCTCTTTGAAAGCTTCGAATTGGGTTCGTAAGAGTTTGACAGCTTCATTGGCATCTTTAAATGACGAAGAAGGAGCAGATTGATTTAGAGTGGTAGGAGGAGGAACAGCATTGTAAGCACTACCCCCAGCTCCTAATTGACTAGGTGTAGTTTGAACTTGTACTTGTACAGGAGGCATTTGAGGAGACACTACCCCCAGCCCAGTATTGGCAGGTACTGAAGATGCTATGATCTCTGGACTCGCAGTAGGTACAATCGGTGGTGTAGTATGTTGTGCCACAATGATAGAATGCATACTAGCAACCATTTCAGCCATGGTTTTTAGCTTGTCTTCAAGTGCAGCGATTCGTTGTTCCTGATTTAAAGAAGTTGAAGCATCTGGATCTTCATTGACAACATAAGCTGTCACTTCTCTTGGTGCAGTGGAAGACACTGTCTGTTCAGAGCTTTCGCTATATGCATCATAGTCGGAGAAAGAGTCGTCTCCTGACTGAGAAGTAGGAAGATAACCTGAAGGGTTTTGAGGAAGATTCCTTTGACCGATTGTATCTCGGCTTCGAGAACGGGTATGTCGAAATACTCCTTCAGAAGATTCTTGGAGTAATTCCAAATACCGTTGACTTGGTTTACGAGGTTTGCTATGCTTAGAGCACCTTCTACTTCCACTGTCTCGGAAAGTCATGTTGATAGAAGCATACAAGACTTCATCTTCTTCTGACATAGCTTCAGATTTAACAAAAGTCAGACGATCGAAGACAGATCGTTTTGTTGTTTGACAACAACATTAGATGATGACTTTGTGGTTGCAATGATGATCAGATGGTTGAACTGAAGGTGTTGAAACATTGTCTCATTTTTGTCTGAGATGTTCCCGGAGATCGAAAACAATAGCAGGACGAGGAAAACTTTGAGGGATCTGTTCTTTGATAATATTCGGAATATGATTCCGATTCTTCAAATATTTAGTCCCTTGAGTGTACAAGGAAGTACTTACTTCATTGGCATAAGTGTCAGGATTTTTAACCCTGGAGATTTATTTTTGATGATATTTAGTCTTCGGCATTGGCTGTTTGCGTTTTACCGAAGTGGGTCTATTAAGATAAGTTCTAAGATCAGCAAATTCACCCCCAGGGGTTTCTGTTTGAGACACCAGCAGTTTTCCCTGTCTGGATCGGGAAATCTTGAGAGTCGGGAGGTCCTAGAATTCTGCTACCGGGGTAGACAGAATACCTCTTTGGTCAGTACAAGTTCTCTTGTTATAAAGGAAAGAAGAATCCTTGTTTGAAAGAGTTCTAGTACTGATTGGTGCCGAGGCACGTTCAGATTGATCTTCTTCGGTAAAAACTGAAGAAGATTGAGAAAAGACCAAAGAGCCTTTTCCTTTGTTTTGTGAAGAAGGGTTAGCTAAAGAGCATTTTCCTCTGTTGTCTTCCAAGTCATGGGACAAGGAAGTTTGAGAAAAGACCAACGGGCCTTTTCCTTTATTTTGAAGAGGAAGAGAAAGAACCAAAGGACTACCCCCAGTAGATTGCACAGGAGCAACATTATGTTTAGGAAGAGGAACAGAACCTTTTCCCTTGTTATGAGAAGAAGAGAGTTTAGCCAAAAGGCTATCACTCTTGGATTGCGTAGGAGCAGTTTGTGCATAAATGGATGGCGCACTGGTTCTGTCCACAGAGACTGTGGTTTGTGCATCAGGAGCTCTTGCTACAGAATGTTTAGGGTGGACTCTGGATACTGGAATATTGGTTTGCGCAGACAAATTGGCAGCCAATTGCGCCAGAGGCATAGGAGTCTTGCACTTAGCCAAGGCAGCATATGAAGTCTTTTGTGTACTGGCGACAGCAGATTGCGCAGTAGTAGCAAAGACAGATTGTGCAGCAGGCTTGATGACAGAAGCTTTGGACTGCACAGCAGTCTTGCTGGCAGACTGCACAAAAGTCTTGCTGGCAGCATTAATAGAATGCGTAGCAGTCTTTGGGACCCACACTGGGCGCACTTTTCTTGTGGCAGCAGTGGTTGCAGTACGAGGAGTGGTCTTGGAGTTGATCATAGCCTCATAGGCTGTCTGGTTGATCTTCACAACCAGTGTCTTCTGCGTCTTTCCGATAGACGCTACGTCACATTGAGTTGTCACTTCATCATCGGAGGAGAAAGTCTTCCCCAGCAGAGTCGCCATTTTGTTTGCAAAAACAAAAGATGAAGAACTTTATTGATACAAACATTGTAAAAGATTACAATTTGAATTCTAGGAATGGTAAAATTTTAGGAATCCAATCTAGATGACGATTGTTTTATCCCTTGGACGATGTGAACTTTGAAGACGAAGCCTCTGAAGTTGAAAACAATTCTGGAATTGAAGGCAAAAAGCCTCGGAAGTTGAAGGCAAAAGCCTCGGAAGAATGCAGCAGCACTTAGGCAAGAACTCCTGAACTCTCTGAACTTTGAAGTCTGATCTATCTATAATCTGATCTCTGATCCCTGATTATTGATCCCCCTTGAATGGAGACTTGAAACTCTATTTATAGAGTTCTAAGAAATAACTAACTTTTAGTTATTCTGGACTGCGTATGATGGATTGCGCAGCAATTGGATTGCGCAATAATGGACTGCGCAGACAGTTACTGGATCATGGGCCAACTATCTTGGACACATGGCATCATTTGATTGAAATGCGCATGATCGTGCATAGACAGTTGCCACGAAATGAGCAATTGATGGCATGAATGCCACGTATATTTTGTCTATTGTGTTGATAGAACGCGCACACTGAATTGTGCAGGTCTTGGATTGTGCCAACTTGAATTGCGCAGGAAATGGATTGCGCTAACATAAATTGTGCCAACATGGATTGTGCTGCCAGCTGTCCTCGAGCGCCGTGCTGCACGATTAAACGAACGGTCGCCTCGATCTCCGTGCTGTCAGCTGTCAGAAGATTTGATTTGTGTCAGGTAATGATGGTGATTTGCCACGTCAGCCTGCGTGCTTGAAAGTGTGCGCAGTCTATCGTACACAATCTGATGTCTGTGCAGTTCATCTGAAAGTTGTATTTCTTGATTTTCTGACTTTGTTGATGTGTGCAACTTGATTTTTTAGGACCTACAGAACTGTAATAGAAATATCTACTATAAATAGAGAACTAACAGTGGCTAGTGATGTAGAGTACGGAATAGCACATGTGAACATGACAGATTTGTACATGATCTACACTAAAGAGTTGTACATGATCTACACTACTAAAGAATTATTCACATGACTACTAGTAGTCCCCCGTTTTCCCCAATCAATACACAAGGATCTAAGCAGGTTATGTTATTGTACATGATATCACATGGGGGCCCATGAAAGGATGCACATGATAGTATACATGAGGGCTCTGTGAACATGAGAGTACAAGATTCACAAGAGTGTACATGTATGGTGAAAGCACAGGAGTACATGATGAAAGTGAAACGCATATGACACAATGTACCCGATGCTCCCGAGGGGGATAACATCGCATAAAGAGATCCATATAGTACTAATCCGTGATAATGTCGTGACAGCATCAAGTATAGTAATCTAAAGCAGGAATATAATTCTAAGTAGGATATGAAATGATCAGAGAATGTACTCGCCTGGTGTCTGAATGTCCAAAGTAAATATACTGTCCGATGAGAGGTGTCTGGCTCCTAATCAGAACAGTACAAGTCACAACAAGTCCAAAATGGCAATATGAAGTTCTATTATGCATTCTACATGATTCTAGGTCAATCTAGACCAAAGTGAACTCTTGGTCAACTTGGTCAACCCTGAAAGTCAAACCTAGGTCAACTATGGTCAAACTAGGTCTAACAAGTCTAAATTAGGTCAAACAAGTTATTCTAGGTCTAAACAAACTAAGTATATGCAAATCAAGTATCCAAGATAGCTACTAACTCATAGCCTAAGTCACTTGCTAAACCAAGCACAACACTAAACCATAAGCTAACAAGGCACACAAACTTAGTCATATAATGTATATATATTATTCACATTCACATATTCATATACATAGATATATATAGGAAAGCTATATATATATATATATATATATATATATATATATATATATATATATATATATATATATATATATATGCATATATATATATATATGTATATATATATATATATATAGGCATATATATATATATATATATATATATATATATATATATATATATATATATTTTTTTTTTTTTTTATATATATATATATATATATATAAAAAAAAAATATATATATATATATATATATATAGAGAGAGAGAGAGAGGGAGAGAGAAAGAGAGGTAAAAGAGTAAGTGAGTATGTGTGTGTTTGGCATGTGTGTGAAAGGATATGTGTTAATGTTCTAAAATTTAGTGATAGGTAGGTGTATGTGACATGGGATACATGATGTCAAAGGGTGTATGGATGCATGTGTGTAAAAGGTTATAGATTAACTCAGTTTATAGAAATACATACATACATACATACTTACCTTGTATATATGTATACATACATATCATGTATATTACATTTACATGATACATACATGTATACTTGTATTATATTATACTTACATTCATGCATATTAGATACTTGTATTTATATTAACATATTGCAAACATTTATTTCATTCATGCATCTATGTATTACCTACATGTTTTATACATATGCATACATTGTATATTCATATCATTTCATACATTAACATAGAGACATACAAATATGTATACATCATATATTTCATACCTTGCATTACCTTACATATAATGTTATATATTATCATTCATTCCTTTCATATATTACATTATCTTCAAGTTGAATACATCATATATGGATACAATACATTATCTTGCATGCTTGCATTCATATATTATATTCTATATTACATATTACATGTATTTTCTCCATTCATTCATGCTTGCATCATATACTCTACATTACCATACATGTTATCATTATATATTGCATTACAATATTTATATATTATGCATTCATATCTATCATTACATATATATCTTGCATTCATATCTAGCATTCATTATATACTTTCATGCATACATTGTATATCATTCTTTTATTCATGCATTGCTTATACGCATTATATTAATTGCATTCCTACATGCTTGCATTCAACCATATATATACGTTAATGTAAAAAGAATATATATCATATATATGTCATTTCATTCATCTAACATATCATGTATTACATACTCTATATTCATTTAATATCCATACTACATAGGCTCATAGGTTACACAAAATACATATATCGTATAGTCACTATTCTACTTAAAATTAATACTGTACCAATTGGACATTCACTAAATTCTAGGATTAAAGTATGTTATATATCTTTGTGTTAGCTTTCCGAAACTTTAAACGGATCGTATTTTCGTGTCCGGAAGCTCCCGGAATCGCAAAAACACCGAAACGCATTCATCTTTCATACAGCTGACACTCAAATAATTTTACAGAAAGTTTCAGAAATAATATGGCTTATTAAAATATATATTTGGAAAGCTAACTTCGATACGCTTCTTTTAAAAAAAACAGAAGGTTAATTGGAGTTATGAGATAAACGTTATGGCATTTCTAAGTTGCTCTAGCTACTAAAAACGTAGATAAAAATTATGACGAATTTAGCTAGTTTGAGACAAAAGAAACACAAGTATATAACATAATATATCAAGAACTCACTCTCTACACTAATATATATATGAGACACTATAGAACACATCTCCAATACAAAAATATGAGATTAAATATGTAATAATTCATTCATACATAACAACAACACATAGTGTGTCCAAATTTAGGGTTTTCTCACATGGACACAACCACAACACAAAGGACACTCCTATGACCTCCAAATGGACACGAAATGGACACAAATGGAGATACAACCATGGGGATCATTCCGATGGTTCAAAATATTTTTATATGCATGTAGGGATGGATTAGAGGAGAGATTATACCTTCCGGGAGAGAGATTCAAAGGAAAAGCCTTCCGATACGGCACCGACACGTAGAGATTCCAAAAGGACACGAACGAGCTCCGAATTCTCCCAAACTTTGCTAGCACCCTCTAACCATGGAGTAGAAGAGAAATAAAGAAGATTTGGTGGAAGAATGGGTTGATTTGGAGATGAAATCAATGGAGGTTCATCTCTAAATTAATTTGGGGAAGAACAAGAGAGAGAAAGTGGATGAAAACAAATGAATTAAGGAGTGACTCACTCCTTATCCCCCCCCCCCCATAGATGGCTGCCCAAAAAGGGTGAGGTATCCCCTATTTGAATGTCCAAAATGCCCTCCACTAATCTATTTGATTTAAATTAGGAATGGGTTAAAGGTTGAGGTCAATTTAGTCTAGTTTTAAGTCTCTAATTAAACTAAACCTATCCATAAATAATTAGTCTAACTACTAACTAAAATTAATATCATGTGGACTAAAATTAATATCATGTGGGCCATGTCTAACTAGTGTGTGGGTCCCACTAGAGTCAAACTACTCCCCCGGGTTCCCGTTTCAAGTCGGATTGAGTTGAAATTCGAACCCGACTCAAATAACCCCAAAACAATATCATAAATAATAAAATAAATTTTAACCCCAAAATAATATCATAAATAATAAAATAAATTTCAAAAATATTCAAAAATATAAAATGACAAAAATACCCCTGTTTTTGAAAACTAGGGGTGACAAGTATGACATCTCCGTCTGTATAGAGCCTCGAATGGCGACATCTCTATACTGGCCTGATAGCTGTTGTTTTAAGCAAACTCTACCAGGTGAAGATGATCCTCCCAAGAACTCCCAAGATCTAGCACACACGTGCGAAGCATATCCTCCAAAGTCTAGATAGTCCTCTCCGACTGTCCGTCTATCTGGGGGTGATAAGCGGTACTAAACTTGAGCGAGGTGCCCAAGCTAATCTGCAAACTCCTCCAGAAGTGGGAAGTGAAACGGCTATCCTGATCTGAAACTATGCTCACAGAAACCCCATGCAATCGCATGATCTGACGAACATATAGCTCTGCCAACCTCTCCGTAGACATCCCCACCTTGAAAGGCAAAAAGTGGGCCGATTTGGTCAATCTATCAACTATGACCCAAATCGTGTCTTTTCTTCCTAGAGATCACGAAAGTCCGGACACAAAGTCCATGGTGATGTGCTCCCACTTCCACTCAGGAATAGGTAGTGGCTGTAGCAACCCACCAGGCCTCTGCCTCTCGGCCTTCACCTGCTGACAAACCAAACAGCGAGATACAAACTGAGCCACCTCGCGCTTCATGCCGTACCACCAAACGTGTTCCCTCAGATCTTTGTACATCTTGTTGGCACCAGGATGCATAGAGTACTGAGAGCGATGAGCCTCCTGAAGAACCTCCTCCCGAAGCTCCCCACTCAGAACGTACAGTCTAGCACCGTGCCGCAACGACCCATCTTCGGCAATAGAGAAATTGTCGAGCAACCCTGCCCGCACCTGCTCCCTAATGCTCCTCAGGGCAACATTATTATACTGTGCTGATCTGACTCTGTCCATCAACTCAGACTGAATCTGTAAACCCCACATCTGTACCTCCATGCCCGAAATAATCACCTCGATTCCCAAACTTTCCAGGTCAGCCAAAAGATGACGGTCTGCTATCAGATACATAGCTACTGGATACCTGCTCAAGGCATCTGCAACTACGTTGGCCTTTCCTGGATGGTACTGCAAGACGATATCGAAATCCTTCATCAGCTCAGGCCAACGTCTCTGCCGTATGTTCAGCTCTTTCTGAGTGAACACGTACTTCAAGCTCTTGTGATCAGTAATGATCTCAACCCGCTCTCCGTACAGATAGTGCTTCCAAAATTTCAGGACAAAGATAACAGCGGCTAACTCCAGATCGTAAGTCGGATAGTTCTTCTCATGAGGACGTAACTGCCTAGATGTATAGACAATCACCTTTTCGTGCTGCTGAAGTACACAACCCAGACCCCGTCTAGAAGCGTCGCTGTAAATCGAGAAACCACCGGTCCCAGACAGTAATGTCAAGATCGGAGCTGATGTCAACCTCTTCTTCAGCTCATCGAAGGCAGCCTGACACTCCTCAGTCCAGACGAACTCTACGTCCTTCCTGGTGAGTCTAGTCATCGGCTCCGCAATCCGCAAGAAATCTTGGACGAACTTCCGATAGTAGCCCGCCAATCCCAGAAATCTTCGAATCTCGGCAACTGTACTGGGCGTAGACCAAGACTCTGCCGTAGCAATCTTCCTCTGGTCTACTGAGATCCCGTGCTCGGTCACAACATGACCCAAGAACTCGACCTGGTCCAGGAAGAACTCACACTTCGACAGCTTCCCATACAACTGCTCATTTCTCAGTGTCTCGAGCACAATCCTCAGATGCTCCCGTGCTCCTCTGGCGTCTTTGAGTAGACCAGGATGTCGTCTATGAAGAACACCATGAACTTGTTAAGGTACTGATGGAATACCTTGTTCATCAAGTTCATGAACACAGCTGGGGCGTTGGTCAACCCAAATGGCATTACAGTAAACTTGTACTGGCCGTACCGAGTCCGAAAAGCTGTCTTCGGAACGTCTTCCTTCTTCACCTTCAGCTGATGATAGCCGGACCTCAGATCTATCTTTGAAAATACCTTGGCACCGCTCAACTGATCGAACAAGTCATCAATCCTCGGCAATGGGTACTTGTCCTAGATAGTAAGGTTGTTGAGCGCCCTGTAATCGATACACATATGTATCGTACCATCCTTCATCGGTACAAACAGAACTGGCGCTCCCCAAGGCGATGAACTGGATCTAATGAATCCATTGTCCTGCAGCTCGTCGACCTGCTTCTTCAGCTCTGCCAACTCGCTGCTGTTGACCCTATAGACGTGTTGTAAGATAAGCTCAGCACCTGGCACTAAGTCTATAGAGAACTCAATATCTCTATCCGGCAGCATCCCAGGCAACTCTTCGGGAAAAATATCCATGAAATCAGCTATCAATGGATGCGGCAATGCCTGCCCCGCCAGTAAAGCTCCACAGAACCCATCTTCCGGCTCAGCTGCTCCTCTGGCAAACACAATCTCTGGCTCTTCCGGCGGCCTAAACAAAATCCTACCTCCTCTACAGTCTATAGTAGCATGGTGCATGCTCAACCAATCTATTTCGAGTACCACATCGTACTCGGAAGGGGCATTACGAGCAAGCACGCACCAAAATCTCGGCCTTCTAAAGTAACTCTTCGCCCCTTACAGATATTTTTGACCAGGATGATGCCTCCTTCGATCAATATCTTGCAAGTCCTACCCAAGGGTTCAGCAATAATATTGTGTCTCAGAGCAAAGGAAACAGACACAAAGCTATGAGTGGCACCGAAATCAAACAAGGTAAATGCAGGAAATGAATTGAGAAGAACGTGACCTGCAACTACATCGCCTACTGGCTCTGCCTCCTCCTCTGCTGTCAGGGTGAACACTCTGCCCGCAGGGGCTCCCTTCTGATGCTGCACAAAACGCTGCTGCTGAGTCTGAAGTGTAGGATCTTTCTGCTGAATTGCTGGTCCTCTGGTCGGCTGCGCTCTGTCCTGGACTCCTCGGGCTCCCCGAATACGGCAGTCCTTCAGCTGGTGATCGGGCACCCCACAGTATAAGCAGATGCCCAATCTCTTCCTATAAACCTCTCTAGTGTGCCCTGGCTTCCCGTAGAAGTTACACTGTGTAGCCGGCCTCTGACCCTGACCCTGACCCTGGTGCTGCTGGGCACGCGCCGGTGCCTGCTAAAACTATAACTGAGGCTGCTGCGGCTGGAACTGCCTCTGCTGGAAATGGGCACTTCGTCGGCCCTGCACTCGAACTAGCTCCAAGAGCGTCACTGCCCCTCTTCGGCTTGAGGTCGAAGTCCTCCTCTGTAATCTGCGCCTCCATAAGGATCTGCTCGAAGGTCGCGTCACGTCTCCCCGAGGTACGAGTGCGCACTGCATGTATAAGACCCCTCCGAAACTTTCGGTCCTTGCACCCCTCATACTGGACCAAACTAGGTGCAAACCTACTCTGACGGAAGAACTCTGCTGCATACTCGTCTACCGACGAGTTCCCCTGCACCAAACTGGCAAACTGTCCCTCCAAAGCTGTCAAGGCTACATCCGGATAGAACTTCTCCTTAAAGAGCTTCCTGAAGTCCTCCCAAGATAAACCCCTCTCTGACGCACGCGGATCCGTGCGGTACCAAGTCAGCGCTATGTCGAAAAACTGGCTCGCTGCAGAAGTCACCCACAGACCTCTTGGGACCTCTGCCAACTCCAGACTCTGCTGGACATCCTCTAGCCAGTCGTCCGCGTATAGGATACCCTCGGTACCCTTGAACTCCCGATCTTCTCGAAATCAAGGTGCGTACCGGGCCTCCCCTGACCCTGCTGCTGTACTGGTGCTCCCTGAACTGTAGCTGGTGCACCCCTCTCCACTGCTGCAATCGCCAGCTGATGGGAGTTCTCCATGCTCTGTCGTAACAACTCTGCCTGTGTGCTCTGAGTCTGCAACATCTGCTGCAGAAGGGCCATCATCCCCTGGGTATCTGTCGGTAACTGAGGCGGCGGTGGAAGAATACCAGGGACGATCATGGATGGTCCCGCTGCTGGAGGTGGAAGACCTCCTGGAACCGTCTCTACTGCTGCTCCCGCCTGAGGGACAGGAACTTAGGTGGCAGCTCCCGTAGCCGGAGGTGGAAGTCCTGCCGGATCGGGCCTCTCCAGTACAGCGCTAGAACCCGCTGCCTGAGAGCGAGTGTTCGTCATCCTGAGGATAGATTGAAACAAGAAATCAATATAGCACATGATAGGAATATTAAAGAAGGACAATTAAATTCAATGCAAAAGAATTTGTCATGGTAATCAAAAGATCAGAAATTTTCTGAAATGTGATTGAGTAACTCCTATCATACCCTAGATCCTATGTCCTAATTGCAGACTCGTAATCAGTACTCTAAGTCGAGCACCATTACGAGATCACACTAATTGTGACACAGGCCTGCATGGGCCACCACAAAAATATGTCACGACCCGTACCCTAGAGAGGGGCACGAGCACGTGGTTACGTCCAGCCTACGTCGCAGAATCGACGGTAGAACGCTGTATATAGGGTCTGTAAATACTACGACTAAAACAGATAAATGTACCTATACAGTATATACACTCCGAATGGAGGTGACATAGCAAAACAGTCTCAATCACATATATCAAACTAAGGTAGATAGCATGGAAAGGTAATATGATAGATAAAACAGTAAATAAGTCCAAGATCCACAAGTCAGAGCTATACACAAACATCCAGAGTCTCAGAGAATATATGTATAAGATACTACAAACTGAAATGTATTAGCTGGCTCGCAGGCCAGACAAACCTAACTAAACTATGCTAGTCAGGGTGAGCAAAGTCTAATGGCTCTGCCAATAAGCCACGGTCTAAGTCTACTCCGTCAGACTCGACCCCATAGTAGGTCGAACAATCAGTCTCAGAGTCATCTGTAATATATCAACGGTATCCTGTCAAAAAAATGAGCAAGTACAAACCCCAACAGCAGTTCCATATGAATTAAGAAATACTATAAGAGACAGTATAATAAAATACAAGACAAAGATATAGGCGACTTGGGAACCATTTGAAAGCCGAGTTACAACCCTTGAACCAAACAAGGACCGGAGTTGTAACTCTTCTTTCAAACAGAACTTAGTCTCAAATCATGGTACAGTATAAAGGCAGGTAGAGCATGTAAGTAATGGAAACATAACATGGTGAGAAGTACAGAAATTAAAGCTGAACTGGAATATAAGATACGCTAACAAATGTAAAAGGTGATTTGAACTATTAGAGCGATATGTGATCGGCTAGGGAGTCAAGAGAGAGTTATCCACATGGCCCAGCAATCCGTGGTGTCCTCAACGGAGAGTCATGCCGTCCAACCTGGATAACTGGCAATAGGGTATCTGCTACACCCTACGTGAGGTGATGGTGGCGCTAGCAAAAATAGTTACAGGGAGGCTTTGATCACATAACCCCTAATAATTCCCCCATCCCTGAATAGTATCACGGATCCGGACATGGCACGTCATGACACAGGGTTCGAGAGCAGGAGGCCAGCCCACTCCCAAATCAATGTCTATATAAGTACAAAAACACAGAAATATCACATACCCATATACTATGGAAGTCCAGGAATAATATCTAATGACAGGATCCGACGTATACTAGTCCGTGAATTGTCGTGTCGAGAATCATATGAAACACTACAACTGAATCGGATATAGTAGATATCAAGACAATAAAAACTATCAGTGAATGTACTCTCCTGTGGTCCTGAGCTGATAAGGTGAACAGACGCTCAGAGTAATCACAGACCTAAAAGAAGATACTATGAGTCAAACAGGGTTTATACTGAAAAAAAAACTAATTTAAGTCATGAATGCAAGTCTAAGTTAAAACTAGGTCAATCTAGGTCAGACTGAGTCATACTAGATCATACTGGTTCATACTAGGTCATACCAAGTCACTGGAAGTCAATCCAAGTCAAACTAGGTCAAACGGGGTCAAAGGTTGACTTACAGTTGACTTTTGGTCAAAAGTCAACCCTGATCAACTCTGGTCAACTCTAGGTCAACCCTAGGTCAAACTAGTCTAATGTTGACCCACAGTTGACTTTCAGTCAACTGGTCAACTCTGGTTTGGTTTCGGTCAAATCTAGTCGCTTAAAGGCTAATTTTGATTCTCGGTTGACTTTTGTTGACTTTCGGTCAAAATGGTCAACCGAAGTCAAAACTAGTCTAGGAGCACTATATTTGATTGTTACCAACCAAGGGAACCAAGTTCTAACCACAACTTAGACTCCAAACTCAAATACCCTATTTCTAGGTAAAACCTATATTACCCTTACCATTACCTTACCATGTATCATATACCACTCCTCACATTATTCTAGCACTCACATATATCACACTCACTCACACACAAACTCATGATACCACACTCTTATAGGCTTTCCTATAGGTTTAGACATAGGCTAATACCTATAGGCTACTAGCTACACATAGGCTCACACACTAACTCTCACACACACAAACATACTCATAGCATACACACACACAATAGCTGAATTTGTGGACTGATTTCAAGGGTTAATTGGACAGAAAATATGGACTATTGTATGGGGGTTTAATGACAACCATGAATGGTTGTCTTGGGACTGAAATACAGTAAGGGGACAGCCACTCATAGGTGCATGTATGGGCTAGAATTTGAAGCAAGGGGGGACTGATTTATAGGGTAAGATGAGGACTGATTTATGGGTGCATTTGGGACTGTCACTTGGTGGTTTTAAGGACAGCAGGAAAATAAGATTTAGGGGACTGAATTATAGGTAAAAAAAGGGGACTGATTAGGCAGGTTTTGGGACAGCCATCAAGTTGGTTTAAGGGGCTATAGGGACTGTCACATATGACAGTAATCTGGAGCAAGGGGGACTGATTATGGAGTGGTGTTAAGGGGCTGTTGTGGACAGCAAATAAGGGGTTAAACAGGGGTGTACATGGGACTGTTATAGCTGCTGTTAAGTAGAGAAATTTTTGGACTGTTGGGGACTGTCATTGGGACTAAGGGGCTGTCATTTGGTACAGTTATATGGGCTAAAAGTACTGCTGTTAGGACAGTAAAACCAGGTGGTTTAAGGGGACTGTTGTGGGGTTAATTTGACAGCCAAAAAGGGGCGGGTATTGGGACAGGTATTTGGCAGCAAGGTGCGGCTGCTGTGGGACAGTAGTAGCTGGGTTGTCCCCCCTCCAAACACTCACAGATACTCCTCAATCTCTCTATAACTCCACTTCACATTCTCCTCTCAAACTCCATATATTTCCTCACTACCCTTCACTCAAACACCACACATGCACTCACTCTTAACCAACACAAACACACACACACTCCCATGCTAGGCCGAACCCTCTTGCCCCCATCCAAACACAAAATGCACATTTACACCATAATATATATCCACATATATATAAGCCATAATATATATGTATATACATATATATATAGAGAGAGAGAGATTAATATATATCACCATATATATACATATATAGATATTAGATAATATTATACAATATGATACATAGGAAAACTCATTCCTAAACACATAGAAAATCTGGAATAAAAGTTAGAACAACATTAAATCAATACACAAATAATTTCACATGTGTCCAAATAGGGTTTTCCCATTAGGACACGATCATACACATAGGACACCTCTACAAGTGTCCAAATAGACACGAAATGGACACAAATGGACACTCAACCATGGGAGTCATTCCTATGGGTCAAAATCATCCTAATGCATGAGAGAAATAAGAAGGAGAAAGGATTTATACCTTCCGGTGATTCGGATCGAAGAAAATGCTTCTCGATGCGCCACCGACACGTAGGAACCCCGAATGTATACGAACGAGCTCCGACTCCTCCCAAATTTGAGTAGCTCCCTCCTTGGCTTGAATGGAGAAGGAAAGAAGAAGATTGGGTGAAAAAATGGAAGGATTTGGTGGAGAAATTTATAGGGTTTGCTCTCAAATCAATTTGGGGAAGAACAAGAGAGAGAATGGAAGAAGAGATAATGATGAGTGGCTAAACCCTATCCATATGAAGAGGCAAGCCATGGGACTGATTTGTCCTATTATAGAAATGTCTAAAATGCCCCATCTCTAATCTATTAGTTAATACATGGAAAAGGGTTCTAAGTCGGGGCTAGTTTGGTCATTCCTAAAACACTAATCTAATTAATCCTAACCAAAATAAATTAGCCTAGTTACTAACTAAAATAATTAACATGTGGGCCATGGCTAACTAGTGTGTGGGTCCCACTAGAGTCAAAACTACCCCGGGTCCCCGATACAAGTCGAAATGAGTTGAAATTCGAACCCGACTCAAATAACCCCAAAATAATTTAATAAATAAATAATTCCAAAATAATTTTAAAGTAGAAAATTACCAAAATACCTCTGTTGATGAAAACTGGGGGTGACACATGTCGAAGAACCTGGATTCCATTTGTACTAGTCGGGCGGAGAAATACCTTGGAGACATGTGAACATACCCTTTCTATCCTATTGATCTAGCGTAAATAAAAGAGGCCACACACGTAGGTGTATGGTTTGCTGGATATCTTCCTCTAGCCGTTCATATGACAAATTGGTATTTTAAATCACTAGTCAAAATACTAATCCTCTAAGTTATCTATTACATATCTTACATAACAGGTTTACCATTATTATATATCTGTCTGTTTTCACATTTTGTATGTTCTGTATACACTCGTCTTTTCCATGTACATTATCTCTATAACCTGATCGTCAAAAATTTTATTATTATTACATACTCATAGCGCTTGTCAATTATTTTGAACTGTTAAAAGTGATGTGCTCGTTCCATCCTGACTGATATATTGACAATATATTACAGATGATATAGATGATTGTCTCCACTTTCTATGAGGCCTACGAGGGTGGCACACAGGAGCCAGAGGAGGATCTAGTCCAGTAGAGAGTGCCTTAGTATTAGCTTAGAACTTTTACCTTTCAGTTTGTATCGGATTATTCTGAATGTTAGTAGAGACTTATTTATATTCTGGATATGTATTATTTTTTTGGACATCTACTGTATGTGTTGTGATAACTCTACTTTATATTCAGTTTCTTCCTTTTATCTGATTCCATATCGTGCTCCATCTTCCTTAGTCTTGTGATTGAGATTATATAGTTGAGATGTTATATTATACCTCCGTGCGGAGATGACAGGTTATATTTCCTTGTTGTTAGATGTTAGATGTTAGAGATGACCTATACAGCGTTCTACCGCCAATACTACGACGTAGGCTGGACGTACCCACGTTCTCATGCCCCTAATCAGGGTGCGAGTCATGACACGTTTTTGTGGTGGCCCATGCAAGTCAGAGTCGTAACTAATGCGATTTCGTAGTGGTGCTCGACTTAAAGTGCTGCTACGAGCCTGCTGCTAGGATATAGGATAGGAAGTATAGAGTGTTACTCAATCACAATTAGGACTTCTTGAGAAGATTCCTGGGATAACCCTTGAGGATCTCATTATGAACTATCTCGAAATTCGATTCTGACAGTTTCTGTCTACCTTTCCTTGTTCGTTGTTGAATTTGATTCTTGGTGTTCATTGTTGACTTGATTTTCTACAAAGATAAATCATATGGGTTAGGTTGCCTCAGTTATAGAATCTAGAGTCTTCTACAGTCATACTAGTTGGCAAGGCGAAGGTATAGAGTCTTATTTTTGAATGTATTTCTCGGGTGTGAGAATTTAAAGTTTTTGCAGCCAAGCTAGCAGCAATACAAAAATTTTAAATACCATGATTCTAAAGGTATGTACATTAGTTACGGACTCTATGGATTATCGCAGCCATACTTACTGGTGTGACGAGGATTCTGGTAACATGGTTCTGGATAGACGGATATGATTATCAGATTGCAGAATAGATACCATATAGATGGTGCCCTAGTATAATGGAGTGGAATATCAGTGTGGATATTACTTGAGTATCATGGATTAGATAGAGGGAGCTAGGCAACCTGTAGCGTAGCACCATGCCCCGCACCATCAGAGGGATGTACCCTAGAGGGGCAGGGCTTTTGCGCTGATAGTCGAGTAGACCGACGCCACGGGTGACGGGTTAGCAGGTCCATCTTTCTTGTTCTTCTTTCCATCTTGTTGTGTGATTCCATTAGTACATGTCAGGATGTTTTGTGCTATGATAGATAGTATAGTGACCCTGATTAAGACCGTGATATTACGACCAGTAGGACCACAATTTGCATATTTTAGCTATAGTTTTCTTGACCGTGATTGTTGGGGTTTAACCTAGAAGGAGTACGACCATCTTAATTTCGAAGACAAAATTTTTTAAGGAGGATAGATTTGTAACCACCACTTTTCTAAAATGAGATAATTTTGAACTTTTACAAAATTGATTATTTAATAATAGATTTAAATCATGTATTAATTTATTGGTAAATTTTAATTATTTTAATATCATTAAATTAGTGTTTTGTGATTTTGTTCTTTGGCTAGTGTAACCTTAGAGCTGCTTAGCCTAGAGACTAACCATGACCATGAAGGCCTAACCCATGTGATTAGATTAGCTAATTATCACTTTTTAGGCTAAGGATATTTTGGTCATTTTGTGACTTTTGAATTATTTAGGATTTTGATTAATTGGTAAATTTTAGACTATTTTAATAATATTTAAATTAATGTATTATAATTTTGGTCATTTTTCATATTTTATTTTTTAGGAATTTTTATATTTTAATATTAATTTTACGAAATTTGTTTAGTCGGGTTTGAGTTTCGTTTCGTTCCGACTTGTGTTAGTGACCCGGTAGCTTAGATTCTAGATGGGACCCCAAGATTAGTTAGTCATGGCCCACAAACCCCGCTAATTAAGTTAGTAAGTTTAGACTAACCCACTTGTTAGATTGGTTAAGTTAGAGGCTTAAATTTAACCCTTTTGATCCCAAACTTGAACCTAACTTAAAATTAACCAAGAGGACTAGTTGATGCCTTATTGGGATTTCCTCCAAGGCCTAATATGGTTTAATGACAGTCACTATAGGTAGGTCAGCCACCTTTTCTTTTATTTCATTCCATCTTGTCTCTTTTCCTTCACAAAGTGTTCTTCTCTAAATTAGAGAGCTTTCCTCTTTGATTTGATCTCCAAATCTCTTCATTCCTCCACCAAAATATCCATCCAACCTTCTCATACTACCAAGGAAGGGTGCTAGCAAAGATTTAGAGCAAAATGCAAGGAGGAGTATCCATTTTGGAAGGATCTTCGTATCGGAGCCGTGTCCTTGAGAGTATCATTGGGATCCCACTCCCAATAGATAAAACCAACCCTCTAAATTGATTTTCTATGCATATTAGTTAGTTTTAAATCCACTGGATCCACCCCTATATATGTACCTCTTTTAGATTCAAGTTTGAGGCAATTTTGAGCTCTTTTGAGGATTTTAGATATGTGTTTTGTGTCCTACTTGATAGATCCCAAATTAGGACACCCCATGTGTTTGGTTTAATGTCTAATAGGATTAATTGTGTTTTAAATTTAGTTTTAGAATGGTTAGAGAGTGGATTAATCTTAATTAGGATGGATAGAATGAGTTTTATTTGGATACCTATGTTGGTATCCAAGTATCTTGGCCTACATGTGTTTCTTTTGTCCAAAACAATCCAAATTCGTTATAATATTCATCCACATTTTTAGTAACCATAGCAACTTAGAAATGCCATAACTTTTAGCTCAGAACTCCGATTAATCTCCCTTTTTTTTAAAGAACCGTATCGAAGTTAGATTTCCAAATATATATTTTACTAAGCCAAAATCGTTCTATAACTTTCTATAAAACTATTTGAGTGTCAGCTGTCCGAAAGACAAATGAGTTTCGGTATTTTTGCGTTTTCGGGAGCTTTCGGACACGAAAATGCGATCCGTTTGAAGTTTCAGAAATCTAACTCGAAGAGATACAACATACTTTAATCCTAGAATATAGTGAAGGCCTAATTGGTACAATATTGATTTTAAGTAGAAGAGTGACTATACGACATAGGCATTTTGTGTAACCTATGAGCCTATGTAGTATGGATATTAAGTGAATGTAGGTATCATAGGTTGTCGAGTATATGTATGATATATTACATATATATATATATATATATATATATATATATATATATATATATATATATATATATATATATATTATTGTTAGGTAATATTTGTTAGTATGAGTGTTAGTTAGATAGTAGAGATTAATATTTTGTTAGATATTTGATATATTGTTAGATAGTTTGATGTTAGATATTGATATGTTAGTAGGTTATTTTAGTTCTAGATATTGGTATATTATCAAGTTAGTCTCTATAGGTTATATGTTAGATATTAGTTAAGACGTTATGTTAGTACATTAGATAGTTAGTTAATTAGATATTTGAGGGGTACATTGGTATCTCATGATACCAAGTTAGTATCTTAAGGTAAATATAAATTACCTTTACCTTCAAGGTAAATGATTAGTTTACCTTATAACCAAGGTATGGTATCAAGGTACCAAGGTAAGGTATCAAGATATCAAGATAAGGTTAGATTTACCCAAGTTAAGGTATTGGATTCCAACCAAGGTATTGGTATTGGGATGCTGATATGACCAAAGTTGATATGGTATCCTAGTGTTAGTGGGTTAGTGTCTAAGTGTTTGAGTTTGAGTAGGTGATGCTAGATTATGGAAGGGTTATATAGATAGGTATATATATTTTTGGGTTATATAGTATCTATATATATTATGAGAGTATATAGATATAGGTTATGGTTAATAGTGAGGATACGTATATAATTGATATATGATATCTATATGTATGTGTTAGGGTGGTACTATATAGGTAAGGATATATGTGGTATGTATATATATTAATATATCCTAAGTATCATAGATGTTGACCACTAATCTAAGTTTGACAAAAATCCTAGAAGCTTAATCTTGACTCCTAGTTTGACCCAAGGTGGACCAGAGTTGACTTAGAGTTGACTTGACCTAGATTGACTTAGAAACATGTAGATTGCATTATAAATTTCTATCATTTTAAATTGAACTCTTTATAACATGTGTTGCTCTAATTAGGAATCTGTGACATCAGTTCGGACATCTATTCATATCAGTCATTCAGGGTATCAGGCGAGTACATTCTTTAATAGTTTTATTATGTTGATATATCCTGTGATGTATGTTATATTAGTGTTCTATCTTGATTCTGACATGATGGACTCACAGATTAGTATTTTATGGATTCTTTGACTTGAGATACGTGGTTTCATGACTATCACGAATAATGTAAATCATGACTAATGCATCTATCACGAATAATGAAATGCGTGTCGAAGAACTTAGATTCCATGTGTACTAGTCGGGTGGGGAAATACCTTGGAGACATGTGAACATACCCTTTATATCCTGTTGATCTTACGTAAATAATAGCGGTCACACACGTAGGTGTATGGTTTGCTGGATATCTTCCTCTAGCCATTCACATGACAAATTGGTATTTTAAATCACTAGTCAAAATACTAATCCTCTAAGTTGTCTATTACATACCTTGCATGACAGGTTTACCATTATTATATATCTGCCTATTTTTACATTTTGCATGTTCTTTATACACTCATCTTTTTCATGTACATTATCTCTGTAACCTGATCGTCAAGAATTTCATTATTATTACATACTCATAGCGCTTGTCAATTATTTTGAACTGTTAGAGGTGATGTGCTCGTTCCATCCTAACTGGATATGTTGACAAAATATTACAGACGATATAGATGATTGTCCCCACTTTCTATGAGGCCTACGAGGGTGGTACACACGAGCCAGAGGAGGATCTAGTCCAGTAGAGAGTACCTTAGTATTAGCTTAGAATATTTTGCTTTCAGTTTGTATCGGATTATTCTGAATGTTAGTAGAGACTTATTACTATTCTGGATATATATTATTTGTGTTGGACATCTACTGTGTGTGTTGTGATAACTATACTTTATATTCAGTTTCTTCCTTTTATCTGATTCTATATCGTGCTATATCTTCCTTAGTCTTGTGATTGAGATTATATAGTTGAGATGTTATGTTATACCTATGTACGGAGATGACAGGTTATATTGCCTTGTTGTTAGGTGTTAGATGTTATAGATGACCTATACAGCGTTCTACCGTCGGGACTGCAACGTAGACTGGACGTACCCACGTTCTCGTGCCCCTAATCAGGGTACGGGTTGTGACAAAATAAGATCCACTAATCCACTCCAGCAGGACTATGCGATAGGCTGTAGTTCTGTGCACCTATGAGCAGTTTGCTCCCTTTTGAGTTTCGAAGTTGTCCAAGAATGACCAGGAGCGTTCCAGAAGTTCATTTGTGAACTTGTTGGTTCCTAATAGCATATCGTCTATGTGGCGAATCTTTCTTTGAGCAACGACTACCTGTTCACCCTAACAAGGAGATAATTTTTGTTCTTCTATTGTTGTATTTTCGTTCTATTTCAATAGCAACTACGTTTGCAATGAAGAATATGTTTTATTCTTGGTGTGCTTGTAACCTGGATTTCCTATGTTGAGTTGGGATCAAGAAGTCTCAGGGTGTAAGTTTCTTGCATAGAACCCCGAACCTCTTTATTAGGATTAAACAGAGGATAGACTGAAAAGTTTTGCATGATCCTCTGTTGTTCCTGGCCCTTATTCTTATCTTGTTACACCACGGGACTAACAATATCAAATCAGGATTCAAGAAGATGCAAAACTTTCGTACAAGTCTTCTCATCACAAGTTTTAACAACCTTGAGAAGAGTCACGGACCACACTCCTAGCATTTAGAAGTTCTCTGTCAAATATTGGTTGTGTTTGGATAACTTATCCAGGAATGGTGCAGTTGTGAAGATGGCACATGGTGTGTTCAAGCAACAATATTAGATGAAGATATAATTGTGTGCAAGTCTGCATAAAAGATGTCCAAGGCAGTTGCAGCTCGGATGTATGTATATAACTGGTGCATGACACTTTACGCACCTAACATACTTTGCACATGGTGGTCTTTGTGCATAGTACAAAAGGCGCATGGTGATCTCCGCTCCCCATAAGCATATGCGTATGTCGGTACATGTGTATAACTGCATATGCGCATGGTGGTATATGTGCACGATTTCTTATACGTGATCAACATTTTCATGTGCATCCTGCACATCTCATTTCTTGTCTCTTTAATTGCTACACACAGTAACATTATAGAATGAAGTAAGATTCATCTTTGCCCAAGCTTGATTGGATTTGTTACTTTGGTGGATGGAGGACTATTTGAAGAAGGATGACAAATCCTATTTCTAATAGCAAGGTATTGCTAAATTTGGTTGTTTTGATTACTTAACTAGGTTGCTATTATGCGGAGGTTAAGTCATCTAGCATGGTAACTGACTAGTAGGCGGACACTGGTGTATCTGGCCACGTGTGCTCTAGTTGGACTTGTTCACCTAGGATGAGCATTTATATGACGAAGGTCTTAATGGTGAACATACTCTAGCAGAAGATCTGAGGATCGGGACAGTGGTTTGGGACCACCGACAAGTCGTGAGAGCATGTACCAAAGATTTCCAGGACATGATCTCAGGAAGCCTGTTGTTCGATACAGACTTGAAGATGGACATTCATGTAGTGCCCCATCCCTACAACGTACCCCGTTTCTTGTCCACGGGGTACGCGATAAAGGAATACTTTCACTATCGATTTGGTCAAAACCGATTGGTCGGGATCGACTGAATTGATTGAACAGGACCGATATAATTAAGATCCTTTCCTTGTTATGGAATGGTTTCTTCAAAATCAAGTCCCATATTCAGCGGGTTGTGCCTCGAGGATGGACTATGTGGCTGAGTCGGGAGAGCCCTTCCGTTGCTCTACTTTTCATACCGCACTTGCTACTTTGGCTTTAGTTTTTTTAATGCATTTTTCTGAATATTTTTGATGGTTTTTATGGCTTGCGTTCTTCGAACTTCACATTTCCTGTCAAACTAATTGAATAGGGCAGTGTTCTAACCAGTTGCTTACGCAATTTCAGGTGATCGCGTAGGCACCGTCTAAGCACAAACAACCGGTCTCTCGCCTCAAACAAAATCAAGGTGATTGGCTGACACTCCTTCTCCTCGACCCTCTTGTTCTAAATCTATCATAAATACAAAGGAGATATGCTTGTCTTTATAGTGTTGAATTTATAAATTGTGGCATGATTCCTCACGAACCCTTGTGTCACGACCCGCACCCTAGCGTTAGGGCACGAGACGTGGGTACGTCCAGCCTACGCCGCAGTGTCGGCGGTAGAACGCTGTTTTAGGTCATAATCACATCTAAAATAATATGCTATACTCTCCAGACGGAGGACAAACACATAAGGATACTATCTCAATCACAACTCTAAAGATAGATAACAACACGATGAAATAGATAAGATAATCCACAAGAGAGAGAATCATGAGTGATAGTAAAACAGTTTCTATTAAACAAACACAAGATTTCAAATACAACTCTTAATGCAGACAATAAAGAAAATGAACAAACTCTAGGTAAATACTCCAAGCTCTACCAGTGCCCTCTAGGCTAACTATGAACTCCAAGTACCTGTAAAATTTTATCAACGGGTCTAATCAGGACAGGAACGAGCACATATCTCTCACAACAGTTTATATCAGGAATGGACATATAAAGCAAGCTATAGAAAACTATACATGAATCGCTGTAAAGAGAAATCAACAGGAGAGAAGATATAACTGAGATATAAATATGATAAATAAAGAATATAACCTTCTACGTAAAACAGAGCATGAATTGGTTATGTAAACAGCTTGGGTTGCACATGGATACAACTATGGAATGCACATGGATAACTACTGGGGATAATGATCACATAACCAACTACACTCTCCCTGCCCCCAACCAATACACAAGGATCAAAGCATGTTATGTTATTGCACATGGATAACAACTACTGTATACATGGGGCTCATATGGTCATGAGTGTACATGAATAACACATGAGTGCACATGGATAAAAGTGAATACATGGAGTACATGATGAACATGATAAAGTACATGAAACATGACATACTCGATGTATCCGAGGGGTAACATCGCATGAAAAGATCCAGAGGGTACTGATCCGTGTGAACGTCGTGTCAGCATCAAGTATACTAGTCTATAACAAGGGTACATATCCAAAGAAGCACGAAAAGATCAGAGAATGTACTCGCCTGGTAATCCAAGCCGCTGATAAATGTAGATGTCCAACTGGAGTCACAGTGTCCTATTTAGAGCAATCACAAGTCACAAAAGAGTCTAACATGAAATAAGAATAATCTACAGTACATTCTAAATAATTCTAGGTCCTTCTAAGTCAAAGTCTAATCAACAAGTCCACTAAAGTCAAATTAGAGTCAACTAAAGTCAACTAGTCAAGTTCTAGTTTAATTCGGGTCAAACTAAGCCAATGGTTGACATATAGTTGATTTTTGGTTAATATAGTCAACCTGGTCAAAGGGGGATCAACTCTAGTCTATAAGTATTAAACTATGAGGTTGTACTAATTCCGAATTACGATAAAAATAGGAATCGACTAACTAATGGTGACACCTAGAGAAAATATCTACAAACATTGTCGGATGATAAAACAAATATCACCAACGTGTCCAGAAGGGTCAAATCAGTTAGGATTGCCTGTTCTTAAGTCCAATTCTGGACACATGGGCAAAACGGTAATTTCGGGCAAAAACGATGTCCGCCGTTGGACCCGCTTTGCACCGAAAAGCGTGCCAGGGTCAATGGTCTCTAAAGTCGTCAAATTATATGTCTACAGATCCGATTTTTCGATACGAACCCAACCGTATGTCCAAAGTTGGATTCCGACGGGCCGTGCACAAAATCGCCCGTTGAGTGGGACCGTAGGGCCCGCAAAACGACGTTCGATTCGACTGTCTCAGATTTGGACCAAACTTGGCATGCAGGACCAGAAAAATGATACGGTTCTGTTGGCGCAAGTTTCGTCTCGATCTGACGAACGTGCACAAAGTAATTGGAGAATTTGCAAAGTGCACGATACGGGGAATTTCGACGGATACGCATCAAATTCGTCGCGCACACGCGACCAATTTGAATTCCGTCAAAGCCCACACGACCACGAAGCCGTTACGCAGCTTTCGATGCTTTCGGTTCGCGACCACGTCATCCCGATTGGCGTGACGCACGTCGTGTGGAACAATTTCAATATTTTCAAAACAGGTTTTTGGGAAACTTTGGGATTCGATTTCTCGACGCTCAGTCGATGGTTTCAAATTCTGCAAAAAGGGTTGTGAAGCCCTGCATATTGTCTAAAAGTCTCTTTGAATAGTTTTTCTAATAAGTCACTGGATCGATCAGAATCGATTGTCGAACAGGGGTTCTTGGACTGCTTCCTGTCCTGTTTTTGGACAGGTTTTCCTCCGACTTTGCGTCGATTTCTCGACCAATCTATGGCAGTTACCTACAAACTAATTGGACAAGATTAACAAGGGTTATATTGGGTTCATACCTGAACAAACAGTTCGAAGAACCGTCGACCGTGCGCGGAGAAAACACCACGCGAAGTGGTCCTCGTCACGCTGCTGTTGCTTCTCGGTTTCAACTCCACGCGCGCGCGCGCGCGCGCCCGCGCGGCCGTGGCCGCGCGCAGCGGCGGCGCCGTCGGCGGTTGGGCCGCCCAGGTGAGGGGCTAGGGGTGGCGCGCGAGATCGGGTTAGGGTTTGGAGTTCTCGACTCTTTCTCTCTACGTTATATATATATATAACCGAAGTCTGGGGGGGGTCGGGTTGCACAGCTAAGGGTGTTCTCGGTTTGCTCGGGTTGGGCCTCTGTTTGGAGGGTGCTGGGCTTGCTTCATGGGTCAGCTGCTAGGAAAGAGGCGTGTCAGTGCCTGTGGGCCTGCTAGGCCGGGCCTGTTCCTAGCTGGCTCGGGAAGTTTTGGCTTTTGGTTTCTATTATTCTTCTATATCTCTATAATAATTAAACATGTATACATATATATTCACATATATATGTATATATATATCTATATATATATGTACACATACACGTATATCTATCTATACGTATATATACACACCCATACGTACGTATATATACATACAAATTCACTCATATACTCATATATATATATATTTATATATATATACATTAACATATACGCCTATATATATTTTATATTATATATATATACACACTTACGTATAAACAATATATATTTTATATATATACACATACATTTATATATCTATATATATTCATAACATATATACATATATACACGTATACACACGTATATACATTTATCTATGATATATATATATATATATATATATATATATATATATATATATATATATATATATATATATATATATATATATATATATATATATATATATATATATATACACATATATATTATATTCATATATACATACAAATACTCACATATTATATATATATATTTATATACATTTCTATATACACATTCACGTATATATATTATCTATATATTTATATATACAAATACGTACACTAATATGTAATGTATATTTGTCTAAAAAATACCTACACATATATATATATACATACACATTCACACATATAATATTTATTTGACAATAGAATAATATAACCTATAAAATAATTGTCACGCCCCAGAACTAAAACACTGGAGAGCGGGGGAATGACTCAGCCAGCTACGTATTACGGGTAGATGAATACCGTATAATACGATCAATGCTGTCTAAAAGACGAGGGGGTGCATACTACATGAAAGTCTCACTATGGTCACTTTACATCTATTGTCTCAATCATTCAAACAAGAAACAGTAATAGAGAACATGTAAGATAAAGCAGTAAGGCGTCCCAAACGCTCTGTCAAAATGTTTTTGATATCTGGCTTTACAAAACATAGCCAGATTGATGTAGCAAAGTATACACAATTGTTATCAGCTGCAGTCTGACTTTAATTACAATTATGTAAAAGTAAGTACAAGACAATCCGACTAACATGTCGGTGCCAAACGGCTAAGTATAAAGTAAGTGACAAAACGAGCGGTGAAGTAAGGGACCCACTCGAGTCCTCCTGCGATCATCCCTCTAGTGTTGACCATCTTGGAGGTAAAAGTAAGCTGGATCCTCGGGGACCGGCTCTAAATCTGGCCATGCAAAACTAGAGAGGTTAGACCTCTAATAGCAAGTACCACAAGGAAGCACGACATGAGAACTAAAACCAGTAAGTAAGAGAATATAATAATAAATCTCTACTTTCCACTAGGATTCACATCACATCACGACACTTCGAACCAACCTCCCAACCAAACAAGGACAGAAGTTGGCCCGTCATGTCCTGACATTCTGATCATCCCAGTTAGGTAACAGAGTAGTACAGTACACAAACAAGTCAATTTAAACGGCCATTCAACTACTACGGCTTGCTAATGTGTTCCAAGTTATCCTGGAATAATGCAATTAGGGATTCCTCAGTTCTTACTATGTGCAAGCAAGGCTAGTCTATCCAGTTAATCATGTGCGCC
The DNA here is from genome assembly GCA_029216955.1 of Iris pallida. Taxonomy (NCBI): domain Eukaryota; kingdom Viridiplantae; phylum Streptophyta; class Magnoliopsida; order Asparagales; family Iridaceae; genus Iris; species Iris pallida. The sequence continues at coordinate 6,926,957 of JANAVB010021999.1, read as the reverse complement.
ATGCATGAATTAGACGAGTCCTAGCAGGACGCCCGTCAATATACAATATACAATAATAATATAAGCAGATACTGTTCCCTGCCCGTGTGGCAGATTTACAGTATCTGTGGGAACCAGCCGGCCTGTCGGATACTACTCGTCCCAAGGGGGCTGCCATGTAAGAACTCGGGAATCCATTCTCTCCATGCAATCATTATTTTATTTAACTTAATAGTCTCTACGTTGAGTGAAATCCCATGCCGTGGATCATGGTCATTCAAATGAGTACTTTCGTACGGGGTACGATATGCACAACTCTACAACGATACCAGTGCGGTTAGGTTGCAGGTCTTACATAGCGTAATGCAACAATCAAATCTACCCACGGTAATCATGCCTTGACCATAAAGTACACATGCTTCTTTTATAGAAATTAAATAAATAAATGAAATAAATAAATAGATTGAAGCCTGCATGTGCATGTATGTCAATATTCGGGATCAGCCAGTCAATTACAATAGTTCATAACATGAACGTGTCTCATTCATTCATTTCAATAAGACGACTAGCCAGTCTCTTAGTTTCAACTAGGAATGCATGATCAATTTAGTCAAGATAACCATCGTCATCAATGGTGACAAGGCATGAAAGTCAATTAGTATTAATTGGGGTCGAGTCTATAACTCTCAAGGTCAAGTTCCAGTCAATCGGGGTATCTATAACTCAATTCACGACACATGGTACATCCCACGTAACAATCTATAATTAACAAAAATATTAACATATCATGATTTTATCAAGTTCATGCCGAAAGGCGTAAGGATATAAAATGGACGTTAAATATCTAATAAAATATCAATATACAGGGCTATAGAAGATCCAGGGTAAGTAAGGTCAGCGTACGCTCAGGTCAGGCTACGCTCAAGGCAGCGCTATGAACTCCATACGACCCCTAGTCACCCAAGTGAGCGTATGCAAGACATACGCTCCAAAAAGGCAGCGTATGAACTTCATACGAATCCTCACTATCCAAGTGAGCGTATGCAAGTCATACGCTCCCAAAAGGCAGCGTATGAACTCCATACGACTCCTGACCATTCAAGTCAGCGTATGCAAGTCATACGCTCCCAAAAGGCAGCGTATGAACTCCATACGACTCCTGACCACTCAAGTCAGCGTATACAAGTCATACGCTCCCCAAAGGCAGCGTATGAACTCCATACGACATATGCTTCCAAAAGGTAGCGTATGCAAGACACACGCTTCCTAAAAAGGCAGCATATGGACTCCATACTGCGCTGCGCTAAAGAGCACGCACAGCTTAATGACGCAAGTTAAAAAGCTAGCGTACACTGCTCACTGTCTTCTCCAAATAGCAAGAACTCCATGGTTGCATCCCAAAGCTTCAAAAGTCCATAACTTGGTCAAAACAAGTCCAAATCCAACTTTCCAAAGGTCAAAATTGGGTAGAATAAAACTCTCTACAATATGGAACCATCAAAATTTGCAAACAAAGAAGTTTGATAGATCAAGACCACCAAAATCCAAAAATACAAATTTCTAGATCTACAAAAATTAAGACTCCGAAATAAGAAATGCCAAGTTCTAAACTCTCTTAGGATCACGAGAGGAAGGCAAATGAACTATAAAAACATGGGTTCTCATGGAAAGCAAGTTGTACTTGCCTACGGTTTGGTAGGTGGAGAGAGTAATGAAGAAGAAGAAGAAGAAGAGGAGTAATGGTGAGAATGTGAGTTTATGAGGAGAGAGAAAAAGATGTAAGCTTTAAATAGAAAAGGGGTGGTAGGTAGGAGTTGGGCCGGGTCCAATGGGTCGGGTTGTAGGGGATCCAACCAAGGCTAACCCGAACCCAAAGCCTAGCTAAAGCGGAGAATAAAAGCAGGAAATAAAGTGCAGAAATAAAATTACAAAAATATAATTGCAGGAAATAAATTAACATGAAAATTTAAAGAGCAGATTAATTGATTAACATAAAATTTAAAGGAATTTAAATACAGGATAATACATGATAAATATTAAATAAATACTCATGAGTTGTACATTTATAAAAAAATACGTATTCTGGGAACGGGAAGTGACATCTCTACCCTCCTTAGAAAAATTCCGTCCTCGGAATTTCAAATCCAAGCAGGATAGGAATATCAAAACTAAGCTAATCTAGGTACAAGCAATTCAATCAAGTAATTATTTTACAATGTCCATAGCAAGTAACATATCTATACTTAACAATCTATGGTATCAAGCAATTCTACCCATAAGGTGATAAGCATGAGGAATCAAGACAATCAGGTACACAGAAAAAGATATACCTTGTGAGTCAAACAGGTGTGGATACCGTGATCGGATATCATCCTCACGTTCCCACGTTGACTCTCCCAAAGAGTGATAACCCCAAGCAACCCGGACAAGGTTAATTGTTCGGTTATTGAGTATCTTCTCTCTTCGATCCAAGATGGACACAGGCTGCTCCTCGTAAGACAGGTTGGTACCAACAACCAGTTCTGAATGATCGAGAATATAGCTCGGGTCCGATACATACCTTCGTAATTGAGATACATGAAACACGTCATGTACCTCTCGTAACGAAGGTAGGAGGGACAAACGATAAGCAACATCGCCTACCCTATCAAGAATAGCAAATGGGCCTACGTATCGCGGACTCAATTTCTCGCGAACGCCAAATCTAATGACCCCACGGGTAGGTGAGATCCGCAAGAACACGTGGTCCCCAACAGAAAACTCTAGCGGCCTACGATGCTGGTCCGCCCAATGACGATGCCGATCCTGCGCAACACGAAGTCGCTCTCTAATTCCCTTAATCACTTCAACCGTCTGGATAATCATTTCTGGGCCTAGCATCTTCCTTTCCCCGATATCATCCCATGCTAGTGGCGATCTATACTTCTTACCATATAGTGCTTCGAATGGCGCCATCTGGATACTGGCTTGATAACTGTTGTTATATGAGAACTCAACTAAGTGCAGGTGGCTTTCCCAAGATCCTCCAAAATCCAGAGTGCAAGCTCGCAACATATCTTCCAAAGTCTGAATTGTCCTTTCGGATTGCCCGTCCGTCTGTGGGTGGTAAGCCGTGCTAAATCTTAACTTGGTACCCAGACTATGATACAAGCTCTTCCAGAAATGCGATGTAAAGCGGGTATCTCGGTCTGACACAATACTGACAAGGACTCCATGCTGCCTGACTATCTGTTGCATATACAACTCTGCCAACTTTTCTGTAGATTGTCCTACTCTGAAAGGAAGAAAGTGTGCTACCTTTGTAAGTCGGTCCACTATCACCCAAATAGCATCCTTACCACCTGGTGATCTCGGTAAACTGGTCACAAAGTCCATTGTAATATGCTCCCACTTCCATTCTGGGATAGGAAGCGGTTGCAATAATCCAGCTGGCCTCTGCTGCTCTGCCTTCACTTGCTGACATACCAAGCAACGGAAAACAAATCTAGCTATCTCTCTCTTCATTCCGTTCCACCAGAAGTGCTGCTTGATATCTTGGTACATCTTGGTCCCTCCAGGATGTATAGAATACTGGAAATTGTGAGCTTCTGCCATAACTTCCTGTCTGATATCTCCACTAGGCACACATAGACGTGATCCAAACCTAAGTGTACCGTCTTCGTGGATTTGCATCTTCTTCCTGAGCCCTGACTCACATTCTGCCCTAAGCTTCTGAATCCTTGGGTCTTGTGCCTGAGCTGCCTTGATCCTATCTACCAAGTCAGATTGGACTTGTAGACTTGCCAGAACTTCTATATCGCTAGGAAGTATAACTTCTATGCCCATCTCCTGAAGGTCTTCTAAGATATGCCTCTGTGTTGTCAACATAAATGCGCCGCCCCTTCTGCTGAGAGCGTCTGCTACTACATTAGCCTTGCCTGGATGATACTGAAGCTCCACGTCGTAATCCTTGATCAGCTCTAACCATCTTCTCTGCCTCATGTTCAGTTCCTTCTGGGTAAAGATGTACTTCAGACTTTTGTGGTCGGTGTACATGTCCACTCGGTCACCATATAAGTAATGCCTCCACAGCTTCAAAGTAAATACTACTGCTGCCAACTCCAAATCATGAGTTGGGTAATTCTTCTCGTGGTCTCGAAGCTGCCTAGATGCATATGCTATCACCTTCCCGTGCTGCATGAGGACACATCCAAGTCCTTTACCCGACGCATCACAATATACTGTAAAACCTCCGGGTCCAACTGGCAATGTAAGAATAGGCGCTGATATCAACTTCTGCTTCAAATTCTCAAATGATGTCTGACATTCTGCCGACCAAACGAATGGCACATCCTTCCGTGTCAAGCGGGTCATGGGTGCTGAAAGTCTTGCAAAATCTGACACAAACCTTCGGTAATATCCTGCCAATCCCAAGAAACTCCGTACATCAGCTACGGTCTTGGGTACTGGCCAACTCTCTACTGCTTCTACCTTCTTGGGATCCACTGCTACTCCAGCTCCTGATACGATATGACCCAAAAATGAAATATGATCCGTCCAGAACTCACACTTGCTGAGCTTGGCATACAACTGGTTCTCTCTTAGAACCTGCAACACTTTCCTGAGGTGGTCTTCATGCTCCTCTTCACTAGCAGAGTACACAAGAATGTCGTCGAGAAATACTACGACAAACTGATCTAAGTACGGTATAAAGATGCGGTTCATCAAATCCATGAATATTGCTGGAGCATTGGTCAAACCAAACGGCATTACTAAGAATTCATAATGCCCATACTTCGACCTGAATGTTGTCTTGGGAATATCCTCCTTCCGAACCCTCACTTGGTGATACCCTGAACGAAGATCTATCTTGGAGAAGACTCTGGCCCTGCTCAACTGATCAAATAAGTCGTCGATCCTTGGTAGTGGGTACTTGTTCTTTACTATTGCTGCGTTAAGCTTCCTGTAATCGATGCATAATCTGGATGATCCATTATTCTTCCCCACAAGTATCACTGGTGCTGCCCATGGCGATACGCTAGCTTGGATAAACTTCTTCTCCTTCAATTCCTCTATATGCTGATACACCTTGGCCTACTCCGAATCCGCCATTCTATATACCCGATCTGATATCGGTTTAGTTCCAGGTGCCAATTCTATACTGAACTCAATATCTCTGACCGGTGGAAGACCGGAAAGTTCTTCGGGAAATACGTCTAGAAATTCTTCAACTACCTTCGGAACTTGAACTTCTTCCATTGCCGTTATTACTCCCTGCTCTTGCTGAGTTGCCACTGATCTGACTAAGGTGAATCTCTTCATGCCTGGAATATCAAAAGATACACTCCCACTACGACAATCTATTGTCGCATGACTGTCTTTCAGCCAGTCCATGCCTAAGATAACGTCGAAATTTCCAACAGGAAATTCTATCAACTGGGCGGGTAAAGAATGCCCGTAAACTACAACACTACACGCTAGAATAACTCTACTAACTCCTACGAGCCCATTGCCGGTGAGTATATTCAACCTCCCTGGCAATGCCTCGAACTCCAATCCTAGCCGTATCGCAAATTGTGCAGATATAAATGAGTGGGATGCTCCCGAATCAAACAATGCTACTGCGGGATATGAGGCGACGAGAATGTTACCTGCCACAACATCTCCCGATGCTAATGCCTCTTCTAAGGACAGAGTGAATGCCTGCCCTCGACCTCCTTGCTGGTTTCCATGTTTCGGCCTAGCCTGGTGCTGCTGCTGGCCCCTGCCTTGATGATGCTGGGGTGGTCTATGCTGGTGTTGCTGCATCGACGGTCCCTGCTGCCGAAACATCTGAGCCTGCGGCATTAACGGGCGCTGTGCCAACGGTCTCACTGCTACCGCTGGTCCTCGATACTGTCCTGCCCCTGGTGCTGGCAGAGCAGGAAACTGCTGCACTGGTCCTCCTGACCTCGAATTCATGGGACATGTGGTAACCTGATGATCTGGATTTCCACATATCAGACACAGTCCGTTCAATGTCCGACATACATCTCTCGTGTGTCCCATCTTCCCACAATAAGTGCAGCCCGCCGGGGGTTGCTGGTTCTTCCTCTGTTGCTGTTGCTGCTGCCTGGGTGGTGGTGCTGGCCCCCATATCGCCACATCGTAGATACGAATGCCAGGGGATGGTGCTGTTGTTCGGGGCGCTGCTCCCCCTCCTCCTTCAATCTAACTGTGGGATCTCTTCTGACCTCCAGTCCTTGTCGCAAGCCTCTGAATGGTGATTTCATGCCTGCGGGTTGTCGTCAATACTTCATCAAAAGTCTGGTAGTTGTGCCCCTCTATCAATTACAAGAGCTCAAGATGAAACCCTTGCTGGAACCTCATCGCCCTCTGGCGCTCCGTTGCTACCATCTCTGGGGCAAACCTACTTAATCTGCAGAACTCCGCTGCGTAAGCATCTACAGTCTTACCGGCCTGCTTGAGGTTAATAAACTTCTGTTGTAGCTCAAACTGCGCCATAACTCCATAGGACTTCATCTTGAACCTTGCAGTAAAATCGTCCTATGCAACAGGACATCTGATGCCTACTTCCTCTGCTTCCCACCAATCACGTGCGAGATCCTGAAGTAACAACTTCACTAGATCCATACGTTCTTCTGCCGGCATCTTAGCGGCTGTCAGAATAGCCTCAATGTCCTTAAGCCATGCATCTGCTGAGATGGCATCCTCCGTGCCTTCGAAACGGCGGGGGTTGTACTTGCAAAACTGGGCTGACGCTCCTGAATCTGGCCTCACCCCTCTTTCCAATGCCGTCTGTAATCCTTGGTTGAGTAGTACATTCTGCTCTTGTAACTGAGCATGCATGCGCTGCTGGGCTAACATCTGGTGTTGCTGAGTAGCCATCATCCCTCTTATAATCTCCAGAAGGGCTGGTGTGTCCAATTCCACAGGGGTAGGTAGAACTATTGGTGGTGTTGGAACCTCTGGATACTGCGGTCCAATCGCTGGTTCTACTATCACCTCTTCTTGAATAGTCTCACGAAGTGGTTCTGACCCTTGCTGCTGACCAACCTGGTCAGGTTGTCCATGCTGCTGTCCATGTTGTTGCTGTCTAGCTCTGATAGATACGGACGAGGTGCCCCTAAGAAAAGGGACAAGAGAACAATCAAATGACCGGACATGAAGGATCAATGAAGTCAAGGGATACTGTAATGTCATGCTGGAGTTAAGAATCAACAAATCATGAGATCAAGGGGGAACATGTGTGATTGAGACATCCTATAAATCAAAATACCCCACAAGTCTGAAATCAGACCTGCATGGGCCACCACTAAAACCTTGTCACGCCCCAGAACCAAAATACTGGAGAGCGGGGGAATGACTCAGCCAGCTACGTATTACGGGTAGATAAATACCGTATAATACGATCAATGCTGTCTAAAAGACGAGGGGGTGCATACTACATGAAAGTCTCACTATGGTCACTTTACATCTATTGTCTCAATCATTCAAACAAGAAACAGTAATAGAGAACATGTAAGATAAAGCAGTAAGGCGTCCCAAACGCTCTGTCAAAATGTTCTTGATATCTGGCTTTACAAAACATAGCCAGATTGATGTAGCAAAGTATACACAATTGTTATCAGCTGCAGTCTGACTTTAATTACAATTATGTAAAAGTAAGTACAAGACAATCCGACTAACATGTCGGTGCCAAACGGCTAAGTATAAAGTAAGTGACAAAACGAGCGGTGAAGTAAGGGACCCACTCGAGTCCTCCTGCGATCATCCCTCTAGTGTTGACCATCTTGGAGGTAGAAGTAAGCTGGATCCTCGGGGACCGGCTCTAAATCTGGTCATGCAAAACCAGAGAGGTTAGACCTCTAATAGCAAGTACCACAAGGAAGCACGACATGAGAACTAAAACCAGTAAGTAAGAGAATATAATAATAGATCTCTGCTTTCCACTAGGATTCACATCACATCACGATACTTCGAACCAACCTCCCAACCAAACAAGGACAGAAGTTGGTCCGTCATGTCCTGACATTCTGATCATCCCAGTTAGGTAACAGAGTAGTACAGTACACAAACAAGTCAATTTAAACGGCCATTTAACTACTACGGCTTGCTACTGTGTGTTCCAAGTTATCCTGGAATAATGCAATTAGGGATTCCTCAGTTCTTACTATGTGCAAGCAAGGCTAGTCTATCCAGTTAATCATGTGCGCCATGCATGAATTAGACGAGTCCTAGCAGGACGCCCGTCAATATACAATATACAATAATAATATAAGCAGATACTGTTCCCTGCCCGTGTGGCAGATTTACAGTATCTGTGGGAACCAGCCGGCCCGTCGGATACTACTCGTCCCAAGGGGGCTGCCATGTAAGAACTCGGGAATCCATTCTCTCCATGCAATCATTATTTTATTTAACTTAATAGTCTCTACGTTGAGTGAAATCCTATGCCGTGGATCATGGTCATTCAAATGAGTACTTTCGTACGGGGTACGATATGCACAACTCTACAACGATACCAGTGCGGTTAGGTTGCAGGTCTTACATAGCGTAATACAACAATCAAATCTACCCACGGTAATCATGCCTTGACCATAAAGTACACATGCTTCTTTTATAGAAATTAAATAAATAAATAAAATAAATAAATAGATTGAAGCCTGCATGTGCATGTATGTCAATATTCGGGATCAGCCAGTCAATTACAATAGTTCATAACATGAACGTGTCTCATTCATTCATTTCAATAAGACGACTAGCCAGTCTCTTAGTTCCAACTAAGAACGCATGATCAATTTAGTCAAGATAACCATCGTCATCAATGGTGACAAGGCATGAAAGTCAATTAGTATTAATTGGGGTCGAGTCTATAACTCTCAAGGTCAAGTTCCAGTCAATCGGGGTATCTATAACTCAATTCACGACACATGGTACATCCCACGTAACAATCTATAATTAACAGAAATATTAACATATCATGATTTTATCAAGTTCATGCCAAAAGGCGTAAGGATATAAAATGGACGTTAAATATCTAATAAAATATCAATATACAGGGCTATAGAAGATCCAGGGTAAGTAAGGTCAGCGTACGCTCAGGTCAGGCTACGCTCAAGGCAGCGCTATGAACTCCATACGACCCCTAGTCACCCAAGTGAGCGTATGCAAGACATACGCTCCAAAAAGGCAGCGTATGAACTTCATACGACTCCTCACTATCCAAGTGAGCATATGCAAGTCATACGCTCCCAAAAGGCAGCGTATGAACTCCATACGACTCCTGACCATTCAAGTCAGCGTATGCAAGTCATACGCTCCCAAAAGGCAGCGTATGAACTCCATACGACTCCTGACCATTCAAGTCAGCGTATGCAAGTCATACGCTCCCCAAAGGCAGCGTATGAACTCCATACGACATATGCTTCCAAAAGGTAGCGTATGCAAGACACACGCTTCCTAAAAAGGCAGCGTATGGACTCCATACTGCGCTGCACTAAAGAGCGCGCACAGCTCAATGACGCAAGCTAAAAAGCTAGCGTACACTGCTCACTGTCTTCTCCAAACAGCAAGAACTCCATGGTTACACCCCAAAGCTTCAAAAGTCCATAACTTGGTCAAAACAAGTCCAAATCCAACTTTCCAAAGGTCAAAATTGGGTAGAATAAAACTCTCTACAATATGGAACCATCAAAATTTGCAAACAAAGAAGTTTGATAGATCAAGACCACCAAAATCCAAAAATATAAATTTCTAGATCTACAAAAATTAAGACTCCGAAATGAGAAATGCCAAGTTCTAAACTCTCTTAGGATCACGAGGGGAAGGCAAATAAACTATAAAAACATGGGTTCTAATGGAAAGCTAGTTGTACTTGCCTACGGTTTGGTAGGTGGAGAGAGTAATGAAGAAGAAGAAGAGGAGTAATGGTGAGAATGTGAGTTTATGAGGAGAGAGAAAGAGATGTAAGCTTTAAATAGAAAAGGGGTGGTAGGTGGGAGTTGGGCCGGGTCCAATGGGTCGGGTTGTAGGGGATCCAACCAAGGCTAACCCGAACCCAAAGCCTAGCTAAAGCGGAGAATAAAAGCAGGAAATAAAGTACAGAAATAAAATTGCAAAAATATAATTGCAGGAAATAAATTAACATGAAAATTTAAAGAGCAGATTAATTGATTAACATAAAATTTAAAGGAATTTAAATACAGGATAATACATGATAAATATTAAATAAATACTCATGAGTTGTACATTTATAAAAAAAATATGTATTCTGGGAACGGGAAGTGACATCTCTACCCTCCTTAGAAAAATTCCGTCCTCGGAATTTCAAATTCAAGCAGGATAGGAATATCAAAACTAAGCTAATATAGGTACAAGCAATTCAATCAAGTAATCATTTTACAATGTCCATAGCAAGTAACATATCTATACTTAACAATCTATGGTATCAAGCAATTCTACCCATAAGGTGATAAGCATGAGGAATCAAGACAATCAGGTACACAGAAAAAGATATACCTTGTGAGTCAAACAGGTATGGATACCGTGATCGGATATCATCCTCACGTTCCCACATTGACTCTCCCAAAGAGTGATGACCCCAAGCAACCCGGACAAGGTTAATTGTTCGGTTCTTGAGTATCTTCTCTCTTCGGTCCAAGATGGACACAGGCTGCTCCTCGTAAGACAGGTTGGTACCAACAACCAGTTCTGAATGATCGAGGATATAGCTCGGGTCTGATACATACCTTCGCAATTGAGATACATGAAACACGTCATGCACCTCTCGTAACGAAGGTGGAAGGGACAAACGATAAGCAACATCGCCTATCCTATCAAGAATAGCAAATGGGCCTACGTATCGCGGACTCAATTTCTCGCGAACGCCAAATCTAATGACCCCACGGGTAGATAACATCCGAAAGAACACGTGGTCCCCAACAGAAAACTCTAGCGGCCTACGATGCTGGTCCGCCCAATGACGATGCCGATCCTGCGCAACACGAAGTCGCTCTCTAATTCCCTTAATCACTTCAACCGTCTGGATAATCATTTCTGGGCCTAGCATCTTCCTTTCCCCGATATCATCCCATGCTAGTGGCGATCTATACTTCTTACCATATAGTGCTTCGAATGGCGCCATCTGGATACTGGCTTGATAACTGTTGTTATATGAGAACTCAACTAAGTACATGTGGCTTTCCCAAGATCCTCCAAAATCCAGAGTACAAGCTCGCAACATATCTTCCAAAGTCTGAATTGTCCTTTCTGATTGCCCGTCCGTTTGTGGGTGGTAAGCCGTGCTAAATCTTAACTTGGTACCCAGACTATGATGCAAGCTCTTCCAGAAATGCGATGTAAAGCGGGTATCTCGGTCTGACACAATACTGACAGGGACTCCATGCTGCCTGACTATTTGTTGCATATACAACTCTGCCAACTTTTCTGTAGATTGTCCTACTCTGAAAGGAAGAAAGTGTGCTACCTTTGTAAGCTGGTCCACTATCACCCAAATAGCATCCTTACCACCTGGTGATCTCGGTAAACCGGTCATAAAGTCCATTGTAATATGCTCCCACTTCCATTCTGGGATAGGAAGCGGTTGCAATAATCCAGCTGGCCTCTGCTGCTCTGCCTTCACTTGCTGACATACCAAGCAACGGGGAACAAATCTAGCTATCTCTCTCTTCATTCCGTTCCACCAGAAGTGCTGCTTGATATCTTGGTACATCTTGGTCCCTCCAGGATGTATAGAATACTGGGAACTGTGAGCTTCTGCCATAACTTCCTGTCTGATATCTCCATTAGGCACACATAGACGTGATCCAAACCTAAGTGTACCGTCTTCGTAGATTTGCATCTCCTTCCTGAGTCCTGACTCACATTCTGCCCTAAGCTTCTGAATCCTTGGGTCTTGTGCCTGAGCTGCCTTGATCCTATCTACCAAGTCAGATTGGACTTGTAGACTTGCCAGAACTTCTATATCGCTAGGAAGTATAACTTCTATGTCCATCTCCTGAAGGTCTTCTAAGATATGCCTCTGTGTTGTCAACATAAATGCGCCGCCCTTCTGCTGAGAGCGTCTGCTACTACATTAGCCTTGCCTGGATGATACTGAAGCTCCACGTCGTAATCCTTGATCATCTCTAACCATCTTCTCTGCCTCATGTTCAGTTCCTTCTGGGTAAAGATGTACTTCAGACTTTTGTGGTCGGTGTACATGTCCACTCGGTCACCATATAAGTAATGCCTCCACAGCTTCAAAGCAAATACTACTGCTGCCAACTCCAAATCATGAGTTGGGTAATTCTTCTCATGGTCTCGAAGCTGCCTAGATGCATATGCTATCACCTTCCCGTGCTGCATGAGGACACATCGAAGTCCTTTACCCGACGCATCACAATATACTGTAAAACCTTCAGGTCCAACTGGCAATGTAAGAATAGGCGCTGATATCAACTTCTGCTTCAAATTCTCAAATAATGTCTGACATTCTGTCGACCAAACGAATGGCACATCCTTCCGTGTCAAGCGGGTCATGGGTGCTGAAAGTCTTGTAAAATCTGACACAAACCTTCGGTAATATCCTGCCAATCCCAAGAAACTCCGTACATCAGCTACGGTCTTGGGTACTGGCCAACTCTCTACTGCTTCTACCTTCTTGGGATCCACTGCTACTCCAGCTCCTGATACGATATGACCCAAAAATGAAATGTTATCCGTCCAGAACTCACACTTGCTGAGCTTGGCATACAACTAGTTCTCTCTTAGAACCTGCAACACTTTCCTGAGGTGGTCTTCATGCTCCTCTTCACTAGTAGAGTATACAAGAATGTCGTCGAGAAATACTACGACAAACTGATCTAAGTACAGCATAAAGATGCGATTCATCAAATCTATGAATATTGCTGGAGCATTGGTCAAACCAAACGGCATTACTAAGAATTCATAATGCCCATACTTCGACCTGAATGCTGTCTTGGGAATATCCTCCTTCCGAACCCTCGCTTGGTGATACCCTGAACGAAGATCTATCTTGGAGAAGACTCTGGCCCTGCTCAACTGATCAAATAAGTCGTCGATCCTTGGTAGTGGGTACTTGTTCTTTACTATTGCTGCGTTAAGCTTCCTGTAATCGATGCATAATCTGGATGATCCATTATTCTTCCCCACAAGTACCACTGGTGCTGCCCATGGCGATACGCTAGCTTGGATAAACTTCTTCTCCTTCAATTCCTCTATATGCTGATACACCTTGGCCTACTCCGAATCCGCCATTCTATATACCCGATCTGATATCGGTTTAGTTCCAGGTGCCAATTCTATACTGAACTCAATATCTCTGACCGGTGGAAGACCGGGAAGTTCTTCGGGAAATACGTCTAGAAATTCTTCAACTACCTTCGGAACTTGAACTTCTTCCATTGCCGTTATTACTCCCTGCTCTTGCTGAGTTGCCACTGATCTGACTAAGGTGAATCTCTTCATGCCTGGAATATCAAAAGATACACTCCTACTACGACAATCTATTGTCGCATGACTGTCTTTCAGCCAGTCCATGCCTAAGATAACGTCGAAATTTCCAACAGGAAATTCTATCAACTGGGCGGGTAAAGAATGCCCGTAAACTACAACACTACACGCTAGAATAACTCTACTAACTCCTACGAGCCCATTGCCGGTGAGTATATTCAACCTCCATGGCAATGCCTCGAACTCCAATCCTAGCCGTATCGTAAATTGTGCAGATATAAATGAGTGGGATACTCCCGAATCAAACAATGCTACTGCGGGATATGAGGCGACGAGAATGTTACCTGCCACAACATCTCCCGATGCTAATGTCTCTTCTAAGGACAGAGTGAATGCCTGCCCTCGACCTCCTTGCTGGTTTCCATGTTTCGGCCTAGCCTGGTGCTGCTGCTGGCCCCTGCCTTGATGATGCTGGGGTGGTCTATGCTGGTGTTGCTGCATCGACGGTCCCTGCTGCCGAAACATCTGAGCCTGCGGCATTAACGGGCGCTGTGCCAACGGTCTCACTGCTACCGCTGGTCCTCGATACTGTCCTGCCCCTGGTGCTGGCAGAGCAGGAAACTGCTGCACTGGTCCTCCTGACCTCGAATTCATGGGACATGTGGTAACCTAATGATCTGGATTTCCACATATCAGACACAGTCCGTTCAATGTTCGACATACATCTCTCGTGTGTCCCATCTTCCCACAATAAGTGCAGCCCACCGGGGGTTGCTGGTTCTTCCTCTGTTGTTGTTGCTGTTGCTGCTGCCTGGGTGGTGGTGCTGGCCCCCATATCGCCACATCATGGATACGAATGCCAGGGGATGGTGCTGTTGTTCGGGGCGCTGCTCTCCCTCCTCTTTTAATCTGACTGTGGGATCTCTTATGACCTCCAGTCCTTGTCGCAAGCCTCTGAATGGTGATTTCATGCCTGCGGGTTGCCGTCAATACTTCATCAAAAGTTTGGTAGTTGTGCCCCTCTATCAATTGCAAGAGCTCAAGATGAAACCCTTGCTGGAACCTCATCGCCCTCTGGCGCTCCGTTGCTACCATCTCTGGAGCAAACCTACTCAATCTGCAGAACTCCGCTGCGTAAGCATCTACAGTCTTGTCGGCCTGCTTGAGGTTAATAAACTTCTGTTGTAGCTCAAACTGCGCCACAACTCCATAGTACTTCATCTTGAACCTTGCAGTAAAATCGTCCTATGCAACAGGACGTCTGATGCCTACTTCCTCTGCTTCCCACCAATCACGTGCGAGATCCTGAAGTAACAACTTCACTAGATCCACACGTTCTTCTGCCGGCACCTTAGCGGCTGTCAGAATAGCCTCAATGTCCTTAAGCCATGCATCTGCTGAGATGGCATCCTCCGTGCCTTCGAAACGGTGGGGGTTGTACTTGCAAAACCGGGCTGACGCTTCTGAATCTGGCCTCGACCCTCTTTCCAATACCGTATGTAATCCTTGGTTGAGTAGTACATTCTGCTCTTGTAACTGAGCATGCATGCGCTGCTGGGCTAACATCTGGTATTGCTGAGTAGCCATCATCCCTCTTATGATCTCCAGAAGGGCTGGTGTGTCCAATTCCACAGGGGTAGGTAGAACTATTGGTGGTATTGGAACCTCCGGATACTGCGGTCCAACCGCTGGTTCTACTATCACCTCTTCTTGAATAGTCTCACGAAGTGGGTCTGACCCTTGCTGCTGACCAACCTGGTCAGGTTGTCCATGCTGCTGTCCATGTTGTTGCTGTCCAGCTCTGATAGATACGGACGAGGTGCCCCTAAGAAAAGGGACAAGAGAACAATCAAATGACCGGACATGAAGGATCAATGAAGTCAAGGGATACTGGAATGTTATGCTGGAGTTGAGAATCAACAAATCATGAGATCAAGGGGGAACATGTGTGATTGAGACATCCTATAAATCAAAACACCCCACAAGTCTGAAATCAGACCTGCATGGGCCACCACTAAAACCTTGTCACGCCTCAGAACCAAAACACTGGAGAGCGGGGGAATGACTCAGCCAGCTACGTATTACGGGTAGATGAATACCGTATAATACGATTAATGTTGTCTAAAAGACGAGGGGGTGCATACTACATGAAAGTCTCACTATGGTCACTTTACATCTATTGTCTCAATCATTCAAACAAGAAACAGTAATAGAGAATATGTAAGATAAAGCAGTAAGGCGTCCCAAACGCTCTGTCAAAATGTTCTTGATATCTGGCTTTACAAAACATAGCCAGATTAATGTAGCAAAGTATACACAATTGTTATCAGCTGCAGTCTGACTTTAATTACAATTATGTAAAAGTAAGTACAAGACAATCCGACTAACATGTCGGTGCCAAACGGCTAAGTATAAAGTAAGTGACAAAACGAGCGGTGAAGTAAGGAACCCACTCGAGTCCTCCTGCGATCATCCCTCTAGTGTTGACCATCTTGGAGGTAGAAGTAAGCTGGATCCTCGGGGACCGGCTCTAAATCTGGCCATGCAAAACCAGAGAGGTTAGACCTCTAATAGCAAGTACCACAAGGAAGCACGACATGAGAACTAAAACCAGTAAGTAAGAGAATATAATAATAGATCTTTGCTTTCCACTAGGATTCACATCACATCACGATACTTCGAACCAACCTCCCAACCAAACAAGGACAGAAGTTGGCCCGTCATGTCCTGACATTCTGATCATCCCAGTTAGGTAACAGAGTAGTACAGTACACAAACAAGTCAATTTAAACGGCCATTTAACTACTACGGCTTGCTAATGTGTGTTCCAAGTTATCCTGGAATAATGCAATTAGGGATTCCTCAGTTCTTACTATGTGCAAGCAAGGCTAGTCTATCCAGTTAATCATGTGTGTCATACATGAATTAGACGAGTCCTAACAGGACGCCCGTCAATATACAATATACAATAATAATATAAGCAGATACTGTTCCCTGCCCGTGTGGCAGATTTACAGTATCTGTGGGAACCAGCCGGCCCGTCGGATACTACTCGTCCCAAGGGGGCTGCCATGTAAGAACTCGAGAATCCATTCTCTCCATGCAATCATTATTTTATTTAACTTAATAGTCTCTATGTTGAGTGAAATCCTATGCCGTAGATCATAGTCATTCAAATGAGTACTTTCGTACGGGGTACGATATGCACAACTCTACAACGATATTATTTTCCATAAAGAAATTCTCTTTATTTGTTGTGTTTCTGGAAAAATTACAACTGTAGGAATCCGATCTAGAAGACGATCGCTTTATCCCTTGGACTATGCGAAGAAGAAAAGCTCTCAAAATTTTGACAGTAGATATCAATGTATCCGTACAATGAATGAGAAAAAGAACTCTATTTATAGAGTCAAAAATAATAACTGAAAAGATAACTACCTCACCACTGGTGCACTTGAAAAGTCACGCAGACTCTAAATACACGCAGGGTTAGTGAGTAGTTACTGGACGTGGCCCGTAACTGTTGGACACATGGCATCAGTGCATGGGTCGTGTGCAAGTTACTGGGCACGCAAGAGAGAGATCGGTGTCATGGCTGCCACGTACTCCAGTTGAAATGAAATCCACGCTGTCTTGCTGAAGGCAAAAATCCACGCAGTTTCGTTGACGCAGACTCGTTGAAGGCGAAATCCACGCAAGCTTTGAAGAAGAATACTTCAGAATTCATGCAGGCTTTGAGAAGAATAACTCAAAAGTCACGCAATGTTTTGAGGAAGAAGAAGGTTCAGAATCCACGCAAACCGCCAGCTGTCTTGATTTGGCACGCTTCGTCTGACACAAAATCTCTGACATTGATTATATTGTCAGTCGCATTAAATGAAGATAAGACCCAAAGTTACGCCAACTTGGTGAAGAGTGAGTCTTGCTAAGGAAGATTTCGAAAGTCACGTAAAAGACGGCGATGATCTCTCGAGTTCTGTGCATACGTGGCATACGAGGAGACGTTTCTCGACTGCTATGTTGTCAGTCATTATGATTCTGACGTATGGCTGAGCTGTCTCTGCGTGATTTCTAAAGGAGATGGACAGGCAGAACTTAGCATATCTTTTGTGCTGCTTCTTGGATCACTCTGCGTGACTTGTTCTGATCAACTCAGCGTGACTTCATTTTTGAGGCCTACAAAACCCCCTTCAAAGTTTTCAAAAAAATGATAAAATATTTTCGAAATACTTTGAAATAGAGATGATGAAATGAGTTAAAGTCACGCTGAGATGACTTCAAAATTTTTCGAAAGTCGAAAAGACTTTAAAGTTCTTTGAAAACATCCAAATGAACTTATTAAATGTCATAATGACTCTTCGTTCTCCGAGACTGATTGCGTCCAATTTATGGTGGAATATGAACTGTCGACGAGATCTGTTATATAAACAGGAAGAGATTCTCAGCTTTGACATTCATCTCTCGAAAATATGACCCCAAAGGAAGCAGCCGAAGAGGAAGCACGCAAGTTGGGCTTTTGTTCCCATGGTGATCCCACTTTTGGGGGCAAAGAACCCGAACCTGTCGTCATCGAGCTCAAGGATGACTCCACGCAGTTAGCCAAGAATCTCTTGTGCTACTTTGGATTGGATTGCTCGTCTTCTTCTGATGGGCGGAGCCTTATGGAGAAGCGTGAAATGCTCGAGACTCTGTTGCATCGCCTGGGAGTTAAGAGCGTAGAGGAGTTAGGCATCAAACTTAGCCGCTCTGGAAAATAGAGCGTAACTTTCTACGCTTTTGTTGCACTTTTTTTTTGTCTTTTTGTAAGGCCATCAGTGCCTGTTTAAAGAATAAAGTACAACTTTTGTGTTTGATCTGCGTGCCTTTTAATGAAGAATATTAACTAGCACACTTTGACTGTTTCCAATGTTGCACGGTCTCCCGAAGTACACGTGACACTCATTCCACAATTTACGAGCGCTATTTATGCGGATCTTTTCCAAGAATAGACCTGCACTTGACCCTTTAAATAGATGGATGAACTCCACACAAACTCATCTTCCCATTCTTCTTCCTCTCTTCTGAGAATGAATTTTCTGTGAGAAGAAAATAGGAAAGCCATGTTGTCTGATGTCAAATCTCTGTGCACGCTATCAGACATGGATCTGTCAATCCTTAGCAGCAAACTCAGCGGTAAGTTCAATATACACGCATCGAATTTTTTTTGTTTGCTAAAGACAAATTCATCTTCCTGAAATGAACAGAATGCATCTGTCTTTGCTTGACCAGTTTCTGTTGGCTGATTTTTTTTTACTGTTTCTTGCAGAATTTTGGCTAAAAACCTTCTTCAGAACTGGCATTGGTGATGTGGATGCTGTGGACAATGTTCTTCTGACACCCACATCAGGGAGCTCATACGCTTTTGACGCGTAAATCAGACAACTCAGAACTCTTCGTGAGATAGAAGGGTCTTCCTTAGATGGTAGGAAGAGCCTTTATACACGAGAGTTGGATGGTGGAGTTAACTCTACTACCGAGAAATCGGGTAGTAGAGTTCCTCTGACGGCAGAACTAGGAATCGTATCCCAATGCTGGATACATTCCTACCTGCTTGAGGTGCCGTCGTTCCTCCACGAGCTGTATTGGCAGCAACACGCCATCGGGCTGCCATACTCTGTGGTTCTCCTCTCGTCTGAGAGAGAAGACCAGAGTTTGATTCCTGCTGATCTGGTCGTGACTGAGACCCAGACAGTCAGGAATTGCAACCAACAACGAACCTGACGGAGAAGGTCCGACGGAGAAGATCCAAAGAAGAAGATAGATCTCTATTAGGTTATCGTTGTGGTGTAGAATGAAAATCCAAGATTTGTAATAGATTTCCATTATGATTTGTAGGAAAGTCTAAGAAAATGTAATAGACTTTTTTGTGGTGAAATGGGAATGGAAATGACAATTCTTCTATGCTCAATGATTTGTATTTGTGGATGAATTGTGGACATGATAGATAATAAAATCATTTTTTCTGTTTTAGAGTATATAATATTATCAGAGATATTATGGACATGATAATATATAGGAACTCGAAAGAAAATAGATTGATTTCTATGCAGAGGTCAAAACATGACAAATGAGTAAGTAGATTCGGATTTGATTCAGAGGTTATGAAAACATGATAAATAACGAATCCCCACTTAATGAACTGATAGAAGATTATGAACGGATGAACCGTTAGGAAACGATGAACAGATGAACTGTCGAGTGAATGTAATAAATGAACGGACGAACCGTCAAGTATTAATGAACATGTGAAACGTCGGATGAATGTGAGAAATAAATGGATGAACTGAATATCGGGAAAGAATACGTCCCTTCGATCCTTGTAACCATATGCCTATAAATAGAGCATATATTTGAATAGAAGGATCGCATTTTATCCACAATGTCTTCTGAAGAGAATATAAAGAAGGCTGAAGTCGTCCCCGAAGCTACTGAAGGTGTTAAAGAACATCCACCTCCGCAGAAGAAGGAAATGGGCGAAAGCTCGTCTACTCCCAAGCCGCCGAAAGATATCCTGGACTTCTTGGTCGAACCAGGAGAAACCGAAGAAGAAGAAGCAATGAGGCTGGCTGCCTGTCAATTCTTGGTGCGGTCAGGAAAAGATGTATTCAATTCTTTTGCTGATTATGTATGTGGTCCTCGTCCCAAATATGAAAGGGATTACAGTGATCTTCCATGATGATGTACTCTTTTTCTTGAGGAATTTGTCTCAAATAAACTCCGTTTAAGGAAACTTTGTTTACTATACATCCTTTCCACTTTATATTTTTGCCTTTATTCGTTGATCTTTTGACTCAGAAATCAGAAAGACTAAATACCATTTTCATAAATATGATATTGAGATAGAAAATTCAGAGGTAATGTGGACATGATTTTCTGGATATCAAATTTGTTGAGAAAATGATACAAAGTAGAATACCTATCTCCACTGGGGATAATAGATATCAGAATGATTCTTCGGAAAGAACAATGAAACAGCTGGAGAGTGACGGGAGGACAATTTTGATAGAAATATTAGACGTAGTACTTCTTCAAGAATTTGCCGTTGATGGGCATCATAGTGGCTTTACCATCTAGAGTAGTGAGTTGATAAGCCCCATTAGAAAAGATCTTATTGACAATGAATGGACCTTCCCATTTTGCATCAAACTTGCCCTTACTCATGTGTGTCATAGTCATCGGGCGTCTGACAGTAAGCACAAGTTCTCCTTTCTGAAATGTTCGAATTCTGACTTTCTTGTTAAAAGCCCTTGAAATTCTGGCTTGATAGAATTCAATATTCTGTTGAGCAGATAACCGCTTTTCATCCAGAGCCTCCAATTCTTGAAGTCGAAGACGATCATTATTTTCTGAGGTAAGTTCATTAGCGATTGCTATCCTTAAAGAAGAAATTTGAATCTCTAATGGGAGAACAGCCTCAGATCCGTACACCAGAGAGAAAGGTGTACACTTAGTAGCATTACGGACTGTAGTGCGATAAGCCCACAAACATTCCCCGAGCTTGTCACTCCAATTACGTTTGTTAGTGGAGACAAACTTCTTTAGGAGTTTGATGATAGTCTTGTTGAAAGCTTCTGCCAATCCGTTAGCTGCTGGATTATATGCGGTAGAAGCAACATTGTTGATCCGGTGATCGTCACAGAATCGAGTAAATTTCTGGCTGACGAACTGTGGTCCGTTATCATGAACAATGCGTCGAGGAACACCAAATCTGTAGATGACGTGGTGCTTAATAAAGCTGATGACATTAGACGTCTTAACTTCAGATAAAGGAATGGCTTCGGCCCATTTGGAGAAGTAATCAGTTATTGCGAGGATGAACCGATGACCTTTAGATGACGGTGGATTGATCGGGCCAACAATGTCCATGCCCCAAGCTTCGAAGGGCCATGATGCTGCCGTCGGATGTAGAAATTCCAAAGGTTGATGTATAAAATCTGCATGGATTTGGCAAGCTTTGCATTTCCTTGCATATTCAATGGCATCTGATACCATAGTTGGCCAATAATAACCCATCTGTCGAATACGATCTTGAAGTTTTGGCCCAGGTTAATGCGCTCCACAAATTCCATCATGTGCTTCACGAATAACTTGTTGGGCTTCATCACCAGCAATGCACCGAAGGAGTAAACCATCATAAGCTCGACGATATAAGGTCTTTGTTGTATGATTGTAATAGAATCTGAGTGATCGTCGTCTGATAGATGCTGCCTCACTCGGATCATCTGGAAGAATATCATATAATACAAGATCTAAGAAAGGAAGTCTCCAATCTTTATCCGTATTCTGATTCTCAGTCGAGTTACTGAAGATGAATTCCATGCTGGAATCGGATGAAGATGACATCGATTTACGACTGAATCCAAATCCTCTTGTTGTGTTGACGTCATGAGATGTTGATTCTTCAATGTCAACTGGAAGTCCTAGAGTCAGGTTATTTTCAAGATGAAATAATTCTCGACTACGAACAACAGTCATTTGTTGTCGTCTGATTGGGATAGCCAGCACCGCTGCAAGATTAGCAAGGGCATCAGCTTCTGTGTTACATACTCGCCTAACATGTTCAATGAAGAATTCCTTAAATGATGAGGCCATAGATATGGCCACTCTATGATAAGGAACCAGATCTTGATGGAGAAATTCATAAGTACCCCTGATCTAATTGACAATAAGTTTAGAGTCTCCATACGCCTCCAAATGTTGAATATTCAGATGTTTAGCGAGTTGAAGACCAATAAGTAATGCGTTATACTCAGCTACATTGTTTGAACACGGCTGATCGAGAGAATAAGCTCTTTGGATGGCAAGACCTTCTGGCGATACAAGAACAATTCCAACTCCAGCGACAATATCACCATTAGGACCAATTCTTGATGCTCCATCAAAGAATAGACGCCAAGTTGGATCTTCTTCAGCAATTTGATTTGAATCTAGGATTTCATCTGGGATTTCATCATAGAGTTTTGAATTTTCTGGAATTGAGTGAGCAGCCAGAAAATCAGCTAAAGCTTGTCCTTTGACTGATTTCTGAGGAATATAGTGCATATCATACTGAGCAAGTAGGATTCCCCAGTTAGCCAATCGAGAATTCAAAACACTAGGTTTCTTCATCATGATCCGTGTAGGATTGATCTTGGAGATGACATGAATAGTCTGGCCAATGATATAATGACGTGTCTTTTGGACAGCAAACATCAAGGCTAGACATTCTTTTTCAACCGGTGAATATCGAAGTTCAGCTCCAGTCATAGTGCGACTGAGATAATAAATGGCTTGTTCATGGCCATTTTGATTCTTTTGAGCGAGTAATGCACCCAATGAATGACTCATTGCTCGAGTATAGAGGAGGAACGGTATTCTTGAGACGGGAGGTACCAATACTGGAGGGCTCATCAGATATTGTTTTATATCATCGAATGCTTTCTAACATTCATCATTCCAGACAAAAGAGACACCTTTCTTCATAAATTTGTTGAATGGTCTGCAGCGTCCTGATAAATTAGAGATGAATCTCCTGATATAAGCGATTCTTCCTTGAAATCCTCGTAGCTCTTTTAAGGTGCGTGGAGGACGCATCTCTTGGATGGCTTTGATCTTCTCGGGATCCACATGTATACCTTTAGAGGTAATGACGAAGCCGAGAAATTTACCACTAGAGACGCCTAAGAAGGACTTAGTAGGGTTCATCTTTAATTGATGCTTACGCATTAGATCAAATATAGTCTTCAAATCTTGGATATGATCCTCCTTTCGTCGACTTTTGACTGCAATATCATCAACATAGCATTCGACTGTTTTCCGCAAATGTTCATGGAATATAGTGCTCATAGCTCGTTGATAAGTTGCTCCTGCATTCTTGAGACCAAATGGCATAACTGTATAACAGTATGTACCAATCGGCGTTCTGAAAGAAGTGTGCTTCTCGTCTTCTGGAAACATTTTGATCTGATTGTACCCAGAATACCCGTCCATGAATGACATTCGTTCAAATCCACAGGTATTATCAACCATGACATCAGTGATTGGTAGAGGGAATTCGTCTTTAGGACATGCCGTATTGAGATCGCGGAAGTCTATGCAAACTCTGATCTTGCCAGTCTTCTTGAGAACAGGAACAATATTAGCCACCCAATCGGGATGTTGTTCTTCTCTAATAAACCCAGAGGTAATGAGTTTATTGACTTCAGCTTCAATTGCATCCATGATGTCTGGACGAAATCGTCGCTGTTGTTGTTTGACCGGTTTAGCATTCGGCAAGATTTTGAGCTTATGACTTGCGATTTGAGGATCAAGTCCTGGCATATCTTCATAACTCCAAGCAAAGACATCGATGTAATCACGAATGAGTTTGATCATGTCTTTCTTATCAGTTTCTGAAAGACTTTTACTGATGAATATTGGTTTGGGAGACCCCTCTTCGCCAACATCTATTTGAACAAGTTTATCTTCAGTCGGAGGTTCTTTTTGCTCGAAACGGAACTCCCATTGATTATCTAATCTTTGGGCCCATTGTTCTGATTCAGGTGAGATTTCAAACTCTTCTTCGTCTTCATCACTTTCTTCAGAATGGTCAATGGAAACCATATTGGAAGACAGAAGGTTGCAATAGAAGTCACCGATACTCGTATCGGAATCCCAAGAAGTGGTACTAGAAGAATCAGATCTCTTATCTTCGTCAGACTCAGGATCTTCATGGATAATGTTGATGAAAGGAGTAGGAGCAGTATAACCCAATCCGCATTTCGTCCTTCCATATTCCAAAGGAGGAATCCGGACAGGCATTTTTTTCCTTTTCCATCATTGAGGCCAGTCCTGAAGTCATAGCCCATATTTTTGATGATGTTTCTAGATTGCTGACTATAACGACGTAGTTGTAATCTTCCAGTATCATCATTTTTGTCATCATCTTCAAGATCAGAAGGATTTTGAGGCCCTTTGTAGAAGAATATTGGAATGTCTCCTGGCTTTCTGCTGGGAACTAGAAAGTACGAAGATTGTACAGGTTCTAGAGATACATCTGTATGAACAGTCTGTACAACTCCTATGGTTATTGTGTTCAAGTCATCTAACAGATGTAAATAACTATGAACATAATTACACACATCAACGTACTGCAAAGGTGGAGACTTTTCATTAAATATAAAAGCAGCAATATTTACATTGGGAGAAGGCTGAGCCTTAGAGATTTTAGCCAAGTCAATGACTAAAGGGGGAGAAGAAGAAGAAGCTTTGTTTCGATTAAGATCGATAACAAATGGCTCAGAAGAGGTGAGCTCCCTTGAAGTTTGAGATGGAAGAGTAGTCCGCCCTCCAACTGGAATTAGCAGAGTATCTTGTGAAGGTACAGGAACTGTAGTACACCCACTGACAGGAATGATCAGTGTATTTTGAGTAGATGACTGAGGTAACGGAGAGATCCGTCCACTCACTGGAATGATGAAAGAATCTTCTCCAGAGGATTTAGGAGATTGTTGCTGAGTAGTTCGACATTTAACAGGGATTATTAAAGTCTCACTTTGTGCATCTTCTTTCTCCATAGCTTGTATGATCCTTGTATACTCTTCTTTGTACATTCGGGAATCATTGAAATAAGCTTCAACCCCATTGAAGGGATTTATATCAGCAACTTCTTTTTGTACTCTTTCATTGCTATCAATGTATTTAAAACATTGATGAAGAGTAGAGGGCACCACATTATTTTCATGAAGAAAGGGCCTCCCCAGAAGAAGATTATAGGATCCCGCGATCTCGATCACATAGAAAGTGACTTTAGATCTGAAATCACCTATCTGAAGCTTCAGATGAATCTTTTCCAAAGGCTCACTTCGGCTTTGATTGAATCCCAAGATAGTAGTAACCGTCTTGGAGAGCTTGTGAAGAGGGATTTTTAGTTCATCCAACAAACTCTTTGGCATTATGCTTATAGCAGACCCTGGGTCAATGAGGATACGATCTATCTTCATCGTATCAATATAACCAGTGTAGTAGAGAGGTCGGTCATGTCGATTATCTTCCAGTAACATGTCGTCTTGTGTAAAGGTGATATTTGGGATAATCTCCAGTACACTGTTGTAATGTAAGCAAGTGGCAGGTTCCGCATCCGGCTTCTTCAATTGTGCAAGACAAGAGTCAGCTTGTAGAAGTGCTTCACTTAACGTCTCCCGAGTCTCTTTGGAAAGACGTAGAAGTTCAAAAAGGGACATTCTAGCTGGAGTATTAGCAAGCTGAGCCAAAATGTCGAAGTTGTAAGGCTTCTGAAGTCCAAGAGGAGAAGACTTCTTGATTGGCTTATCAAACCGAGCCTGTTGTTTGCCTTTCTCCAGAGCCGTAGGCTTGGGAGGAACAGGTTCAGTAGATGATTCTTCTTCGGAAGGAACATTAGGAGCATCTTTAGCATCTGAAGGGATATCAGTAGGATCTTCAGGATTTTTAGAATAATCCTTTAGGTAAGGTTTCCCCGTTCGAGTAGCACTAACAAGTGCTTCTTCTTTGTCTTTTGGCTCTGTGTCAGAGGTAGACCCAAGAGAAGTCATATGACATGACTTGATCTTTCCAGCCTTCTTGGATTTTTGAGAAGAAATCTTTTGAGGAGAAGGTGATTCAAAATCTGCCACTAGATCAGGATGGATCCACATGATTTTCCCTGTTTCCAAAGTGATTGGCACTAATCCTTCAGACTGTGGAGGAGGAAGATTCACTATGTCAAGAGTTGCCTTGGGAATAGGAACAATCCCACTTTCAAGGAGTTGAGGAGGGAAATTTCCAAATTGCATAGAGACGACGTTGGAGGTAACGGTCTTCTCTTTTGGAGTAAGAGAGATAGCTCCAGATTTAATCATTTCTTGGATCTTTCCTTTCAATACATAACATGTACGAATTATGTGACCCAGCATTCTGTGATATGGACAGTATTTGGGATGATCTGTCTTACCAGCTTCATCAGGTTTCTTGATCTCTGGTAATTGTATTTTATTACCTTTCAGCAGACATTCAAAGATACCAAGGACATCGTCGTCATCAAATTCTTTTCTGGGGCGAGGTGTTCTTGATTGTTGATTTGTAGAGGCAGGAGTTTGAACATTTGATGCATCCTTGCTCTGAAGATTAACTTCAAGAGTTTCTTTTCCTTTGCGAGCATTATTTTTATTGTTAGCACCTTGTCCTGTTTCTTTAGGAGTCATCTGCACTCCTAAACCTTTGAAGGTTTCAGCACTGATTTCTGCAGCTTTAGCACTGACTATGAAGGAAGGCCAATCTTGAAATTGAGTAGACCCTGTCCACATACTGATGATTGGCAACAAGTTTGATTTGCACGTGTCAAAGGTGACAGCATCAGGAGTTCCAAGAGGCATCTTCAGAGCTTCTCTTCGAAACCGTTCAATGTATTCCTCTGTAGATTCATTATTTTTCTGCTTGATTCTAATAAGAGCAGACATAGTCATGTCATTAAGCCCTTCATAGAACCTTTCAAGAAACATCTGTTTGAAACCAGCAAATGAGGTAATACTCCCATCTGGGAGACTCCTATACCATTCATAAGCCGTTCCCTTGAGACATCCAATAAATACCCGAGTAAGGAGGGCATCACTTGGTTGCAGTTGATCAGTCATCACTTCAAAGTGATTAATAAACTGACTTGGAGAAGTGGTTCCATCATAGAATGAGATAGTAGGAGGCTTGTATTTAGGAGGATATGATACTTGCTTCCATTCTATCGGATAAGGCTGCTTGATGCCTAACCTTTGTAAACCATCCTTCTGTTTAAATGCCTCGAATTGAGTTTTGAGATTCTTCAATTCTTCAGAGACAACTCCCGAAGATTGTGGAGTTGTGGCTTGTAGAGAATAGTTGGGAGGAGGAACAGCATTGTAAGCACTACCCCCAGCTCCAGAGAGACTAGGATTTGGTTGAGCTGGTCCAGGAGTATTGGATTGTACTGCTGGAGGAATTTGTACTGGACTTATATCAGTATCAACTGGTATGGCATCTGATACAGTCTGTCGATTTTGTAACTGAGCTGTCATGAGTTCATACATCGACTTCATTGTGTCAGTCATAGACTTCATTTGCTGTTCCAAAGAAGCAATTCTTTGATCTTGAGGAGTCAGGGAAGAAGAAGGTTCATCAGTATTCCCATCAACCATGTAAGTCGTGACTGTATGAGGGATTATTGATGAACTAGTAGATGTTGTATGCTCTGAATCATTGCTTCGTGTATCAAAGTCAACTATACGAGAATTACCCCCAGTAGGAAGAGGTGGGAAGTTAGATTCTCCAAGAAATTCAGAATCAATTTCAGGGATCAAATTTCTTTGACTAGAAGCCAGGACTCTTGCTCTGGTGTTTCTATGTACTCCATCTGGACTATCAACTCTACCCCCGGTATGCCGAGAAGTCATGTTGACAGAGGCAAACGAAGGTTCATCCTCATCAGGCATAGGTTCATACTGAATCCTATTGAAGACAGACTGTCGTTTATTTTGACATCTGCATTGCATTATGACTCTTGGCTGGAAGTCACATTCATGATCACCATGGTCTTGAACTGTTGATTCACATCTGCACTGAATTATGACTCTTGGATGGAAGTCACATTCAGCATGTTCCTTTGATATAGAATTACTCCTTCTCTTCTGTTGAAGATATTCCCGTAAATCTGTTTGTGAAGATTGAGGAGTATACTTCCTGTTCTTGGGTCTTGATAGCTCTTGATTATACAAAGAGTGATTAATGTGAGCCACATAATTTCTTGCATACTCTGCATCTGGATCTTTTATCTTCATATCCAATTGGTATGGTTTCTTAACACCAGAAGTGCTGAGTTTTGTTCTTAAATCAGTGGAAGGTAACACATTAATTTTGGAAACATGGAGTTTTCCTTCCATTGATCTGGATATTTGCAGAGAAGGAAGAGTTGAACCACTCCCTTGATTAGGAGTTGGTAACAGACCCTCTTTAATGGACAGATTCTGTGCCCAATTTGAAGAAATCAAAGAAGAAGACATTAAGGAATGTTTCTTCTTAGACTCATTCAGATTTTGAGACATAGAATGTCCAGAAGGAAGAGTAGTCAAAAGACCATCTCCTTTCCTTTGACTAACAAAAGTATCAGTCAAAGCTGTTCCTGAAGTAAAAACTACAGGAGCAGAAGAAACAACTAAAGAGTTATTCCTTTTCGAAGGGACTTTGTGTGGAAGACCACCCCCAGTTCTAGTACAACTCGGTGAAGAAGAAGAGATAACTAAGGAGCTATTCTTCTCTGATGAAATACACGCTGAAACAGACTTGGTTAAAGAACCAGAGCTGTTAGCGTGATTTTTGATTTTAGAATTACACGCTGGAACAGATTCGGCTAAGGAGCCAGTACTGTCAGCGTGACTTTTGAATGTGGGTTTGCACACTGGAATAGATTTGGCTAAGGAGCCAGTACTAGCAGCGTGACTTTTAGAGTTGAATTTGCACACTGGAACAGATTCGGCTAAGGAGCCAGTACTGTCAGCGTGACTTTTAGAGTTGAATTTGCACGCTGGAACAGATTTGGCTAAAGAACCAGTACTGTCAGTATGACTTTTAGAGTTGAATTTGCACGCTGGAACAGATTCGGCTAAGGAGCCAGTACTGTCAGCGTGACTTTTAGTTACTGTCATCTTCGAGCGCACAAGAGTGTGCGTGCTTGCAGTGGAGTTCTTGCCAGTGTTAGGAGTAGACACTGTGGCAGAGACTGCACCATTGACTGCCAACTGATTCTTAGGGACATAGACAGAGTGTCCCTTCGACTTGGCAGTGATGATGGAGGCTGGAGTGGGCTTGCCACCCTTAGCCCGCTGCATTTCTTCATAGGCGAGTTGATCGAATTTGATCGTCATCACCTTCTTCGTCGAGCCGATTGACGAAGTGTCGCATTGAGTTGTTACCATCTCAGAAGAGGAGATGGTTTTCCCCAGCAGAGTCGCCAATTTGTTTTCCATAAAGAAATTCTCTTTATTTGTTGTGTTTTTGGGAAAATTACAACTGTAGGAATTCGATCTAGAAGACGATCGCTTTATCCCTTGGACTATGCGAAGAAGAAAAGCTCTCAAAATTTTGACAGTAGATATCAATGTATCTGTACAATGAATGAGAAAAAGAACTCTATTTATAGAGTCAAAAATAATAACTGAAAAGATAACTACCTCACCACTGGTGCACTTGAAAAGTCACGCAGACTCTAAATACACGCAGGGTTAGTGAGTAGTTACTGGACGTGGCCCGTAACTGTTGGACACATGGCATCAGTGCATGGGTCGTGTGCAAGTTACTGGGCACGCGAGAGAGAGATCGGTGTCATGGCTGCCACGTACTCCAGTTGAAATGAAATCCATGCTGTCTTGCTGAAGGCAAAAATCCACGCAGTTTCGTTGACACAGACTCGTTGAAGGCGAAATCCACGCAAGCTTTGAAGAAGAATACTTCAGAATTCACGCAGGCTTTGAGAAGAATAACTCAAAAGTCACGCAATGTTTTGAGGAAGGAGAAGGTTCAGAATCCACGCAAACTGCCAGCTGTCTTGATTTGGCACGCTTCGTCTGACACAAAATCTCTGACATTGATTATATTGTCAGTCGTATTAAATGAAGATAAGACCCAAAGTCACGCCAACTTGGTGAAGAGTGAGTCTTGCTAAGGAAGATTTAGAAAGTCACGTAAAAGACGGCGATGATCTCTCGAGTTCTGTGCATACGTGGCATACGAGGAGACGTTTCTCGACTGCTGTGTTGTCAGTCATTATGATTCTGACGTATGGCTGAGCTGTCTCTGCGTGATTTCTAAAGGAGATGGACAGGCAGAACTTAGTGTATCTTTTGTGCTGCTTCTTGGATCACTCTGCGTGACTTGTTCTGATCAACTCAGCGTGACTTCATTTTTGAGGCCTACAGATACCAGTGCGGTTAGGTTGCAGGTCTTACATAGCGTAATGCAACAATCAAATCTACCCACGGTAATCATGC
Organism: Iris pallida; assembly: GCA_029216955.1. Taxonomy (NCBI): domain Eukaryota; kingdom Viridiplantae; phylum Streptophyta; class Magnoliopsida; order Asparagales; family Iridaceae; genus Iris; species Iris pallida. Next base: position 6,896,499 of record JANAVB010021999.1, on the reverse strand, counting down.
CTTGACCATAAAGTACACATGCTTCTTTTATAGAAATTAAATAAATAAATAAATAGATTGAAGCCTGCATGTGCATGTATGTCAATATTCGGGATCAGCCAGTCAATTACAATAGTTCATAACATGAACGTGTCTCATTCATTCATTTCAATAAGACGACTAGCCAGTCTCTTAGTTCCAACTAGGAACGCATGATCAATTTAGCCAAGATAACTATCGTCATCAATGGTGACAAGGCATGAAAGTCAATTAGTATTAATTGGGGTCGAGTTTATAACTCTCAAGGTCAAGTTCCAGTCAATCGGGGTATCTATAACTCAATTCACGACACATGGTACATCCCACGTAACAATCTATAATTAACAGAAATATTAACATATCATGATTTTATCAAGTTCATGCCAAAAGGCGTAAGGGGAGGAGAGCTAAGGGTCGTCCAAAAGCCAACTTCACGGCAGGCAAAATGAGATTCCGATGTACCCTTTCCACGGCACCGGATCCACCTGCAAACACGCAATCCCGGAGCCATATCATCAAATAGGCTGCCAATACTACTTTAGATGACATCCGGTGCCCACAGTGCCAGAAGCAGCTATATGCATCCTTGTCGCTCTCATCCGAACGTGGGGTCCTCTCATCCAGCCGACATATTTCAGAAGTCACCTCCGCGAGCTTCTGTCCCTACAGAGTCACAAATCGGATCCTCGAAGGATCCGCTAAATCTTGTTTAAAGACATAGTCCCTCCAAGCAGTTATGTGAGGCTGGGTCTTGCCCCTATCCCTCCGGTGCATCAGATAATGGTGGCTCGTCACCTCTTTGAATACAGCCATCATCTCTGGGTTTTTATTCTCCAGGACCTGGATCTCCTCATTTGACGGGAAATACTCCTCGTACGGCTCTGAGCCCCAAGGAAGCTTAGACACCTCGTGCATCTCATAGAGAGCCAACCCCAACTCTCCCACCGGAGTAAAAAAGCTGCCAGTATGGGCATCGAATAACTCCAAGAGCGCAAGAAACATAGGCTTATTGAGGTCCACGCCTGCCTGCGTAGCCCGGATGGCGGCTGTCAGCCCGATCTCCTTAAGCTCAACTTTGAACCTTGAAAGTACCCAAGTAGTCAACTCGTCCCACCTCGGAATGTAGTGACACCAACCTTCGACTCTAAAGCCACCTGTCGGGTACATGACCTTCGCTGTCAGCATCCGATTTGCAAAGGTTGGAGCACTGAAGGGAAACGTGTCATTTGGGACTTCACTGTAGAGGCTCCCGGGACGCAAGGCTCGGTTACTGAACGAGGAACCGGCTCGTGAAGCAGCCAAAGTATCTCGCTGGTTCGAGGTGGTGTCGATCGAGAGGGTACCTCCCAAGGCTCTTTCTTGAGAAGGAGTAAGTTCCCAACTCATCCTTCTCTTCGAAGCTAGACGATAAAAGGCCGTCAGCGGCAACTGGCGGTCAACCTGCCTCATGTATAGAACCATGCCTTTGGCAGTGAAGAACCAGTCTTCTTTGATCTTCAGTATCTTCGCTTCAGAAGAGACTAGTCGGTCGCCAAACAGAAATACAGGTTTTAAGAAAGTCACATCTTCAGATTCAGCAGACTTCAGTTTACCACTCTCCATCATACTCTGGAGGAAAAGTGGCAACTGGTTCTGGATTTGCAGCATTCTCTCCCGGGGTTGGTTCTGTAAGATAGCATCCTTTGCAGGGTTGATCACCACCTCATCAAAATCAACCCCCATTTGGCAAAGAGAAGCATCCAAGAGGACTTCGTTCAACAGAGGGATCGTCATCGACACTGGCACAACAAAAGTGGAAGTCAGGCAAAAAGACAAAAGGCATCAATAGATTGACGCAACATCAGGGCATAGACCCATGCGCGTCAGCTTCAGCGCATCACCCATGCGCGTCGGCATTGGAGCTTCGGCACATCAGCAGGGCGTAAACCCATGCGCGTCAGTATAACTTCGGCGCATCACCTGGGCGTGAGCCCATGCGCGTCAGCGAAAGCTTCGGCGCATCATCAGGGTATAAAACCCATGCGCGTCGGCAAACTAAACCTCGGTGCATGATAAAGGCCTGAGCCTATGCACGTCGGCAGGATAAAACCTCAACGTATCAAGGACAGAAGCCCATACGCATCGGCAGCAGAAAGTTAGAGCACATCTAGCAAAAGTCGACACCCACCCGTCACCCCGGGACGAACATCGGCCGGAGTCGCAATGGTGGCAGGAGCATCCTCGTCGGCGAACTCTGCCGGCTCCTTTCCCTTAGCACCGCCGCGAGGAATCTTAGGAGCCATTTTATCAGAGAGGAAGAGATTAGGGTTTTTAGAGGAACTCTAAAGAAGGCAAAGGCACAGAGTAGAAGAACTCTCTCTCTCTCCATCTCTCACCTATTTATAGGCCATGGTCGCACGCGTGAACCGATGACGAGTGATCTCAGCCGTCGCCTCGGGTCTTGTGAAGATAACAGCAGATAAAACCAAAAGATCATCATTAATCTTTTCGGTTACCGAGGCATTATCATATTCATTAATTAAAAAGAGCATGCGGCTGAACAGGCATGCGCCCCAACAGTCATGCGCCCTGATCACCATGCTTCTTATTCAAAGTATTCCAAAACTTATTCAAAAGTTTTAAAAACTTTGAAGGGGGTCTTGTAGAAGCATGGAATTTCACAACCAGAAAGCCCATGCGCCAGACACTACATGCACCAGAGCTCGAACAGAACACTTTACAACAAAGTCAATAACCATAGACATTTGAAGAAAGACTTTTTATTTATATATAAAAGTCTATTACATGTCTAGAAAAGGTTGTACAAAGGAGAATTTCTACAAAGAAAAGATCCTAAGTCTACAGCCAACGGCCACCATGCGTCTTCAGATAAGCGTAGCAGCCACCATGCACCTTCAGATAGGCACAGCAGTCACCATACGCTGCCAGTTAGACGCAACAGATGTCATGCGCCTCCAACCTGGCACATCCCGCCATCCCTTCAGCAGCCCAGTTATGTGCATCCCTTCAGCAGCCCAGTTATTCTTCCAACCAGGCTCACCTGGCCGAGCAGAGCCCAGTTATGTGCCGCTCTTCCAGCCAGGCTCGCCTGATAAATGCTTCGATTACACAAAGCATTTAACCCTCTGGCTGGAACCAAGGAAGAGAAGAGCACCGTAAATCTGTGGCCAGGGGAGGCTTCGAAAGAGCCTCCAAAGACCAAGGAAGACCGTGATCGAAATCACGACGAAAAGAGCAGCTTTCAACACAATCAAAGTGGGCAGCACCCACTTTGAAGGAAGAGAGAGCCTAGCACCGCCATTCCGATCTACGGCTCTTCCGGAACAACGGAGATGAGGCTCGAGCATCCCTATCTTTGGATGCAACAGGCACCTTCCGCCTGCCTCAGAAGCCCTCGACTCCGTCTTTTGGATGTAACAGTCACCTTCAAGAGCATCAACAACGACATGGCGTCTCATCTTCACCCTCGGGAACACTTCGTCAACAGAATGCACCAAGTTCATGTTTGAGGTACGTGAGGGAATGAGAAGCAAACCTTCTCTCCATGCCACTATTTATAGGCCGGGCAGATCAAACCCACACGCCAAGTGGATGGCTCTTCGAGTTCCGAGCAATGAACTCACATTAAATGGATGAACCGAACGCCTCGACTTCAGCCAAACGGCTATTTAAAGGCACTCGAGAAGCGAAACAGCCACATCATTAAAGACGTGTCGGATGTGCCGGCTGGACAGCGCATCACACCCCTTCAAACATCAAGCGCCTTCAACAGATGCGCCCTGTACCAAGCGCATCATAAAGGATGCGCCCCCATACGTCCCCATACGCTTAGTGGAACGTCAACCGACGCGCCCACTCAGCTGTCCATCGAATGTCACCAAACATTAAATGCTGGACTGACAGAGTTGGCAGCACGCCTTTCCAAGCCTGGAAAGTGGACGGCTTTTGCAGAAAACGAAGCGTCCACAACGTCAGCATCATCATGACTTTGCCCCGACGGTTACTGCCACGTGGCCACCCAACCATCCGCATGCGCCTCAAAAGCCATGCGCCTCAGATCCTTCACTGATCCCTAAAGACAGAAGAAGAGTCTCCAGTTCAAGCTTTGCATGCGCCTCAAAAGCCATGCGTCCCAGACTGATCTCTGATCCCGAAAGACAGAAGGAAAGTCGCTTGCATGCGCCTCAAAAGCCATGCGCCCAGAACCGCTCGTGACTCCTAAAGGTCATGAGCTAAAGTCTCATCATGCGCCCAATCCAAGGCGCATCCCACCAAATCATCCCCCCATCAGATCCGAGATCTCCGAGCCATGAGTCGACGACACGTGTCCTTTGACTCAACCCATCCAAGATTTCAGCAACAGAAAGATCTTCTCCTCTGCTACGTGCCGGCTCACAACAGCAGTATGAAGAATTCAACCCCTCGAGTAGGGCGCATCATCCATGTGCCTCCATCAGCAGTCTCCACGTGGCGTCCCCATGTACCGGTGCATCCTACATATGCGCGCATGAGCAGCCGACCTGCCCAGCTATAAATAGAGGAATCATTTCCTTCTTCCACACACACAGACCTACACATACAGACAATATAGGCAGATATCACCAGAGAGGCAGATACAGACATTCAACGTCTCCCTCCTCTCAGCAAGCTCCAGCACCCAGAGCAATCTACACCTTCAGAGAACCGATAACCGTCGTCAGCCTATCAACGGAGTCAACACATTACCACTCGCTCCATTGGCACTTAGGACCCAGATTAAATAAAAGTGTACTCCTAGGACTACATCTAAGTCCTATATTGTAACACTGTTCTGTTTGTATTAAGATTTGCAATCAAACGATTTTAATGGCAAACATACAACGGTCCAAAAATTTGAACTTGTTCATTCACTTTCAATTCTATTATTTTTTCTAATGAAATTGTTGTTCGTGGTGGGAGCGGTTGCAGCTACTGAAGATGAGGCTCCATTGGAGAGCAATTTTTGTACAATTTTTATGTAAAAATCGTGTGTGTGAGAGACCGGTTCGACACATTGTGTCGATCCCCAAATCGTGTGTGAAGGAGAGAGATTGGCTCGACACAACATGTCAAACCTGAAATCACGTGTCGTCACCAAATCGCATGTGAGAGAGAGATCGGCTCGACACAACGTGTCAAACCCCAATCACGTGTCGATCCTCAAATTGTGTGTGTAAGAGAGAGATCGGCTCGACACAACGTGTCGAACCCCAAACCACATGTCGATCCTCAAATCGCGTGTGTGAGATAGAGAGAGATCGGCTTGACACAACGTGTCGATCCCCAAATCATATGAGAAAGAGATGCTCGAGAGAGAAAAAAAATCAAAAAAGCAGAGAGAAGTACCTTTGCCGATCCATAGAGAAAGAGAGACAGTCGATCCCTGAATCTGTTTGGGAGAGAGACACGATCGCGTGAGAGAGAGAGAGAGAATTTTTGCCAAGAAATTTTTTCCATGGGTTGGGCCTGTTTTTATTTTCCACAGTTTTTAAAGAAAATATGGAAAATATTAATTTCATGGAAAACAATTCTATAGAAAATATAAGCTACAAAACACTATACAACCGTGGATAAGTTGTGATGGAAATATTTTTCATAAAAAAAGGCTAAATCAAACACAGCCTTGGTAATAAATTAATTACGAGTTTACTGTCACAAATTATAATTATAATAAAATTATAGACTTAGAATTTAAGTAACAGATTTTTACTTCTTGTAACGGTTATAACCGTTACGAGCATGTCACAATGTCACAGCAATAGTTGTTACCAATGGTAAAAAAATTGTGTTATCAGAGTAGCTACAAATTTACGTTATACCATAAAAATTACTAATAATAAAAATACAAATAAAGTTCAATTTACATAAATAAAAAATAAAAAACCTAAATTCCCATTTGGGTATCAAACTTCAACTCGATCGGAAGAAATAAATAAAAATAAAACGAAAAAATTAATGATAATTTATAGGAAGAGAAACAAGATCAAGTGTGAGAAGGAAAAATTAGGGAAGGAGGAGAAGGGGAAATAAAAAAGAAGGGAGGGGAGGACACGTCGAACGGAAAAATATCCAGAACTTTGTGGCTGACAATTCTGGAGCCCTAATAGCCCCCAACTGGCTCGCCATGTCTGCCGATGATTTCTTTATACCCGATCATGGAGGTACCTACTAGAGGAGGAAAGGTTGTTATGGAAGAGGTTGGCGTCGACAGTGTCATAGTGGATGGGCACAGCAGTGTCGAAGGTCAGATCGGGGTGGCGCTCGATTTTGCGAGAGTGGGAAAAGGTGGAGTCAGGAGCGGTAGGGGGAGAAAGGGGGTTGGTGGAGTAAGAAGCCTGGAAATTTTTTGGTGGGAGATATAAAATTAAGGGTTAGCAATTTGGGGAAAAAAGAGGAAAGGGAAAACAAAATTTTGGTAGGGGAAAAAATTAAAAATGTAGAATTTTAATCATCTTTTAGCTAAATTTTTTCTCTTGGATAGAGCAAAAGATAACAAAATAGCAAACTATATATCCCTCAAAATAAAATCAATGCATAATTAACTCACTATCCTCTTTAAATTTAATAATTAATTTTAATTATTAAAGTTAGGTAAGGACATATTTGGAAGAAAAAATTGACGGTGAAGCCAACATTTCTTATTATATATATATATATATATATATATATATATATAGAGAGAGAGAGAGAGAGAGAGAAAGAGAGAAAGAATATATATATATATATATATAGAGAGAGAGAGAGAGAAATATATATAGAGAGAGAGAGAGAGAGAAAGAGAGAGAGAGAGAGTGAGTGAGAGAGAGAGAGATAGAGAGAGACAGATGGCCCAAATAAGTTAAAAGTGAACCTACATATTAAGTTAATAAAAAACCTATAAATTAATGCTTACAAGTGTTGCTGCTGATCTGCAGGTCTTGTTGCTGCTCACATGCATTTGAACCTAGGCCTTGCAAAACTATTGAACTAGCTAGGTTCTACTAAGGTCGACCCTGAGCTCCTGGGGGCCCGGGACAAAATTTTAAAATAGGGTCCTCATACGTAATGTAAAAATATTAAAAAACTAAAATAAAAGTAAACTAAAAAAAGGTTACCACCAAGAATTGAACTAAAATACTTTAGCATACAAGTCTAATGTACTAACTACAATACCACAATAGCTTTGTGTCATAGAGGGCTCATGGTACATACTAGTTCTATTTGAGATACAAATTTTTTAACATATTTATTTTTAAATTAATGTTTGGGCCCTAATGAGTATTGGTCATGTGTGGTCGCCTTGGAATCCCTAAGTCTACCACATGGTACACCAAGTTGATAAGTATGCATGTGCACAGTACTCATAAAAAGTTGATGTCCTAATCCTTTAATAAATAAGATTTGGCTTTCTAACTTTTTGACATTTAAAGTTAGCAATAAAGTGACTTACTTTGTTCCTTTAAAGTTTTTTTATCAACTTAAGATATTTTAAAAAATAGAATATACAACATATACAATAATCCAGAATTAAAGATTTATAGATTAGTCACAAATTGTAATAACTAATTTAAATAATAGAAAAAGACTTATTTTTTTGGAATGAAAAATATGGGTGGAAATTCACACCCCGCACCCCACCATCACACAAACACACATATAAAAAACGTGTAACTTAAGATTGGGTGTGTCTCTTTTTTGGTCAAACACATGGATATGCGATTTAAATTAGTTAAAAGATAAATATATTCACAAAGTTTATTTATAGTGGAAAAATTAAATTAAATTTACAACATTGTACAAACATTATGAAATACATATCTTTTGCAACAAAAGTTGTTGGATATAACCCTTTTACAATGTTTCTCAAATGTTGTAAACCGACAATACGTACACAATGTTTATATCAAGTGGTAAAATAAAATTAATTTTACAACATCAAACAAACATTATGAAAGATAAATTTTTTTACAACAGTTGATAAACGTTGTTGAACATGATATTTTACAATATTTTAAAAATATTGTCAAACTTAGTAACTTTAACAACATTAAACAAACATTGTCAAAATTAATAAGTTTTACAATGTTGATAAAACATTATTTAAGATAGTAGTACACAACTTTTGTAAATGACCATTGTACAGGCCTTAACGTATGAATATAAAATATTGTTTGTACGAGTATTTTATAATGTTTTTACAAAAAAGGTTGTAAAAGACCCCTCCTTTTTACAAAATTTTTAGGATGTGTTATAGATGAAATGTTGTAAAAGGGATTTTTTTTTCTTGTAGTGGGTTATGGGTTCACAATTTCCCGGTTATGGGTGTATTTTTAGAGTATATATCCGGCAGCGGCCGCTGATCTCACGTCAGAATGCGGTCGGAAGATATGCTTGTATATACATAAGCCTCTAGCGGATGCTATGATTTATTCTTTCACCTACTCATACATACCAAAGTCGTCTTCAACAAGCATACACATATATGGATAGTTTACCCAATTTATTTCATGTATTTCTTTCAGTTCATAGTTGTAGCTTGTTATTTTGTATCTTGTTATGTCCCTCTAAGGACCTGGTTCTTTCCTAAATCCGGACGAGTACCTTTATCCTACAGTTTACGGACCAGGCATCGACCCCGGATATCTTGCAGAGAACATAGAGGGTGATCCTGAGGAGTCGTGGACATTTTATCTAGCTAGCTATGTCTTGACTATTTCTTATTTTTTAATATTTTACTATTCTCGTATTGTACTTTGATTCAGTAGATATATTTCCATCAGACTTGATTATCTCAGACAGATCTTGTATTTGATTATTTCAGACTCATATTCTATTTCAATCAGACATTTATTATATTTTTCTATGTTGATGTTGTTATTATGTGGATGAGATTATAGTGTTGTTATTATGGAGATATTAGTTTACATGTGACTATTGGATTGTAGATATAGGATTCATCGTACTACGATTAGAATAAGTCCATTAAATTGGGAATACTTATTCAAGCCGTACAGCTGGTATGCTCATGTCTTGGATTCCTATATATTTTGGAACTAGGGCGTGACACATTTTAAGGTACTTTGCCTTATCATTGCGATACTCGTTAATCGATTCAATCTTCATTTTGCACAGATCTATAATAAATATGGCATAAGAAAGTATGCATCAGTTTCATGTTATAACAGTTCTATGGCAAGGTGTAGCCTCCCTTCCCGGAATTTTGAAATTTTTTATTTATTTTAATTAAAATGGTAATTTTTAGATTTTATAAATAAATATTTAGTTAATTATTACGGTAGAATGATTTTAGCCATGGTTGAGATTTGGAGTACAAGGTGACTAGGAATTATGGCACGGGTAGTGTAGTGGCATGCTTTGACTAGTGTATTAGCCGTGGTAGAGAAGGCTGAGCCATAGTGATGTCCTAATTAGGAAAACAAGGCCAAGTTGCGACGTAACCCTTATGGAAGATTATTTTATTTATTAATTATAATATTTAGTTTTAGGATATCCGGTTGTACCAAACTAGCGCAAATTGGACCCAAACCAAGCCCAAGCCTATGTAGACATACTTTTAGGTATGTACAAATATTTCCTAGCTTTTTGGGTAGACTTAACGATATTTCCTAGATATTTGGTTATTTATACAAAATGGGTTTTATTATTATTATTATTATTATTATTATTATTATTATTATTATTTATTGAGATTGCTATCTAATATTATTATTTTATAGGTTATATTATTCTATTGTCAAATAAATATTATATGTGTGAATGTGTATGTATATATATATATATGTGTAGGTATTTTTATATACAAATATACATTACATATTAGTGTACGTATTTGTATATATAAATATATAGATAATATATATACGTGAATGTGTATATAGAAATGTATATAAATATATATATAATATGTGAGTATTTGTATGTATATATGAATATAATATATATGTGTGTGTATATATATATATATATATATATATATATATATATATATATATATATATATATATAAAATATATATATATATATATATATATATATATATATATATATATATATAAAATATATATATATATTATAGATAAATGTATATACGTGTATACGTGTATATATGTATATATGTTATGAATATATATAGATATATAAATGTATGTGTATATATATAAAATATATATTGTATATACGTAAGTGTGTATATATATATAATATAAAATATATATAGGCGTATATGTGAATGTATATATATATAAATATATATATATGAGTATATGAGTGAATTTGTATGTATATATAATATATTATATATACGTACGTATGGGTGTGTATATATACGTATAGATAGATATACGTGTATGTGTACATATATATATAGATATATATATACATATATATGTGAATATATATGTATACATGTTTAATTATTATAGAGATATAGAAGAATAATAGAAACCAAAAGCCAAAACTTCCCGAGCCAGCTAGGAACAGGCCCGGCCTAACAGGCCCACAGGCACCGACACCCCTCTTTCCTAGCAGCTGACCCATGAAGCAAGCCCAGAACCCTCCAAACAGAGGCCCAACCCGAGCAAACCAAGAACACCCTTAGCTGTGCAACCCGACCCCCCAGACTTCGGTTATATATATATATAACGTAGAGAGAAATAGTCGAGAACTCCAAACCCTAACCCGATCTCGCGTGCCACCCCCAGCCCCTCACCTGGGCGGCCCAACCGCCGACGGCGGCGCCGCCGCGCGCGGCCACGGCCGCGCGGGCGCACGCGCGCGCGTGGAGTTGAAACCGAGAAGCAACAGCAGCGTGACGAGGACCACTTCGCGTGGTGTTTTCTCCGCGCACGGTCGACGGTTCTTCGAACCGTTTGTTCAGGTATGAACCCAATATAACCATTGTTAATCTTGTCCAATTAGTTTGTAGGTAACTGCCATAGATTGGTCGAGAAATCGACGCAAAGTCGGAGGAAAACCTGTCAAAAAACAGGACATGAAGCAGTCCAAGAACCCCTGTTCGACGATCGATTCTGATCGATCCAGTGACTTATTAGAAAAACTATTTGAAGAGACTTTTAGACAACATGTAGGGCTTCATAACCCTTTTTGCGGAATTTGAAATCATCGACTGAGCGTCGAGAAATCGAATCCCAAAGTTTTCCAAAAACCTATTTTGAAAACATTAAAATTGTTCCACACGACGTGCGTCACGCCAATCGGGACGACGTGGTCGCAAACCGAAAGCATCGAAAGCTACGTAACGGCTTCGTGGTCGTGTGGACTTTGACGGAATTCAAATTGGTCGCGTGTGCACGACGAATTTGATGCGTATCCGTCGAAATTCCCCGTATCGTGCACTTTGCAAATTCTCCAATTACTTTGTGCACGTTCGTCAGATCGAGACGAAACTTGTGCCAACAGAACCGTATCATTTTTCTGGTCCTGCATGCCAAGTTTGGTCCAAATCTGAGACAGCCGAATCGAACGTCGTTTTGCGGGCCCCACGGTCCCACTCAACGGACGATTTTGTGCACGGCCCGTCGGAATCCAACTTTGGACATACGGTTGGGTTCGTATCGAAAAACTGGATCTATAGACATATAGTTTGACAACTTTAGAGACCATTGACCCTGGCACGCTTTTCGGTGCAAAGTGGGTCCAACGGCGGACATCATTTTTGCCCGAAATTACCGTTTTGCCCCTGTGTCCAGAATTAGACTTAAGAATAGGCAATCCTAGCTGATTGGACCCTTCTGGACACGTTGGTGATATTTGTTTTATTATCCGACAATGTTTGTAGATATTTTCTCTAGGTGTCACCATTAGTTAGTCAATTCCTATTTTTTTCGTAATTCGGAATTAGTACAACCTCATAGTTTAATACTTAGAGACTAGAGTTGATCCCCCTTTGACCAGGTTGACGATATTAACCAAAAATCAACTATATGTAAACCATTGGCTTAGTTTGACCCGGATTAAACTAGAACTTGACTAGTTGACTTTAGTTGACTCTAATTTGACTTTAGTGGACTTGTTGATTAGACTTTGACTTAAAAGGACCTAGAATTATTTAGAATGTACTGTAGATTATTCTTATTTCATGTTAGACTCTTTTGTGACTTGTGATTGCTCTAAATAGGACACTGTGACTCCAGTTGGACATCTACATTTATCAGCGGCTTGGATTACCAGGCGAGTACATTCTCTGATCTTTTCGTGCTTCTTTGGATATGTACCCTTGTTATAGACTAGTATACTTGATGCTGACACGACGTTCACACGGATCAGTACCCTCTGGATCTTTTCATGCGATGTTACCCCTCGGATACATCGAGTATGTCATGTTTCATGTACTTTATCATGTTCATCATGTACTCCATGTATTCACTTTTATCCATGTGCACTCATGTGTTATTCATGTACACTCATGACCATATGAGCCCCATGTATACAGTAGTTGTTATCCATGTGCAATAACATAACATGCTTTGATCCTTGTGTATTGGTTGGGGGCAGGAAGAGTGTAGTTGGTTATGTGATCATTATCCCCAGTAGTTATCCATGTGCATTCCATAGTTGTATCCATGTGCAACCCAAGCTGTTTACATAACCAATTCATGCTCTGTTTTACGTAGAAGGTTATATTCTTTATTTATCATATTTATATCTCAGTTATATCTTCTCTCCTGTTGATTTCTCTTTACAGCGATTCATGTATAGTTTTCTATAGCTTGCTTTATATGTCCATTCCTGATATAAACTGTTGTGAGAGATATGTGCTCGTTCCTGTCCTGATTGGACCCGTTGATAAAATTTTACAGGTACTTGGAGTTCACAGTTAGCCTAGAGGACACTGGTAGAGCTTGGAGTATTTACCTAGAGTTTGTTCATTTTCTTTATTGTCTGCATTAAGAGTTGTATTTGAAATCTTGTGTTTGTTTAATAGAAACTGTTTTACTATCACTCATGATTCTCTCTCTTGTGGATTATCTTATCTATTTCATCGTGCTGTTATCTATCTTTAGAGTTGTGATTGAGATAGTATCCTTATGTGTTTGTCCTCCGTCTGGAGAGTATAGCATATTGTTTTAGATGTGATTATGACCTAGAACAGCGTTCTACCGCCGACACTGCGGCATAGGCTGGACGTACCCACGTCTCGTGCCCTAACGCTAGGGTGCGGGTCGTGACACATTTTTAGTGGTGGCCCATGCAGGTCGAGATTCGTAATTGTGCGATTTCGTAGTAGCGCGATGACTTAGTTGTACTGCTACGAGCCTGCTATAGAGTATAAGAAATAAGGTGTTATAATTAGAGATACTCAATCACACTTTGGATCCTTTGGGAGATTCCAGGGACGACCCTTGAGAATCTTATTACGAATTTCGATTTGAATTTATTTTCCTCTTGAATTTGATTTTGATTGATTCATCTCTTCTGAGCGGATCTTCATTATTCCTTCCTTACCATTATTTCTTGTATTCCTATTTTCTTAAACTCTGTCGTACCTGCATACTTTGTAACCCTTGAGTCTTCATTTTTTTTCATGGAAAAGGTTGAGGAAGTGTCGTAAATCATGTAGCTCGGAAATGATTGAACTGGTTATCGTGTGATGATTTTGTAGGAATCCAAAAGGTTGGATGTTAACAAGGACACTTGAGAATGATATGTGGTAAAGGTCTAGGATGAAATCAAAGAGATATATACTACCAGTCTGGAAACAAACCACACTTAGAGAAAACTGGGTATGAATAATTCGTAAGTGTATTTCAAAACTGATGAGGATATTCAAGGTCAACTTAGTTTGTGAACTTCAAAATTTTGGTTATTGATTCTCGGGCAGTTTTACCCTAAGGTTTTAAAGAAGGTTAGTAATGGAAAAGAGAATTAAATGGTATTCAATGAAGATATAAAATTGAACAAGATATTGCAAGAAAATGACTAGGGATAGAGAAGACACAAGGCTATGGAAATTTGGACATTGTTGTGAGAAAAAAAAAGAAGAGAAATTTTCGAGAATAATATTCATGGGTATATGTCGAAGAAAATATGAAGGTTGATTTTACGACGAAAAATAAATTCGTAAGGCCTAGAGGTTTTGGGAATTGAATGATACGAGAAAATAATTTAAACAGTTTAAAGATCTCATAAACTTGAGTTAAAGGTTACGGATCTAAATTGGGACAATGTGAAGAAATATGGAAATTGATTTAAAATGAATAGTATTGATTCTTAATAAGAAGGGGCATGCTTCATGAGAAATGTTTTAAAAATTTAGAATCCTGCCTATAATGGCCATGGTAAGGATTTAGATAACGGAAGGTTGTAAAATATGGATGGTAAACATATGAGGATTGAATTATCATAGGAAGACTAGTAAGGTAAAGATACGATTGGCAATGATGATCAGGTGAACTTCAGGGTTTCAGAGGCAGATGATACTTGACTTTCCTCAAATCTAGATTTTTTATTGTGACTCTCTAACCGTTCGTAATATTCGAATAATGATTTGATCGTTCCTTGACAGTATTCTCTCTCTAGAACAGTATCCCTAAATTATTTTATTCTGTAACTGATTTTATTTCGTGCTTCAACTTGATCTCCTTTAATTCGTGCATTAATTGTCACCTCTTGAACTTTCATTTTCTATTTGGATCCTTGACATTCCTTACCATGACTTTGATATTCGGAGTGTAATACTAGCTGTTACCCTCCAACAAATTTTGTACAAGGCCCAGACGAGTCCATCTTCATGTGGGCATATCGTGTCCCATTAAACTCATCTCCTTGTATACTATCCTTTTGATATGACTTTCGAGTCGAAATGACTAACTATGATCCATACCATAATACCAACTATTTTTGACTTCAATTAGAAATCCAACTTGACTCACTTCTTTTGACCCGACATGTGTTGGTGTTCTGCTTGATTCCTTAAATGCTCAACTTTGTACTTTATCTTGATGGCTTGACCCGTTGTTCCATCACCCTATTAGTTTAACTCTTTTAAGGTGGGTAGAATGCCTCACCACCCAACAAATCCTAGTCATTGTGAACCACATTGATAAGTTCACTTAGACTATTTAACTCTTCCATCATTATCCTTACTTATATTTTGACTACCTTATGTTGCTAATTTAGAACCAGTTTTACAAGCTTATCTTCTTTTCGAGCTTGATCATGGCATATATTATTGGGGGTTAACACCCACTAATATATTGTCTAATCAGAACCGGTGCAAGATGGTCTGATCAACCTATTGCACTCTGGTTCGCTTTTCATATATTATTCTACGTGGATGGAGACATAGTTAAACTTGTCCAAGAGTCTCATCCGCGACAGCCTTGACAATTCCCCTTTGAACTATTTTGTCGTCTATGAGCCACGTATTGTACTCAATAACATCGCCTTTGAACTCTTTATTGTCTGTCTTTCACATATTTCAGAAAGACAAGACACTATACTTATTAGACAGACCCGAGGTATCACATATAGTTTTCCTATCCAAAGGAGGAAGTTGATTCAATTCTATATCCTTGCATCATCCTTTAAATTCTAAATCCTTTGACCGACCAGTTGACTTGGTCATCCTTCTTATCATCCAATATATTAGGATCTTATTCAATTGAATTAAACCAATTGTGACATGGATTTCAAAATCTTGGATACTCGTACTTAGATTTCAATGACCTCGTTCTCTATCTTGCCCAAACATCGATTCATCCTGATTGATCAACTTAGATCGTATTGGGACTAAATTGTCTTATATATATATATATATATATATATATATATATATATATATATATAGTGTGCTTGGATTTTTTTTGTTGTGCTATTGACAAGTCGTGATTTAAACTTTGATTTTCTTGATTATATTTGGAATTAGTACCCCTTCAGAGTTAGTTACTAGTTATGTTCCTTGATAGTTGCCAATTTCATAAAGGTTGGTAGACTGCCCTACGGCCTTGATGATTGGCGTTCCCTTATCTTTCCAATTGGACTCCCTAGACTGTTTGTATATTTTATACCCGATGACTGGCTTGATCTAGTATGACTTATACACCTAGGTGAGACATTCAACTCCTATGATTTGACTATGATCCTGCATATGTTATTCTTCCTAATTGTATGATTAAATTTTTTTTTCTTAGAGACTTTGATTGTTGGGTGTTGACCTAGGAGGAGTACGACAGACCTAAATTTCGAGGACGAAATTATTTTTAAGGTGGGTAGATTTGTAGCCTCCCTTCCCGGAATTTTGAAAATTTTTATTTATTTTAATTAAAATGGTGATTTTTAGATTTTATAAATAATTATTTAGTTAATTATTACGGTAGAATGATTATAGCCATGGTTGAGATTTGGAGTACAAGGTGACTAGAAATTATGGCACGGGTAGTGTAGTGGCATGCTTTGACTAGTGTATTAGCCGTGGTAGAGAAGGCTGAGCCATAGTGATGTCCTAATTAGGAAAACCAAGCCAAGTTACGACGTAATCCTTATGGAAGATTATTTTATTTATTAATTATAATATTTAGTTTTAGGATATCCGGTTGTACCAAACTAGTGCAAATTGGACCCAAACCAAGCCCAAGCCTATGAGACATACTTTTAGGTATGTACAAATATTTCCTAGCTTTTTGGGTAGACTTAACGATATTTCCTAGATATTTGGTTATTTATACAAAATGGGTTTTATTATTATTATTATTATTATTATTATTTATTGAGATTGCTATCTAATATTATTATTGTCACTTTCCGTTCCCAGAATATATATTTTTTTATACATGTACAACTCATGAGTATTTATTTAATATTTATCATGTATTATCCTGTATTTAAATTCCTTTAAATTTTATGTTAATCAATTAATCTGCTCTTTAAATTTTCATGTTAATTTATTTCCTGCAATTATATTTCTGCAATTTTATTTCTGTACTTTATTTCCTGCTTTTATTCTCCGCTTTAGCTAGGCTTTGGGTTCGGGTTAGCCTTGGTTGGATCCCCTACAACCCGACCCATTGGACCTGGCCCAACTCCCACCTACCACCCCTTTTCTATTTAAAGCTTACATCTCTTTCTCTCTCCTCATAAACTCACATTCTCACCATTACTCCTCTTCTTCTTCTTCATTACTCTCTCCACCTACCAAACCGTAGGCAAGTACAACTTGCCTTCCATGAGAACCCATGTTTTTATAGTTCATTTGCCTTCCTCTCGTGATCCTAAGAGAGTTTAGAACTTGGCATTTCTCATTTCGGAGTCTTAATTTTTGTAGATCTGGAAATTTATATTTTTGGATTTTGGTGGTCTTGATCTATCAAACTTCTTTGTTTGCAAATTTTGATGGTTTCATATTGTAGAAAGTTTTATTCTACCCAATTTTGACCTTTGGAAAGTTGGATTTGGACTTGTTTTGACCAAGTTATGGACTTTTGAAGCTTTGGGGTGCAACCATGAAGTTCTTGCTGTTTGGAGAAGACAGTGAGCAGTGTACGCTAGCTTTTTAGCTTGCGTCATTGAGCTGTGCGCGCTCTTTAGCGCAGCGCAGTATGGAGTCCATACGCTGCCTTTTTAGGAAGCGTGTGTCTTGCATACGCTACCTTTTGGAAGCATATGTCGTATGGAGTTCATACGCTGCCTTTGGGGAGCGTATGACTTGCATACGCTGACTTGAATGGTCAGGAGTCATATGGAGTTCATACGCTGCCTTTTGGGAGCGTATGACTTGCATACGCTGACTTGAATGGTCATGAGTCGTATGGAGTTCATACGCTGCCTTTTGGGAGCGTATGACTTGCATACGCTCACTTGGATAGTGAGGAGTCGTATGAAGTTCATACGCTGCCTTTTTGGAGCGTATGTCTTGCATACGCTCACTTGGGTGACTAGGGGTCGTATGGAGTTCATAGCGCTGCCTTGAGCGTAGCCTGACCTGAGCGTACGCTGACCTTACTTACCCTGGATCTTCTATAGCCCTGTATATTGATATTTTATTAGTTGGGCGTTCGACAGAGTCTTGTCGTACATATAGGTGGCCTCAAGGAGCAGATAGAATAGCTGCAAGAAACGATAGTGACCTTGGAGGCCGAAGATCGGGAGAAAGTACGAGATTTCGAGCTCGTTTGACAATAAGTAAAAGACCATGCTTCGGTATTAGCTGACTTGAGAAAGTGTAGAGCTGAGATGGACGTTGTTGCGGGGAAGCTCATCGCTCTTAAGGATCAAGCTACTCTGAACCAACATGCTGAGTGCCAGGCGAAGGCGAAGGTCCAGGAGCAGATGGACACGTTACAGCGACGACTTGACAAAGCAATCTTTTTCTCACCTTATTTCTTATCTTGTTATATCTGCGACATTTGTGTGCTTGTTCAGAGGTGATATGAACATGACAAACACCAGATTTTACTTAAGTAGGTTACTCAGAGGTTTTAGAAAAAATGGTAAGAAACATAGGAACAACTCAAACGTAATATGGACATGTTTGTTCTCTCAAGAATCCTATTTGTTTAGTGGACTTATCATGAATACGCCTAGAACTAGGTGCAGATGATAAATCATAGTGACAGTCTTGTCAACAGAGATAATATGGACGTGTTGAAGCAAGATCGACATGTAAGAATGCATACTCAGCGGTAATATGGACATGGTAGACATTCAAACAAAAAAATATCATAAGAACAAAGGAGTGGGAGATAAACTGGACATCTACACTCTTTGTCTTTGCTTATACATAATATTTCTTGAGAAACTTGCCATTAATAGGCGTCATGAGCAAATCTCTATTAGATTTTGCTAGATGGTACGTGCCATTGGAATAGACCGTTTCTACAACAAACGGTCCCTCCCATTTAGGTTGGAACTTTCCAGCCGTCTTGTTAGTCATAATCCGACCCGAAATGACCTTTCTTTGACCTTCTTGTTGAAAGTTCCTGAGATTCATGCCTGGTATAGCTCAATACGTTGTTGAGCTTGAAGACGCTTTTCGTCAAGTGTTTCCAATTCTTGTAGTCGTAAGCGATGATTAGCCTCTGTAGTCATATGACTATCAAGGGACACCCGTAGAGAGGGAATTTGGAGTTCCAAAGGGAGCACAGCTTCGCTTTCGTATACCAGTAAGAATGGCATACTACCAGTAGGTGTACGGACCATGGTTCGGTAAGCCCAGAGGCATTCACCGAGCTTTTTATTTCAGTCGCACTTATTGGAAGACAACTTTTTTAAGTAGTTTGATAATTGTTTTATTGAAAGCCTCGGCCAACCCATTGGCTGCTGGGTTATAGGCTGTTGACGCTATGCTCTGGATTCGATTCTGGTCATAGAATCGGCAGAAGGTGCTGCTAACAAATTACGGACCATTATCGTGGATGATCCTCCGAGGTAACCCAAACTAGTAAATGACATGATGTTAAAGAAATATGATCACATCAGAGGATTTTACTTCCATGCGGGTATAGCTTCCGACCGCTTGGAAAAATATTCGATTATAGCTAGAATGAAGCGATGACCTTTTAATGAGGGAGGGGAAATTGTGCCATTAATATCCATCCCTCATGCTTTAAACTGCCAAGATGCCACCGTTGGATGCAAGAACTTTGAAGGTTGGTGAATAAAGTCAGCATGGATCTGACACATTCGATATTTCTTAGCATACGCCAAGGCATCAGCTATCATTGTGGGCCAATAGTAACCCATGCGCCTGAGCCAGTCTTGGAGTTTAGGTCCCTGTTGATGAGCTCTGGAAGTACCTTCATGAGCTTCACGCAATGCATCTTTAGCTTCCTGACCTGATAGGCATCAGAGTAGGAGTCCATCGAAGGAGCGACGATATAATATTTTAGTTTGAGTATCATAGTAAAACCGAAGAGAGCGCCTTCTAACGGAGGCTGCTTCTTTCGCGTTATTTAGCAAGATTTCCTACACTACAAAATCTATAAAAGGGGATCGCTAGTCCCGATTGTCTTCTCCCGCCTCTATAGAATGGTAAGCCTGCATGCATAAGTTACTCTTAGGGCATACCAACTCTTGAACTGTAATAGTGTACTGAGTTCCGACAGGTGCTGCTAATGATGCTACAAGTCCTGCTAGAGCATCAGCTTCCAGGTTTTGTAACCGAGGAACGTGTTCTATA
The DNA here is from genome assembly GCA_029216955.1 of Iris pallida. NCBI lineage: Eukaryota > Viridiplantae > Streptophyta > Magnoliopsida > Asparagales > Iridaceae > Iris > Iris pallida. The sequence continues at coordinate 6,876,329 of JANAVB010021999.1, read as the reverse complement.
AAGAACCCTGTGAAGGTAGAGATTATGGAAATCATCGCTTGATGGTACAGGATCAGGTTCTCATGTCGGACCTCGTATTGATCCCGAACTTGGTTGACAATTAATTGAGAGTCGTCGTAAGCTTCTAGAAAGTCGAACCCTAGCTCTTTAGCAAGTTGAAGTCCAATGATGAGAGCGTTGTACTCAGCGGTGATATTAGAGCATGGTTTCAAGAGTGAATATGCACGTTTGATGACCAAGTCATCGAGGAGATTAATACTACCCCCACTCCTGCTATAATATTGCCTTTGGGTCCTATTTTCGAAGCACCGTCAAAGAACAGTCGCAAACTGGCTCTTCCGTCGTGGTGTGGGCATCTATTACTTCATCTGGGATATCCTCGTAGAGTTTTGATGTATCGCCTACGTGATGGGCAGCCAGGAAATCATCCAATGTTTGTCCTTTGATCACCTTTAATGGAAGAAACACCATTCATAAGGTGACGGTAATATTGCCCACGTAGCAAGGCGTGAATTTAGTGCTCTTAGTTTGGTTATGAGAACCCTAAGGAGATTGACCCAAGAGATAATGTGAATCGTCTAACCCACTATATAATATTGGGTTTTCTGAATAGCAAAGACGAGGGCAAGACACTCCTTCTCAACAAGAGTGTATCTGTGTTCGTCCCCGATCAGCTGACGACTGAGGTAGTAGATAGCTTGTTTGTGACCTGCATTGTTATTCTGAGCTAACAGGGCTCCGAAGGAATGATCCAAGGCTCAAACATACAGCAAAAAGGGTCTTATCGTGATTAGGGCTACTAAGATGGGATGGTTCGTAAGATATCTTTTAATGTCTTCGAAAGCTCATTGGCATTCCTCAGTCCAGGCATAAGATACTCCTTTCTTCATCAACTCAGTGAAGGGTTTACAATGACCCAAAAGGTTAGAGATAAACCTTCGGATGTACCCTAAGCGTCCTTGGAGACCGCGTAGTTTGCGAAGGTTCCTTGGCGGTTGCATTTCGATGATGGCTTTTGTCTTCTCAGGATCGACGTGGATACCCTTTGAAGTGACAATAAAACCTAAGAACTTGCCATCTGGACACCCCAGGAAGGACTTAGTTGGGTTCATCTTTAATTGATGTGTCCTTATCAAATCGAAGACGGTTCTTAAATCATAGAGGCGATCTCCACGAAAGCGACTTTTGACCGCGATGTCATCAATGTAGCATTCGACTATCTTACGCAAGTATTTGCATAATATATTACTCATAGCACGTTGGTATGTAGCACTCTCATTCTTTAAACCAAATGGCATCATCGTGTAACAGAATACCCCCATCGGAGTTCGGAATGACGTATGTTTCTAATCGTCCGGGAACATCTTGATCTGGTTATAGCCAGAGTAGCTATCCATGAAAGACATACGCTCAAACTCGTAGGTGTTATCGACCATCACACCAGTGATGGGTAACGAGAATTCGCCTTTTGGATAGGCGGCATTTAGATTGCAGAAATCTATGCAGACTCAGATATTCCCATTCTTTTTAGTGACTGGGACAATATTGGCTACTCAATCTGGGTGTTGTTCTGCACGGATGAAACCGCTCGTTATAAGCTTGTTAACCTAATTTTCAATATCATTCATGGTATATAGGCAAAAATGCCATTGTTGTTGCTTCACTGGTTTAGCCATGGGTAAGATATTCAATTTATGTACAGCGACGTTCGGGTCTAGACTTGACATATCTTCGTAGCTCCAAGCGAAACGTCTATGTATTCTCTTACAAGCTCAATAAGAGACTCACGATCTTTTCCTTTCAACTTTTGCTGATGAAGATTGGTTTAGGAGAGGAGTCATCTCCTAGGTCGACTTGTACAACTTCATCTTCAGTAGGAGGTTCACGCAATTCGAAGCATTTCTCCCATTGGGAATCAAGTTGCTGAGCCCAGGGTTCGACTTCAAGAGGTTCGAAGAATTGCTCGTCGCCTTCATTGACTTGATCCACAGATGTCATATTCACCGATAGCATTTTATGGAACACCTCCCTAGTACTGATGTCAGAATCATAAGAAAAGTCTGAAGAGTATGAATATATTTCTTCTTTATGTCGTAGAACTTCAGGTGTTAGAATCCCTAGTACTGATGTTATATTCACCGATAGCGTTTTATGGAACACCTCCCTAGTACTGATGTCAGAATCACAGGAAAAGTCTGAAGAGTATGAATATATTTCTTCTTTATGTCGTAGAACTTCAGGTATTTTAGGCGAAACATATCCGAGGCCGCAGCAGGTTCTCTAGTAATATTGGTCAGATTTGCCCTTAGGTACATTAACCTTGATGGGCAAGTGCCGACTCTTTCCGTAATTGAGACCCATATTACTGTCCAGTTTATAGGCCATCTTTTGGATGATGTGCATGGCTTGCGAAGTATAGTGGTGAGCCTGTATTGTACCAATTTCAGGCTCAGGCTCGCAAAGGGCATGAATCCGAGAGCCTTCTACTTGACCAAAGATAATAGGCTCCTCATTCTCCTTCATCGCTGGTACTATAAAACATGTGTCACGTATAGGGATCACTTGTTTTACCGAATAGGCAAATGCGATTTGTGTCTGCAGTGATAAACTCAAATTTTTTTCTAAGGAGTATGCTGAGAAAGAAGAAAAAGAGTTCAAAGGCATTCCTTTATTGATAAAATAGGACAAATCATCCTCTAGGATTACATTGTCAGAAACAGGAAAATTAGGGACAACAATATCTTTAGGATTGCCACTCCCAACCCCTAAGGTAGGCAAAGATGGAGAGGGGCAAGGAGGACTGTGCAGCTTTACTATGTTTGGCTTGACGGAAGAGCTTCCTTTTACTGGTGGTTTTCCTTTCAATCGCACTACCAAAGGAGCTGAAGTCTTTGCCGCAGTTTTGGCCGCGGGTACTATAGGGCGTTCTTTCAACCGTACTTTGATAAGCCCTTCGGAGGAGGCTCGAGCTTCGGCTTTATCGTCAGCGTCCTCACCTGAGTCCTTCTGATGGTTCTTTCGGAACAGCCGGGATTCCATATAGTAAACCTCAACCCCTTTAAATGGATCGATGTTTGCAAATCAATTTTCACTACCCCATTACTGTTGACATATTTAAAGCACTGGTATAGGGTAGATGGCACGATCATGTGCTCGTGAATCCAAGGTCTTCCCAACAGAATGTTGTAGCAAACATCTGCATCAATAACATAGCAAGTTGCTTTTGTTTTCAGATCGCCAATCTAAATCTTCAAGCAGATTTTTCCTTCTGGACAGCTCTTGTTGCTATTGAAACCACTGATTGCGGTTTGGGTTGCGGAAAGTCTATGCATTGGAATCCCTAGGATATGCAGCAAGCGATAAGGGATAACGTTCACGGATGAACCAGGGTCAATTTGCATACGGTCGATTTTGATAGCACTAACATACCCTGTGTAGTACAGGGATCGGGCATGCCTATTATTCTTCAACAACATATCCTGCTGCAAAAATGTCATATTGGGTTGTAAACCCCTAAATTTTGGAAACTATTTTTTACACAATATATTTTATAGTATTTTTATTTAAATTAGTTGACTTTTAATTTTAGATTTTTGTAAATATTTTGGTAGCAAGATGAATGCAACAGTAAAGGTATGCATAGATAAAAAATGGTACAAATTAGGTACTAGATACTTTACAAAATGTTTCTATTTTTGGAAAGTTTTAAGGAATTATGTTTTAATTTTAATAGTGTTAGTAATTGTTAAACACTTTATAGTTAATTAATGATTATTTCTATACTAGTAGAAGTAGCTAAATACTACAAAATAAATAGCTAGTAGGTATATTATTTATGATAATAAAAAAAGTTTTTAGAAATATCTTGGAAATTTATGATTTTTATATATATTTAAATTATTTTCCTGATTCTTAGTATAATTGTAGACTATTGCTTTAAAAGTATATTTAGATTTGTTTTTGTGTTTAAAGAAAAGATAAAGGTTTCAAGAAAAACAATTTTAAATTAAAACCCTAAAAATGTTCCTACTCTTGATTAGTCCACATCTTTATTTTCCAAACTATCCAAATTTTAATTCAGACTCTATATGAAATTCCTTGTTATCTCTATATTCAAATATATATATATATATATATATATATATATATATATATATATATATATATATATATATTTTGGAACCAGGTAAATTGTTTCTGGAATCGCTCCCACTGGGATTCGAACTCTTGACCACTCGGGCCGTATGCATCTTTCTTAACCACTAAGCTAGAGGTCATCTGCAATATATATATATATATATATATATATATATATATATATATATATATATATATATATATAAGATTGTATGTGTTTAAATATATAATCATATGCAATCATGCATATTATGAATAAAAACATGGATACATGCATACAGCTTGGACAAGTTGGAATTTGGTGCTAAGCCTAACAACAACAAATGGGGATAATCTTTATCTATGAAAAGTTATATTCTAATATATTATGATAAGCTACATAGAAGCCTATCAAACGAAATAGCTATATTAGAATTCACATGCTTGGCACATATTACCATCCTTATCTATCCGGCCTCTCTCCTAATCTAAATCGTTCAGTTGACCAAGTTGACCCAACCCATGTATAAATGGCTACATGCAAGTTTCGTGCAACCATCATACTCCCTGACGCCGAGACCCTCCATCAAAGTCGATCTCCCCTCCGCGTGTATCGGCAGTCGTCGGGTCGTCCTCCTTATGGTGCATACATGCAGCCGCATCATTCCACATCGAATCCCTGGGACTCGATGACCTACCGTGATCGTGCACCTCTGGGATGATAGCAGGGTGTGCGCGACAGCCCCGCACCCGAGCCTAAAACTGTATTAAGATTACCAGTAGCGACTGGTTCATGTACCCACCTTCTACACTAGATTTCTTCCTTCACGATTGATGAAATTTCAATCCGTAAATTTTTATGGATAGTGTAGTTGAACCCCTACAAGCATACTCAAAGATATAATTTTAGTTCATCTTGTATAACTCATGAAAATTCCTGGAAGATCAGGAATAATCACTATGGTAATGACAAATTTTCTCGACTAAAACCCCATGTTTGGCGTCAAATTGCGACTAAAATATCGCTAGTTTTAGGAATTTGTTTAAACAAACTTTTAGACAACCTATAGGATTCTAGAACCCAATTTTATAGTTTCTGATTTCATTAAGTATATGACAAGTAATCTATTTTCCAAAACTGAGAAAATTGCTTTTTAAACTGCCTTTAAAATTGAGAAAACTTTCCCGATACGACGTGCGCCCCGACAAACCGGGTGACTTGGTCGTGCACTATATCCATCAAAAGACATGTATCGATGTTGTCGATGTATGGGAACTGACGGAACTCGATTTCGTTGCGTGTGCGCGACGAAATCAGTGCGTATCTGTCAAGATACCCCCGTATCGATACTTTACAAACTAGCCCATAACTTCATGTACGTTCGTCGTATCGAGACAAAACTTGCGCCAGCAAGATCGTATCAAAATTTTGGTCTTGTATGCCAAATTTGGTCCGATTCTGAAAAGGTCGACCGAAACGTCTATTTGGCGGGCCCGTGACCCGATCCAACGGACAAAATTGACACGGTCCGCCGGAATCCAACTTTGGACATATGGTTGGGTTCGTCTTCCCAAATCGTACCCGTAAACATGTAGTTTGACGACTTTAGAGACCGTAGGTACTGGAACGCGTTTTGGTGCAAAACGGATCCAACGGCGAACATCGTTTTGACCCAAAATTACGATTTTATCCATGTTCCATAACTGGACTTTTTGATAGGCATTTCCTAGACATATCTTTTATTTTTAACACGTTCGTGGTGTTTATCTCAGCATCCGAGGACGTATGCGGGATTTGGCTTTCATCGCTTCACTATTCTGACGGTTCGAGCTATTGAACGTCGTCCATTTCCACACAACCTCAGGCAAGATACCTTGCCATATTTACTACTTATATTTAGTTGCTTTTCTTTTAGTTATTGCATATCACTATTTATTTATTTCTACTTTTTCTAGTTGTACCATTATTACAGTTCATGATTTACTACCTGCTCAGTGATATTAGCTTTGCTTATTTTATTATCCTTTGACTGCATATGGACCTAGACTACCATCTGTAATGTATTGCATAAACCTTGACACAGTTGTACTATAAGATATGTGTGAGATGAGTAGCATGTAGAGGTACTTGCGTGTTGGCTAATCACCCGTGCGCATGCATTAGGTCTAACTGCTAATAGATGTATGTTAGGAGACTTAGCAGTTAGTAGAGGTACATGATCGCGGATGCGACTTCGATAGGTGCATTGAGTGGGAAGAACATTTTCTTATTGTATGGGCTTCTATTACACATTCCCTTATAACCCGGAAGCTCCGCTTGAGATACGGGTATGCTTACCCCCTCATGTTGGCCACTAACATTCTTGAACGTTATGCGCTTGGGGTAAGATTATCCACTCAGGTTGGCCACTGTCATTTTTGAACGTCATGCACTTAGGTCACTGGTGCCCAAGTGGGGACTATACCAGATCCTATTTACAGCCAGGGCTCCTGCATCGAAAGGTTTGTTCTTAACTGCATAAACACATTAGAATGGTTAGGTAACCCTAGTCAATGTCATGTCACCCTCGTTCCATTAGTAGCTTGGGACAATGTCGCATCGCAGAATAGTGTTCTACCCCTTGTCCCTGTTTGGTTGTAGAGGTAGCCCACTGTTTCGATGATGAGGTATTGGATCTTGTTACGATTGGGACTATTTTACTTTACTTGTGATTTATGACATATTTATATATTCAGTTATGTGGCATGTTCTTTATGTATCTTGTTACGTCCCTCTGAGGACCTGGTGAATTCTCCAGGTGTGTGTTTGTGTCCTTTCGCAGGTATTCTAGCCAAGATCATGGTCATCCCTTCTATATCAAGGAGGACTGCTCTTGGATCTTCCCTTACCATTTTTTATTCATCATTTTCTTGTACTTATCTTCTCATTTAAAATGGTTGGTAGTGGATTTATCTCCGCCCAACTACATGAGTAAATGACAAAAATTATAGTTGATTATATTATTACTCTTTTATTTGGTGGATGAGATTTAGTATCATGGTTTACTGTATTTCACAGCTTATGAACACGTACGAGGTTTCCATGTATTGGAGTATTATGTGTACAACTGTCATGGATACGTACTTAGTCCTAAGTATTTTAGGACTGGGACGTTACATATTTTTGTGGTGGTCCATACAGGTCAAGTTTATCACTTCGGTTACGTTACTATACGGATGTGAGCCTGCAAATAGGATTATAATCTAGGTATCTCATCCACATGCTTGATCTCCTCCCTTGATTCCAATTTCGAACTCTCGACCGACGACCTTGATTTCCTTCTGCTTGACACCTTTCCATTATAAATCTTACCTTTTTCCCTTCGTTCTTGATAGAGAGAGTAGAAAGATGACTCTTACTAGATATACGTGTTAAATTCCTCAACCACTCTATTAGTTGATTTCTATAAGTTGGGCAGTATGCCTCACGACATATCACCCCGTGTCCTTATAGCCCTTTAATGAAGTATAACTGGGTGGCACTGAAAACATGCTAGTATAACAAGATATGTTTACCTAGAATATAGAGTTTTAGTAGCCCATACCCCATTAGTCAACCAAGACCTGATACAAGAGACAGTAAGACGACTGTATAATCAGGAACACCGGACAAGGCTTAAATTCTCGTGAAACTTGAACTCTTTATTATTGCTTTCATCATTATCTCCCGTACTTATACTTTATAAATTCATAAATGATGTTGCTATTTATAGCCTAGTTTTGCAAGCTTATTTCTTATCGAGCTTGTTCAGGACATATGTATACTGGGGACGCCCACTAACATATTGTCTAATTAGAATCGGTGCATTATGGTCTGATCAACCTTTGTGCACTTGGTTCGCTCTTCATATGATTATCCCACGTGGATTGAGATATAAGTGTCTCTATGAACTCATCTACAATTGCCTTGAAAACTCTGTTTGAATTATTCAATCGCCCTTGGAACCTCGTATTCGCATTGATTCCCTCTCCCTTGGACTCTTTATCGTTTTCGCTTTTTACTTGTTGTGGAAAAACAAACCCTCATATTTGAGGGAAGCTAGACACAGAATGTCCCCCTTATTTCGCCATACCACCTATGGCCACGGAAGCTATATATACACAATTATTCCATCTATTCAAAATCGGAGAACCACCTTCCAATTGATTCATATCTACCATATCATGTTATCTATCATGTTTTCCAGTATTCCTTTATACTCAAGGCCCAAGTACGATATCACAACTTTGAAATTTTCTAACCTTATTAATTCTAGAACCGTGACTTAGTTTCACTTTAGAGAAAGAAATTTTGGAGTGAATAGATTCTAAGCCTTCTAATTTTATGAGTTACTAGTATTACCGATTGATTAGAATAATTTCTATTAGGATGATAAAATAGTGCCCCATGAACTCCCACTTTCCATTTAGACCATTTGGTGTCCCCGGCCGTGTCATTAATATTCGGAGCCAGACATATACAAGACATAGACGACTCCATCTTCGTGTACATATACCACATCCCACTAAAACATGTCCCCTTGTACCCTATTTTTATGATACGACTTTCGAGTCAAAAAGGCTAGATATAACTCCTATCCTAATGCCATTTTCCTTTCTGACTTCAGTTGGAGATCCAACCTTGACTCAAATCTTTTGATCCAATATATGGGTGTGCTCTATTCGAAGCCCATTACGCACATGCCACTAGTGTGCCACTCAATTGAGTCTTCTTGTGCTACTTAAACACAAAAGCCACAGAAGACGCATTTTTGGGCTTAAAGAACCTAGTTAATCAGTCCGGCTAGCAAATAGCCCACCCACTTGAGTTTGAACCTATATAAGATTACCGCAACCTACTAGGAATGGCTCAAATTGATTCATAGCATACCATCCAGTCAATATAGACTAAAACCCATGACTCATTCAATCAAAGATCGATGTCCAATTAGGAAATACATTAAGACCTAGTTAAACTCACCCATGCCTATCGCCACATTTGGACCATAAAACCAAACTTGATGACATAAGTCCTTACACCTATTATGTAGTCCTCACCACTTAGCTCACTAATTCTCCTTCCATAAATCTCATAACCGTATCTCTTTGTAGCCATGTTATGAGATGAATGGAATCTCGTTGTAACAACTGTTTCCTGTTACCAAGGCCAGCCTCTCTAAGGATTAGCAAATGATTTGTTCCAAGTTAGGCCAATAATCAGTGGTTCATAAATGTCTACTTTATCTGTATCAATTGATACCCTCTACCGTGACCTTGATATTTTGAGCACAGCACGAGCCGTTCCCTTTGAACAAATTGTGCACTCATGAACTAGACCAGTCAAGCTACGCACATGACTTACGTGTCCCACACAACACACCTATGATGTAGGCATTCCACCCTCCTGCACAACACTAACCACCAATCTCGTACCCGCAAGTCAATATGGCCTAAAGGTTTCAACCCTTACCTAATCAACATCTATAGCAAGGTTCTGTACTATTATGAACTCTCATCTCGTAGTTAACCATTTTAGTCGAAGATTGAAATCCCTTTAAACCGCCACGTTCTAGTTATATTCGAACAAGATAGTCCTACCATATTGTTGAAGGCATGACCAATAGAAGCTATGTTAAACAGTAATAAACCTCCTATAGAAGTTAGTGACAAGGATATCATGGCAATATCTAGTCTCACCTAGAAACCGTGACCGTGGTCAGAAAGTGTCCAATATTCTTGTGCCTCCCCTTAGAAATTATTTTTTTTTCTCTCAGAAGTCATGTAACAACGATTCTCATGATTGGCCAACTTCTATAAGTTGGGTAGAGTCTTGAAGGAAGAATACTCATCTTGTAGAATATGACCTTAAATTTGGATTTCTTTTTTAATTACCTCCTCCATGTTCTCGAAGACCAAGTATGATTTTCATGTTAGTTTCCTTCAATCACATTGCATCGTGTCCCCCTACCGTAGATTTAATTTCGAGGACAAAATTTTTATAAGTTTGGTAGGATGTAAACCCCTAAATTTTAGAAACTATTTTTTTACTCAATATATTTTATTATATTTTTATTTAAATTAGTTGACTTTTAATTTTAGATTTTTGTAAATATTTTGGTAGCAAGATGAATGCTACATTAAAGGTATGCATAGATAAAAATGGTACAAATTAGGTACTAGACACTTTACAAAATGTTTCTATTTTTGGAAATTTTTAAGGAATTATGTTTTAATTTTAATAGTATTAGTAATTGTTAAATACTTTATAGTTAATTAATGATTATTTCTATACTAGTAGAAGTAGTTAAATACTACAAAATAAATGGCTAGTTGGTATATTATTTATAATAAAAAAAGTTTTTAGAAATATCTTGAAATTTATGATTTTTATATATATTTAAATTATTTTCCAGATTCTTAGTATAATTGTAGACTATTGCTTTAAAAGTATATTTAGATTTTTTTTTTTTATGCTTAAAGAAAAGAAAACGAAAAGATAAAGGTTTCAAGAAAAACAATTTTAAATTAAAACCCTAAAAATGTTCCTACTCTTGATTAGTCCACATCTTTATTTTCCAAACTATCCAAATTTAAATTCAGACTCTATATGAAACTTCTTGTTACCTCTTTATTCAAAAAAATATAATAAATAAATATATATATGATTGTATGTGTTTAAATATATAACCATATGCAATCATGCATATTATGAATAAAAACTTGGATACATGCTTACAGCTTGGACAAGTTGGAATTTGGTGCTAAGCCTAACAACAACAAATGGGGATAATCTTTATATATGAAAAGTTATATTCTAATATATTAAGATAAGCTAAATAGAAGCCTATCAAACGAAATAGCTATATTAGAATTCACATGTTTGGCACATATTACCATCCTTATCTATCCACCCTCTCTCCTAATCTAAATCGTTCAGTTGACCAAGTTGATCCAACCCATGTATAAATGGCTACATGCAAGTTTCGTGCAACCATCATACTCACTCACGCCGAGACCCTCCATCAAAGTCGCTCCCCTCCGCGTGTATCGGCAGTCGTCGGTTCGTCCTCCTTATGGTGTATACATGCAACCGCATCATTCCACATCGAATCCCTGGGACTCGACGACCTCCCGCGATCGTGCACCTCCGGGATGTTAGCAGGGTGCGTGCGACAGCCCCGCACCCGAGCCCAGAACTGTATTAAGATTACCAGTAGCGACTGGTTCAGGTACCCACCTTCTACACTAGATTTCTTCCTTCACGATTGATGAAATTTCAATCCGTAAATTTCTACGGATAGTGTAGTTGAACCCCTATAAATGTATTCAAAGATATAATTTTAATTAGTCCTGTATAACTCATGAAAATTCCTGGAAGATCGGGAATAATCACTATGGTAATGACAAATGTTTTTGTTATTGCCGGGAACGCCGAGGCACGCTTTTCGATGGAAAATACAGAAACTGAAACAGTTGTAAAGACAACGTTTCAAATGCAATTCCTTAAAGAAGGTTTTGCAACAGAGATCCAGAAGGATTCTGCAAATTACGAGATCTAAAAAGATATCGTAATACACGAATAATCTAAAGAGATTTTCGTGATCGTAGCAAACTGGCAGTAGTGCCTTCTAAAAAGAAGATACTGACATAACTGCTAAAGGCAACAGAAGGATGACAGGCGAGAGATGGAAAATGCTGGGGTGAATTATCACCGTTGCTCAAAGCTTTATTCGCCCTCTGCGAACAGCTTCCAGGAACCAGCAAGGTTGACGGAAAACCTTGGAACACTCCTGCTCTTCTGACTCCTCGGAAGACGGCGAACTCCTATGGCAATGGCTCTACTCTTCTCTCTCTGTTTGAAGTAACAGAACCCACGCGTACTAAAAAGTACTAGTGTTTGTGTTAAAGAACACGTTCACTACTCTGTTGTGTTAAAGAACACTTAGAGTTTTTCTTCCTGGAATTCTGATTACTTCTGCACTCAGAGAGAGGAGAGAACCTGCATATATAGCCCACGGAGCGGTTGCCAAGCAGTTGCCTGAACTTCAGGGTAGTGGCAGAACCACTCCTGAACGTGCAGCAACTGCTGCAACCGTTCCCGCTCTAATATGCAGCCAGCCATACGCACTCTACGCACACTGCGTACGCTGCGCACACTGTGCACTCTACGCACGCTACGTACGCTGCGCACACTGGGCGTACTGGGCTGCGTACTGGGCTGCGTAACTGGGCCAGCGTAACTGGGCTCGCGTAACGGGCCGTGCAACGTGGTCGCGCAAGTGGCTCGCGCAACGAGCGCAACATAAGCGCACTATGCGCCTAGCGACGATACTGACGTGCTAAGTGCAAAGTGCGCCAACAAAATGCCACATTACGCCTCATGAGCCCTTGAGCCCGAGTCCGAGCCCGAGTCCGAGTCCGAGTCCGAGTCCGAGTCCGAGTCGCTAAGCTCCTACGGAGCTTAGCTCCATGGAAATAAATTTCCAAGAGCAAAAAGCTTACAGCTTCTTAATTGTTGATTAAGCCTTTATACCATTAATAATTAATCCCACATGGCACACACCCATGTGCACTACATGTGCATCTCCATAAAGAGAAAAGACTCATATATATGGAGATACACATTCCTTTCTAGCCGATGTGGGACTAAAAACCAAAACAAAAGGCTACAAACCCAACAATCCCCCACATATCTCTATATATATGAGTACGAGTGTTCCCCACAGTAACTGTCCATTATGCTTTTAGGATGATGCCACTTAAGACTTGAATCTACCCACGTGAGTCAAACAACAGACTACAAATACAAGAATGGACTAAACCTTGAATTCTGCATCATAGCTGAAATTTTCCCCACTCACATAATATAGTTACATGTGCCTCTGGCTACACATTAAAGGCCCCGTGCCAGCCTGGTTTTAGTGTATAATTTTGGGTGTCTACAAGTTTACCCTCAAGAGACGGCCTGATATCTCTGTCATACACTATAGGTGAGTTCATTATAAAGAGACATGGCATGAAGCGCTTTGCGCTTCCCTTGCGGTGCTATGCCGCGATGACATGGCTTAAAGCCGAGGCCTTATCCCGTACCGGGAACCTCATCGTAGTGTCATACTACAGTAGCATGAGGCAACCGCCTCTTTGTAGTGCCTAACTACCCAGCATGAAGCCTTAGGCTCCCTTGCGGTGTTACGCCGCAACGACATGGCTTGCAAGGCCGAGGCTTTATCCCTAACCGGGTACCTCATGGTGGTGTCGTGCCACTGTAACATGAGGAACTCCTCCTCTTTGTAGTGCTGACTACACCCCTCTTTATATTTAACATACAGCATTAGGCTAACTGCCTATTTGCGGTGCTACGCCGCTGTGACTTGGCCTGCAAAGCCGAGGCTTTATCCTATTCCTGGGCATCACCCCACATATAGGAACCTCATCGTAGAGTCACCCCACTGTAGCATGGAGTTTTACTCCTTGTAGTACTGTTCTACCATGCTTCCTGTAAAGCATACCAGGCATTCACTCTGCCTGAGAACTCATTAAGGCAATTAAGCCAACCTTCCCACAGGAACCGTTTTTCGCAGAAAATAATAGTAGACAATAGTGGTTATAGGTCCGTAACCTCTCCATGCCCAATAGAACATGTACCCACCGTTCCTGATATTCTTCCGATTAGTGGTCCTCCCTTGAACCAAAAGCTAGATGCCTAGTAGAAAAATCTTTGAACTATTAGCATAAAACTTTATGGTAGGAATACAATAATCCAATATCAGAATGCCTTCAAGCCCATTATACAAGTTGTGTCATTGACCAGCTGGCGCTTGAGGCCCTTGGCGAACGGATCCGCCAGGTTCTCCTGACTCCGAACATCAATTACTGCAATTACACCTCTCTTGATAAGATCGTGTACTGCCCTGTGCTTCAACCGCACAGTCCTCTTCTTTCCGTTGAAGAGGTCATTTGATGCCACCGCCGCAGTCGCCTGGTTGTCGCAGTATATCGGTATCGCCGGTATGTACGCCCCAACCACTAGAAGATCATACATGAGCTCCCGAAGCCATTCTGCTTCCTCGGCTGCGGTATCTAGTGCAAAGAACTCAGATTCCATGGATGACCGCGAGAGCATAGTCTGCTTCTTCGACTTCCACGATATAGCAGCTCCACCCATTGTAAAAATGTATCCACCTGTGGACCTCTCGCTCTCCACCTCTGAGCACCAACTAGCATCACTGAAGCCTTCCACTACCGGAGGATCTCTGCTGTAGTACAGTGCATATGTCTGAGTATTCTTGAGATATCTCATAACCCGTTTCACAGCTTTCCAGTGTTCAACACCTGGATTGTTCGTAAATCGACTCAGCATTCCCACGGCGAAAGCTATGTCAGACCTTGTGGTATTAGTAGCATACATCAAACTCCCGATTACGCTTGCATACTCCAGCTGCCTGATGCTTTCCCCTGAATTAGGCTTCAGCTTCAGATCACACCTGTACGGCGTATCGATCCCTGGAAGATCCCGATACCCATAACGAGTGATCATTTTCTCAATATAATGAGACTGTGACAACGCTAGTCCAGTGTCTGTCCGGATGATCTTGATCCCTAAGATCACATCAGCTTCCCCCAAGTCCTTCATACTGAACTTGCTTGAGATGAACTTCTTTGTCTCAGTGACACAGCTAATATCCGTACCTAGGATAAGCATGTCATCCATGTACAGACAAACGATCACACCTCTTCCATCAGCGAACTTCGTGTAAACACACTTGTCCGTATCGCTGACCATGTAGCCATTTGACCTTATAACTTTGTCAAATTTCTCATGCCACATCTTGGGAGCCTGTTTAAGACCGTACAAGGATTTCACCAACTTGCAGACTTTGTCTTCAAGACCCCTGATGACAAATCCCTCTGGCTGCTGCATGTAAATCTCTTCGGTCAGCTCGCCATTTAGGAAAGCCATATTCACATCCATCTGATGTATCACCATCTTATGTATTGCTGCGAGAGCAATCAACATTCTGATGGTGGTCATCCGGGCTACTGGAGCATACGTGTCAAAATAGTCAATCCTCCGCTTCTGAGAAAACCCCTTGGCTACCAACCTAGCCTTGAACTTGTCAATAGTTCCGTCTGCTTTCATCTTCTTCTTGAAGATCCATTTGCATCTGATGGGTTTCGCTCCTTCAGGAAGATCAACCAATACCCAAGTGTTATTTGAGGTGATGGAATCAATCTCATTGTCAATCGCCTCCTTCCAGAAAACTGCGTCTCTGGTCTTCATCGCCTCATCATAGGTAAGCGGATATGCTTCCACATGATAGGTGACAAAGTCACTTCCGAAGTCCTTCGGCCTCCTCACACGCTTAGCTGACGGCTCAGCTTGTTCTGGTTCAACCGTTGTATCAACAACAACATCTTCTTGGACCACATCTTCATTGAAGACTTCAGTCTCTTGTGCACCCTCATTATTCTCCGGAACATCCGGAAGAACAATATTCTTGTGCCTTGCAAACTTGTCTTCAAAATATTTTGCATCGCAAGATTCAATGATATGATTTGACTCAATATCAAGAAATCTCCGAGCATCACTCTTCTCGGCATACCCCAAGAAGATCGTCTTTGTAGTCCTTGTCCCAAGCTTCTGAATCTTTAGATCTGGAAGCTTAGCATACGCCAGACACCCCCACACTCGAATGACATTCAAGTTAGGTCTGACCTTGAACCAGAGTTCATGAGGAGTAACGTCTGAAGTTGCATGAGGCACACTATTTAGAATAAAAGTGGCCGTCAATGCAGCTTCTCCCCAGTAGCACTTAGGAAGGCTAGCAGTCAACAACGTTGAATTTATCATTTCTGTCAACGTCCTGTTCTTCCTCTCAGCTACTCCGTTTGATTGAGGAGAGTACGGAGCCGTAGTCTCATTGACAATTCCATGTTCCTTACAGAACGATGCGAATTCAAGAGACCTGTACTCCCCACCTCGATCACTTCTTATCCTTCTGAGTTGTTGTCCAGTCTGCCGCTCAGCTTCGGCTCTGAACTCCTTGAACTTCTCGAATGCTTCGTCTTTAGCCTTCAGCAAGTAGACGAACGCATACTTTGAGAAGTCATCGATGAAGGTTATGAAATACTTCATCCCGGCCTTTGTAGAGAACTGTTTGAAGTCACAGATATCGGAGTGAACCAACTCCAGAAGATCTGTACTTCGATTAACCCGAGGAAAGGGTTTCCTTGTGATCTTTGTTTGAGCACAAACTTCACATTTCTCTACCTTACCCCCATATTTGGAGATAAGTCCTAGACTAGACATTCTGTTTATTCGTTTACAATGAACATGTCCTAGCCTATTATGCCACAACTCAAGAGTATAAGCAGAATGAGTGATTTCATTAATCACATTAATTACATTGGACTGATTTACAAGCTTAATTTTGAACATTCCTTCGGTATAAAAAGCTTTCCCGAAATATGTTCCCTTGATAGACATCACCATCTGGCCAGCATTGATGTCCATCCTGAGGCCTGCATTGCAGAGTAGGCCTCCCGAGACCAGGTTCTTGGCGATAGCAGGTACGTGCTTTACGCCTTGTAGCGTCAGAGACTTCCCCGAAGTCAGCTTCAACACCACTGTCCCGATCCCGAGCACTTCAGCTTGTGCTTGGTTCGCCATCATAACCACTTCAGAAGTAGGTGTATAGGTGGTGAACCACTCCTTACTGGAGCAGACATGGCAGGAGGCTCCAGTGTCTACCCACCAGTCAGAGTCAGTCCTTACTGCATCAACCTGTGCAATCATAGCAATTACGTCAGTGATCATAGATACCTTACTAGGCTCTCCTTGCTCTGATTGCTTGGTTTTTGCTTTGCACTCATTCTTAAAGTGGCCCTTTTTGCCACACTTGAAGCAAGGCATTTCTGACTTTGGCTTCTTTTTCTTGATAGAAGTTCCCTTGACTTTTAGATTGTCAGGGTTCTTCTTCTTGCTGTGGAAAGCTGCCTGCTTTCCCTTTGGTTCCTTGGTCTGAACCAGATTGGCGTTAGCCAATTGCTTGGACAGTATGTCCACCTTCAGTTGAGCCCGCATCTGGTCCTCAACATAGATTTCCTGTAGGAGATCTTCAAGGGTGATCTCCAACTTCTTCCTATGCATGTTTGCATAGAATTTGCTCCACCCAGCGGAGAGCTTTGAGATAATCCCTCCAATAACAAACTTATCGGGGAGGGGCATCGCCTCGTCTTTCAGCTTCTGTCACAGTTTCAGGAACTCCTTTACCTGCGGCAGCATAGACTTTTCGTCATCAAAGAACCACTTGTGATATTTTTCAACCACAAATATTTTACTGCGGTTCTTATCTTCTTCGTAGAGTTTTTCTAGAGACTCCCATATGTCTCTAGCGATATTCTTCTTAGAATAGGATTCTGCTAGGGAATCCTCCATAGCATTCAGGATAAGCAACCTGCAAATGCTATTCTCTCTTCTCCACTTGGCCTGAAGTTTAGTAGCCGCAGTGATTGCGGCAGCAGACCCAGTATCTGGAACAGTAGGTTCCTCTTCAAGCAGTACGTGATCAACGTCTCTAAGTTGAAGAGTGAGATAAACCTTCCTCTTCCAGACTTGATAATGCTCTCCATCAAACTTCTCTAACTTACAGAAGTCAGTGTTTAGGAGAGAAGAATTAATATTTTCTATCGTAGCAATAAAGCTTTGAGATTGTTATTGCCGGGAACGCCGAGGCACGCTTTTCGATAGAAAATACAGAAACTAAAACAGTTGTAAAGACAACGTTTCAAATGCAATTCCTTAAAGAAGGTTTTACAACAGAGATCCAGAAGGATTCTGCAAATTACGAGATCTAAAAAGATATCGTAATACACGAATAATCTAAAGAGATTTTCGTGATCGTAGCAAACTGGCAGTAGTTCCTTCTAAAAAGAAGATACTGACAGAACTGTTAAAGGCAACAGAAGGATGACAGGCGAGAGATGGGAAATGCTGGGGTGAATTATCACCGTTGCTCAAAGCTTTATTCGCCCTCTGCGGACAGCTTCCAGGAACCAGCAAGGTTGACGGAAAACCTTGGAACACTCCTGCTCTTCTGACTCCTCGGAAGACGGCGAACTCCTATAGCAATGGCTCTACTCTTCTCTCTCTGTTTGAAGTAACAGAACCCACGCGTAATAAAAAGTACTAGTGTTTGTGTTAAAGAACACGTTCACTACTCTGTTGTATTAAAGAACACTTAGAGTTTTTCTTCCTGGAATTTTGATTACTTCTGCACTCAAAGAGAGGAGAGAACCTGCATATATAGCCCACGGAGCGATTGCCAAGCAGTTGCCTGAACTTCAGGGTAGTGGCAGAACCACTCCTGAACGTGCAGCAACTGCTGCAACCGTTCCCGCTCTAATATGCAGCCAGCCATACGTACACTACGCACTCTACGCACACTGCGTACGCTGCGCACACTGCGCACTCTACGCACGCTGCGTACGCTGCGCACACTGGGCATACTGGGCTGCGTACTGGGCTGCGTACTGGGCCAGCGTAACTGGGATCGCGTAACGGGCTGCGCAACGTGGTCGTGCAAGTGGCTCGCGCAACGAGCGCAACTTAAGCGCACTATGCGCCTAGCGATGATGCTGACGTGCTAAGTACAAAGTACGCCAACAAAATGCCACATTACGCCTCATGAGCCCTTGAGCCCGAGTCCGAGCCCGAGTCCGAGTCCGAGTCCGAGTCCGAGTCGCTAAGCTCCTACAGAGCTTAGCTCCATGGAAATAAATTTCCAAGAGCAAAAAGCTTACAGCTTCTTAATTGTTGATTAAGCCTTTATACCATTAATAATTAATCCCACATGGCACACACCCATGTGCACTACATGTGCATCTCCATAAAGAGAAAAGACTCATATATATGGAGATACACATTCCATTCTAGCCGATGTGGGACTAAAAACCAAAACAAAAGGCTACAAACCCAATAGTTTTTGACAAAAATCCCATGTTTGGCGTCAAATTGCAACTAAAATATCGCTAGTTTTTGGAATATGTTTAAATAGACTATTAGACAACCTATAAGACTCTAAAACCCAATTTTCTAGTTTCTGATTTCATTACATATATGACAAGTAATATGTTTTCCAAAACCGAGGAAATTGCTTTTTAAACTGCCTTTAAGATTGAGAAAACTTTCCCGATAGAGCGTGTGCCCCGACAAATCGGACGACGTGGTCACGCACTATATGCATCGAAAGGCACGTATGGATGTTACCGACGTGTGGGAACTGACGGAACTCGATTTCGTTGCGTGTGCCCGACGAAATCAGTGTGTATCCGTCAAGATACCCTCGTGTCGACACATTGCAAACTAGCCCATAACTTCGTGTACGTTCGTCGTATCGAGACGAAACTTATGCCAGCAGGTCCGTATCAAAATTTTGGTCATGTGTGCCAAGTTTGGTCCAATTCTGAGAAGGTCGACCGAAATGCCTATTTGACGGGCCTGCGATCCGATCCAACGAGCAAAATTGTACACGACCCATCAGAATCCAACTTCGGACATACGATTGGGTTTGTCTCCCCAAATTGGACCCGTAGATATGTAGTTTGACGACTTTAGAGACCGTAGGTACTGGCATGCATTTCGGTGCAAAATGGGTCCAACGACGGACATCGTTTGACCCAAAATTATGATTTTACGCATGTTCCATAATTGGACTTTTGGATAGGCATTTTCTAGACATATTTTTTATACCAAACATGTTCATAGTATTTATTTCAGCATCCGAGGACGTATGCAAGATTTGGCTTTCATCGCTTCACTATTCTAACGGTTCGAGCTATTGGACGTCGCCCTTTTGCACACAACCTCAAGCAAGATACATTGCCATATTTACTGCTTATATTTATATACATTTATTTTAGCTATTGCATATCACTGTTTATTTATTTTTACTTTTTCTAGCTGCACAATTATTACAGTTCATGATTTACTACCTGCCTAGTGATATTAGCTTTGCTTATTTTATTATCCTTTTACTGCATATGGACCTAGAGTTAAGAGACTACCATTTGTAGTGTATTGCATAAACCTTGAGAGATAAGTAGCATGTAGAGGTACTTACGTGTTGGCTGATCACCTGTGCGCATGCGTTAGGTCTAACTACTAATAGAGGCATGTTAGGAGACTTAGCAGTTAGTAGAGGTACATGATCGCGGATGCGACGTCGATAGGTGCATTGGATAGGAAAAATGTTTTCTTGTCGTATGGGCTTCTATTACACATTTACTTGTAACCCGGAAGCTCCGTTGGAGATAGGGTATGCTTACCCCCTCATGTTGGCCACTGACATTCTTGAACGTTAGGCGCTTGGGTAAGATGATCCACTCAGGTTGGCCACTGTCGTTTTTGAACGTCATGAGCTTAGGTCATTAGTGCCCAAGTGGGGACTATACCAGATCCTATTTACAGCCAGGGCTCGTGCGATGAAAGGTTTGTTCTTAACTGCATAAACACATTAGAATGGTTAGGTAACCCTAGTCAATGTCATGTCACCCCCGTTCCATTAGTAGCTTGGGATAATGTCGCATCACGAAATAATGTTCTGCCCCTTGTCCTTATTTGGTTGTAGAGGTAGCCCATTGTTTCGATGATGAGGTATTGGATCTTGTTACGTTTGGGACTATTTTACTTTACTTGTGATTTATGACATATTTATATATTCAGTTATGTAGCATATTCTTTATGTATCTTGCTACATCCCTCTGAGGATCTGGTGAATTCTCCATGTGTGTGTTTGTGTCCTTTCGCAGATATTCTAGCCAAGATCGTGGTCATCCCTTCTATATCGAGGAGGACTGCTCTTGGATCTTTTCTTACCATTTTTTATTCATCATTTCCTTGTACTTATCTTCTCATTTAAAATGGTTGGTAGTAGATTTGTCTCCGCCCAACTACATGAATAAATGACAAAATTTATAGTTGATTATATTATTACTCTTTTATTTGGTGGATGAGATTTAGTATCATGGTTTACTACATTTTACAGCTTATGAACACGTACGAGGTTTCCATATATTAGAGTATACTTCATATGTGTACAGCTGGCATGGATACGTACTTAGTCCTGTGTATTTTGGGACTGGAGTGTTACATGGGCATTGCTTCTATCATATTGTAGCACTGAGGGCACGCAGCAGGGTCCTCGTCTGGTTGTTGTATCTGTCCTAAATAGGACTCGACATTTTATAATGCCTCGGTCAGAGCTTCCCGAGTCTTCTTAGAAAAGCGAAGAAGCTCAAATAGCTACAATCTGGCTGGAGCATTAGCCAATTATGCCAGAATATTGAAGTTATAAGGTCGATCCAACCCTGCAGCAGTATCCTTTCTGAGGGGTCTATCAAAATGATCCTCTTTTGTTTTTGTTTATCTGCCATTGAAGGTTGAGATGGACCCAGCTCAGAAGCACCGGGATCCGATGGTGTAACAATCGGCACCGTTTCTTTGCCTGGGGACTGGTCATAGTTACATAAGTACTTTAGACCAGTCCTGATTATTTTGCACCTTTCTTCGTCGGACGAGGCAGAGACAGCATTGCAAGATTTGACCTTTCTACCTTTGGTCTTGACAGCATAACGTACGACAGGTCTGGTTAGGTCGTCGGTAAGATCGGGGTGTACCCACATGACCTTTCCCCGAGGCATTTTAACTGGCACCAACCCCGAAGCTTGAGCAGTCGGGAGGTTAACAACCTCCATAATTGTTTTTGGGATAGGGATGACCCCGTCCTGTGCCTCCGTAGGAAGAAACCTACCGAACTAGAGGGTCACCATATTGGCAGAGACTACCTTTTCCTCAAAGTATAGCAATAGCACATCCGCATCAACTAATCGATATATATGATTCTTTAGGATGTAGCAGTCCTTAGTTGGGTGGTGGACGTACCGATGGTAATGGCAGTACTTGGGATCATCCACCTTGTCCACCTCGTCGGGGCGTCTAGGAGGTGGGAGTGTAAGCTTTTCGCCCTCAAGTAGGATATTAAGTAACTCCAAGGCATCCTCATCTTTGAAGGAATAGTTCTCCTTTTGGATCGGGGGTCTCTCGGGTTTCTGAGTAGGGGTATACCCCGATTGAGGCTTGCGGTCATCACTTATTTTGCTTTGAGTTCTTGTTTATTGTTGTTGGGAGGCCCGGTAAATCTTCTGCCCTTCTCATTTGGAAAGCTCATCCCCAGTAAGTGGGTCCCTTTGTCCTTCCTCTATGTGTCTTCGGCGTTGATAATGAACGTCGCCAAGTCTACGTGGCCAGAAGAACCCGTCTACAGCTTTGTCATAGGTGACAATCCCTTCCGACAAGTGTCAATTAAGATCGACTCTGACACCCCAGGTGGTAGCCTCAGTGTGGCTTGCCAAAACCATTATATGTATGCTCGGGTAGATTCCTTATCCTTCTGAGTGGTGTCCAATAAGGTAGACATCGTCATGTCCATTCCTGGTTCATAGAATCGAAATAGGAACAGATGTTGAAGTTCGTCAAAGGATGACACACAGTTGTTTGGAAGACGAAAGAACCACTCGTAGGTGACTCCTCTCAAAGCACCGACGAATAGATTAGCGAGGAGGGCATCGTCTCTCAGCAAGTGTCCTATCATAGTGCTGAAGTGATTCAAATGTTGACGGGAGGAGTCCTTTCCATCAAAAGGAGTTATGGTTACCGGTTTAAATTTGGGGGGATAGATCACCCTATTCTATTCAACTGGGAAGGGTTGGTTAAGCCCTAGTTTTTGTCGAGACTCTTATCTGTCCTTGGCGTCAGCTCGAACTCGGAGATCTCGGATGGCTTCGAGAACCTCTCTTGATACTACCGGCCCAGATGCCTGTGGCAAGGTATGGTCGTTAGCCGTGGGTGGTAACACTACGTGATGACTCGTAGTTGGGTGATTTGGGGCATTGGACTCCCCATTATTCCCTGGTTCTGGAGCTTGAACTGGTGGTTGGGATGAGATTTGAGATGCTTTCCACTCTGCGACAGTCTTTATCAGGAATACCAAGCTGGCGTTCATGGTCTGCATCATTTCTTCGATCATTTCGAAACACGGCTGTCTTGGGATCTTTGTTCGTCATTCATCATGTATGATGGCATGAAATAAGCACAGTCTAACTATTCATTCTCTGTCCTTGAGTCCCATGCCTCACTGTCGACAGTATAGGCAAATTATCTGAGAGAAGTTAGTAAGGTCAAGGTTTGGAGTGTCTTCAGTATTTGAGGCTTCAGCAACGTGCTGAGAATGAATACCCCCGGCCTCTCTTTCTTCAGTTCTATGGAAATCACTGTCCCTATGAAACATCAAATTGTGGTGCAGCGTCGGGAGTTGGCTACCCCCAGTTTCTCGAATATGCGGAGGACGGGCCTCCCCAATTATGTCAGCATTTAATATGGAGCACTGACTACCCCCAGTTTTTAGGGCTTTAGACTTGGAGCGGGTGCTCTGGAACACTCCAGTGTTGGGTACAACCAACTTGCCGTTCCTGGGTCGATTCCTGGGTGTACCAATCGGAGGATTGGGGTTTCTTTTGATCAAATGAGAATCCCTTACAGCATGGCATGAAGCGAAGAGGGGTTCCTCCTCATCATCCGATTGCATCCGCTCACTGAGACACCGTCGGGCGAATAAAGTAGGTTACAGTTGTTGAAACACAGACTGCCTTTCCGGAACTGCTGTTGGTTTTGTACAACAGCAATTGATGACTATGCTAGCGCACGTATGCCCATCCAACGGCGTTTCGTGCGTAGTAGTTTTCATATTTCCTTCTGCTTTGCGTTTGTGGTATCATGTGATACGGGTCATGGGCAGGAAGGTCATAGTTCCTTCCACTTTGCGTTTGTGGTTGATCACATGATGCAGGTCGTGGGAAGGAAGGTGTCATGCCCCACTCCCGCAAGAGCGATCGTCTTCGCTAAGGCGTGATGCCGCACGGGCCTAGGTTGCGCCCGTGCAAGGCTAATTCCAGAAACGGCCGATTTGAGCTAGGCCACAGAGTCGCACAGAGTGTCCCCATTTGCAGCAGAAAGTAAATGAACACAAGTTGAAACAAATTCAAACACTTTATTGATTTTCAAGAAGTTTACAAGCGGCACTAGGCCGATATTACAAATCGCTCAAGCTCTCTCTCTCTGAAACATAAAAGGCGTGCCAAGTGGCTCACAAGATAGAATGATTCATGGCGATGTTCCGATACATTATGTCCTGCATAGGGTGCTTCAGTTTCTTGCTACGTTCCAAGGCCCCAGAGTTGTCTCCGTGCCTTAGCATGTTCGATGGAAGCTCCGCACCTGCCGACGTCTCCTGCATCCTGCATGCAGACTGTGGGGTTATCAGTACATTGTTATGCACTGGTGGGGAGGCTAGCTCGCCCACAATGCTATCATTACCGAACACGTTCCATTTACTTTTATGCATCTCTATTATTCATTGTCTTTCTAAACTTGCCTTAGGATCAATTTTATGGCATATGTCATAACTTATCCCGTGTTGCCAAATTCAAGTGTCGTATAGAAATACATGTACGACTTATCCATAATTACCGTCCGGCCTTCCCTGTCCAAAGCAAATCAAGTTAGTCAACAATTCATATGTAACAACATAACGTGCCTCCTGTAAACTTTCAATATCAAGGGCGTGTCCCTACCTCGGGTTCTAGCGCATCGTATGTGTGTTCTCTAATTCATTATCATTTCGTATGATACATTTCAAGCCATTTTCAGAAGGTGCTTTGTTCAGATTAACTTAGACTACTTTGATTTCAATGCAAGGACTTGCATGTGGATCGCCACCAGCAAAGCCCACTTAATCTACATGCATCGGTCGCTGGCATCACAAGCCAATTTGGACATGTCTTCCCCTGTGGTAATTTCTCACCTATCATGGCGTGCGGCTTGGTACACCCTGATAGTCTTTTGAAATACCCGGCCTTACGTCCCCTGGTGGCCAAGCCCGCACTCAGGCCTGTACGTAAGCCATTTCCTTTGATTCCGTCCGGACCGACAAGTCCTTCACACTTTGATCATGCCGCGGAATCCCTTTTTCTTTACGGCCACGGCATCACCACCCCTCGCCCGTGCCGTTTGTCCACGACCATTTCGTATTAACTTGTCTTTTTAACTTAACGGTTGTCTCTGAGCCGTAGGCTAACCCTTAGCCTTAATGCGTTATCGACCAGGTTGGCGTCCGTGCAGCGCGGGTAGCGAGCCCCGTTGCACGTGCCCGTCATATGTCGCTAACCATTTCTATCCTTCTTATCTTTTATTCATTCTTTTTTTCACTTGTTCATTCATTCGTTGATTCATTCATTCCCTTATTTGTTTACTCTTTCATTCATACATTACGCAACTCCTTGTGCGGGAGTCACCTTGGCGACCCATCGGTCCCATAGCCTTTCAATGTTGCTATACTCTACTCGAAACGACTATATTGATAGTCTTCCCATTTTATTGTTGTAACCCATTCATTGTTTCATTGTTGAACGCAAAAAGGGACTTGAACCTAAGCTTGTGCCTTAGCACGAGCGTAGAGCGCGGTACGAGAGTTCTCGTATTTTTCATGTTCTTTTCCATATTCTATACAAGCATACAAGATGGGATTATTCCCTTAGCTAGGTGCGTTGGGTCATTTATTAGTATGTGAGGTGTTATCGCCTAGCGACTTCAGTGATAGTGTCCGTATTGTTATGTGTCTAGGCTAAGCAAAGACGGGTTCATCGGAGCCACCCACCTTAGCGATGTTCGCGTCGGCCGAGCGATACTCCGAGCGCACCTTTGAAAGTCTAAGTCTGGACTCATCTTGACGGGCCAATGTAAGCCTTGCATCGATTCTTCATCAGGTCGATGCCAACTCTTCGGGTCGACGGCTCGTTTGAGTCGTTGCACTTGCCGTTTGAATCGGCGTTTCGCTAGGGCGGAGCGGGTCATTACATAATACACCACTCAAAACAAGTCTCGTCCTCGAGACTTCCTGAGTGCAGGTCATCCTACCATTCCTTAACTCATGTCGTCGTATTTCTTAGACGATTCCTATCGAACGACTCTATCGTTCTATGGCGCCGAACTATACTCGATAACTTTCCAAGTTTCGTGTCACATACGTTTGGTCGATTTTATTGAATAACTTTTCATTCATTTTAGAGTTGATGGCACTTATTCAATTCAAGTGTTTCTTTGACTTGGTTGTTATTTCGACGTATCATGGGACTGAAACGGTCGCACAAGGTGCGTTGTATTTTATCAAACTCGAGAGTCGTAGGCTGAAGCAAACTCACTCATTCCTTCATGCGCATCTCAACACCCACTTGCAGCTGTATTCGAGTTCATCATATCGCTGAGTTTGGATCGTGCACATATTCAAGGCGTCCCCCGAATATATACATTTCAACCAAGCTTAGCGATTAGCAAAGTCGGACAAGCTACTCGTGATAGTTTTGATTTGTCGATCGTTCGCTATCTTCGATTTAAAACCGAACTCATGTGTATCTCACTATCGTTTATCTCGGTCCTCGAGATGATCCGCTTCGCTTCTCAAGCGTTCTTGTCTACGAAATCAATACGATTTCTTCTTAGCGGAGTCGACCAAGTCTAAGTAATTTCCATCCGATTCAAGACCAAGTATTGCACCATCATCGAGTATTTCTTCCTATCAACGATTCAATTCGTTATTCCAACTTTACTTGTGCGTCATACATTCCTATCATTCCCTTCGTTAGGGGCCAATCTCATCGTCGTTCACGCACACTCCCTGTTCCCCGTCCTACTCTAAGTCTTGCTGCCCCGAGTCTATCGTCCGTCCAGACGATATTGTAATGTTAATCGCACAGGTTTAATCACTCGGCACAGGGTCGTCCGCCTACCTGCTAGGTCAGCTCACAGGGTCATAGTTACAAGTCAAGTCCGTCGCTCATCGTGCAAGGTCGTTGTACGACGCTCGCCCCAAATCCTATGGTCAAACCATTTGTTTGCTTGTACGGGTGTTTCTATCCAAGCTCGTGTCACTCAGATTTCTAAACATCGACCACGATCACCTATTCGCATCAATGCATTCGTTGTACGTATTCGAATCCATTCAAATTGCCAACTCTAACCAATTCGTATATTCGATCACGAGATCATCTAGCTTTGACAATATGTTGTGCCCCAATCTCACGCAAGTCCAATTATCCACGGTGGTTCATGAATCACCATGCAACGCTCCCGCGGAATAATTATTCTCATCGGGACATAACTCTTGCTTGCGTCTAGACTAATTTGTTCTCGATACGCGGATTGGACCTACACAATCCTCAATTTTAATCGTCAAGCACACAAATTCATTCTCGAGTCCACCTTTGCGTCAAACCACAAGTCAAAGCAATCAAATTGCCACGCCATCCAAGTTCAATCACTCCCGCCGTATGAATTACCATATCGGCGCTCACGCGGAGTGATCGTCCTAATCCGGCGCGACGCATGTGCGAGGCTGGAGTTGCGCTCGCATAAGACAAGAACGTCAACGTTGTGGTTGTCAACGAAGCAAATCAAAGCATTTTATTTTCTATCCAAGCCAAGATCAATAGTCCATTTATATTTCGTTCAACTAGAAAATCCTCGAGCCAAATCTATCTTTTCCTCGACACATTTTTAACATTTCAAGTATAGCGTCCAACGGAACAATGACACTTGCACGACCGTCATTCGCCGAGTCAGAGTGCCTCCGAGTTATCGCATATCGATCTTTGATACGCCTCAATACCATCGACGATATGCGTAACCTGACGATCTTCCTTTGCAACCAATTTCGAGTCGTACGACTGATGCTATTGTCCGAGTTGGATAATCCACAATTTCCTCGATATTCAAGATCAAGTTCGATCACTATTCCTCAAGCTCGTTTCAAGATCGTTGTTCAAAACTCAAGTCACATTTCATTTGAATCAATCCCAAATCGTACGCACGATCCTCTAAGTTTCCTCGATCAAGACCATTCACTTTCATTCATCGTTCCGAATCGTTTTATAACACGCGTTGCCCATTCACAAGTTGTCCGAACGACATCTCGTTCGGGACATTCGAAGTCACGATCAACTAAGCGTGACGCGTTCTAAGGCTTTGCGCGATCGCATCGCCTCACCGACATACCCGTTCTACCCGTATATCTTGTAGTCTCGCTCGAACAATTTCTATAACGTCCATACACCACTCAGGGTTCGAGCCACTCGACTAGTCGTCGACACTTATTCTTATTCTTCCTCGAAGCTATCACATACACCACTCGGGTTCAAGTCATTCTATAAATCCTCAATCTTTGCTCGAATAATTTCCAAGAAAATTCATACACCACTCAGATTTGAGCTATCCTATTTAATCCAAAACCACATTCGCATCACTTGCTAAGACATATATCAGATTCGTTCGACGAATCTCTAGCATAATCGCTTACGTCGTATCGACGTACTAAGTCGTTCGCACTAATCCCCGAAATCCAATAAATCTCCCGTGCACGCCTAAGCGTTAGTTTGATAGCGTTCCTATCGATATACACTCTAAGTGTATCTCCGTTCCCGACCGAGCGGTACTTGATATCGCTCGTAACTCGATTGCACCAAAAAGTCAAGGTGTACGACACGCGGACTAAGTTGTGCCGCATAACCATCCCGTGCGGGCTATATTCAAGTTTACACGCTCACTTGCTAATGTCGACGTAGGACTATTTGGGCATGCACGCGACTTGCTAACTTAGCATGTGTTCTCTATCGAGTCATGTTTAACATCATTCGGCACAAAGGCCTTCGCCTATCGATCCCGTTCAACCGAGTACTTATACGAGCTTTTGAAAATATTATACTTATTGTATGGAACATCCCAAGGCACAACGAGAGAGAGCGTACACTTCTTTTGTTTCCAACCGAGCTTTCAAAACTGAGAGAATTGAAATGAAGTCCAAGGATGTGAAGCCGTGCTTTGATACCAATCTGTCATACCCCACTCCCGCAAGAGCGATCGTCCTCGCTAAGACGTGATGCCGTACGGGCCTAGGTTGCGCCCGTGCAAGGCTAATTCCAGAAACGGTCGATTTGAGCTAGGCCACAGAGTCGCACAGAGTGTCCCCATTTGCAGCAGAAAGTAAATGAACACAAGTTGAAACAAATTCAAACACTTTATTGATTTTCAAGAAGTTTACAAGCGGCGCTAGGCCGATATTACAAATCGCTCAAGCTCTCTCTCTGAAACATAAAAGGCGTGCCAAGTGGCTTACAAGATGGAATGATTCATGGCGATGTTCCGATACATTATGTCCTGTATAGGGTGCTTCAGTTTCTTGCAATGTTCCAAGGCCCCAGAGTTGGCTCCGCGCCTTAGCACGTTCGATGGAAGCTCCGCACCCGCCGACGTCTCCTGCATCCTGCATGCAGACTGTGGGGTTATCAGTATATTGTTATGCACTGGAGGAGAGGCTAGCTCGCCCACAATGCTATCATTACCGAACACGTTCTATTTACTTTTGTGCATCTCTATCATTCATTGTCTTTCTAATCTTGCCTTAGGATCAATTTCATGGCATATGTCATAACCTATCCTGTGTTGCCAAATTCAAGTGTCGCATAGAAATACATGTACGACTTACCCATACTTACCGTCCGGCCTTTCCTGTCCAAAGCAAATCAAGTTAGTCAACAATTCATATGTAATAACATAACGTGCCTCCTGTAAACTTTCAATATCAAGGGCGTGTCCCTGCCTCGGGTTCTAGCGCGTCGTAGGTGTGTTCTCTAATTCATTATCATTTGGTATGATACATTTCAAGCCATTTTCAGAAGGTGCTTTGTTCAGATTAACTTAGACTACTTTGATTTCAATGCAAGGACTTGTACGTGGATCGCCACCAGCAAAGCCCACTTAATCTACATGCATCGGTCGCTGGCATCACAAGCCAATTTGGATATGTCTTCCCATGTGGTAATTTCTCACCTATCATGGCGTGCGGCTTGGTACACCCTGATAGTCTTTTGAAATACCCGGCCTTACGTCCCCTGGTGGCCAAGCCCGCACTCAGGCCTGTACGTAAGCCATTTCCTTTGATTTCGTCCGGACCGGCAAGTCCTTCACACTTTGATCATGCCGCGGAATCCCTTTTTCTTTACGGCCACGGCATCGCCATCCCTCGTCCGTGCCATTTGTCCACGACCATTTCGTATTAACTTGTCTTTTTAACTTAACGGTTGTCTCTGAGCCGTAGGCTAACCCTTAGCCTTAATGCGTTATCGACCAGGTTGGCGTCCGTACAGCGCGGGTAGCGAGCCCCGTTGCACGTGCCCGTCATAGCTGTCGCTAACCATTTCCATCCTTCTTATCTTTTATTCATTCTTTCTTTCACTTGTTCATTCATTCGTTGATTCATTCATTCACTTATTCGTTTACTCTTTCATTCATACATTACGCAACTCCTTGTGCGGGAGTCGCCTTGGCGACCCATCGGTCCCATAGCCTTTCAATGTTGCTATACTCAACTCGGAACGACTATATTGATGGTCTTTCCATTTTATTGTTGTAACTCATTCATTGTTTCATTGTTGAACGCAAAAAGGGACTTGAACCTAAGCTTGTGCCTTAGCACGAGCGTAGAGCGTAGTGCGAGAGTTCTCGTATTTTCTATGTTCTTTTCCATATTCTATACAAGCATACAAGATGGGATTATTCCCTTAGCTAGGTGCGTTGGGTAATTTAATAGCATGTGCGGTGTTATCGCCTAGCGACTTCAGTGATAGTGTCCGTATTGTTATGTGTCTAGGCTAAGCAAAGACGGGTTCATCGGAGCCACCCACCTTAGCGATGTTCGCGTCGGCCGAGCGATACTCTGAGCGATCCTTTGAAAGTCTAAGTCTGGACTCATCTTGACGGGCCAATGTAAGCCTTGCATCGATTCTTCATCAGGTCGATGCCAACTCTTCGGGTCGACGGCTCGTTTGAGTCGTTGCACTTGCCGTTTGAATCGGCGTTCTGCTAGGGCGGAGCGAGTCATTACAGAAGGTTCACTTTTATGCCTCCTTCGAGCCCTCGGGTAGGCCGTGTGCTGCGGCATGTAAGTGGATGCACGCCCAGACTCGATTCTTGTGCATACAGCACATTTAGGTATTTGGGGGACTCCGGGGTTTGGTCCAACCCCGATGTGGAGTACATGGACAGAATTTGTAGAGTTTTACGTTAGGTGCGTGCGTCACGGTCAGTGGCACGAAAGCTGCAACGCACGTGGTACGTGTAACTTGCACAGATTCAGGCATGTAGTAAAGGCCTAGGCCATGGACTACTTCTTGCGCCTGTGGCTCGAAGTTGTTCAGGCGGCCAAAAGTAATGCTCCTGACAGTGCGCTTATTACAAGACGCGTGCGCCCTCTGTGATACTTTCTTCTGAGAATGAGCATTGTGTTTCCCAGAATCACATGTCAAGGACAGAGCAGGGGGTGGCGCGCATAGCGATAGTCACGCCGATGTGTGCGCGTGCGCCCTTCGCGATAGCTTCTTCTGGGAATGAGCGCTATGTTCTCTAGAATTATTCGCTATGGATAGGACAAGGGTAGGTGCGCTTGGGGATGGTTGCGCCAGTGAATGTTGCCCTTCCTAAGTTGCTCTGATCGAAGCCTCTGAATCTGCAGATCCTCTGGACTTACACTTTAATCGAAGCCTCTAAATCTGCAGATCCTCTGCCTGAGTTGCTCTAATTCTCTCCACCAAAGTAGACTGAATCTGCAAACGAGCCAAAACTCCCATATCCTACGGAAGAACCACCTCAATACCCATCGCCTAAAGATCCTCCAAGATGTGCCTCTGAGATATTAAGACATTTGTACTACCCCTCCTGCTTAGTCATCTGCTATCATATTTGTCTTTTTTGGATGATACTATAGCTCCACATCATTGTCTTTGAACAGCTCTAACCATCTACTATGCCTCATGTTCAGGTCCTTCTGAGTGAATACATATTTTAAACTATTGTGATCGGTATAAATCTCCACCCAATCGCCATAAAAGTAGTATCTCCACAACTTGAGGGCAAATATCACTGCTGTCAACTCTAAGTCGTGGGTTGGATAGTTCTTTTCATGATCTTGAAGCTGCCGAGATGCATAAGCTATCACCTTTCCATGCTGCATCAACACACATCCAAGTCTCTTCCAGGACACGAACTGTAAGCTCACGTCGCACTAAGGTTTATCCGGTATTCCTTTTAGCCATGACTAGTAGCACTACTCTCATTCATATGACACTTCTTGTACTTTCGATTTTGTCATTATTTTCTTGTCTTTCTCTTGCATGTTTATTTACTATTACATTCGGCATGTATATTATGTATTTTGCTATATTCCTCTGAGGACCTGATTATTTTTTCGGTTATTGGTGAGCTTTGTTGGGACTAGTAGGATTGTGTGGGAACTTATTTCTGTAGGATTCCGGTATCGCTAGTGGTACTTATTGTTCTTTCGTACTTTATATTTCGTAGCATGACATTATGTACTATAAAGCCTAATTTTGTGAATTCATATCTTTCTTGCGAGTCTATTCGAACATATATACTAGTGGGCTGCAGACCATGAACTATATTGTTCATTTATGATATTTATTAATTATGTGGATTGAGATATAGTTGGCTCGACATTTAGTCAGATATACTTGACCTCTAGACAACGTATACGTATTCGGCTTGGACTAGAGTCTGCTTGATACGTAGCTGGTCATTGCCACGTACTCTGGTCCTACGTATTTTGGGATGTGATAGGTGTAGAGTGTCAAGGTATTTATATATCTTCTGTATGAGGTTCGTCATTTGATGCTAGTCCATTTCGCTTATAATTTCCAAGTTTCGTAATTGATCTTAGACGCATAACCAAATAAAACTAGTTCTTCACAAATTGACGCTTGATGCCGCGACTCATTCCATTTACAATTACTATATTTGAGTATCCAACTTCTGGGCATAATCAAAGCCACTAGATGATAACTAAGTCATTTGTAACGCACGAGGAAGGGTATAAAATTTTCTCATGAGATTATCTCTTGATATTCCATTTGTTGTTACAAATTTAAGAATTTTGTTTGTGGGCTTACCCAAAACGCAACTAAATGTAAGTATCGACACTTAATTAATTGACCCATTTCATTTGTAAGTAGTAAATTTTGGGAATTTTGCATCAGGATATTCCGACTAATTATTACTAATGTTAACTGTATTGATCAATCGAAGGCCACATTTTATTACGAGGTTATGAGTAAATGTTGCTTTTTTATTTCGTTGTTACAAAATTCGTGAATTGACACCTCATACTGACTCATCTTATTATAATTACTATATTTAGGAATCCAACATCAAGAACTATCCAAATTGCGGCTAGTTAATGATAAAGTTGACAATTAGTTACATTTTAGTTAATATCAAACTCAAATGTGTGATATATAATTTGCAGGGAAAATTTATCAAATACCCAAAAATCGTAAAAGTTTTATGAAAAACCCACTGCAAAATAACATTTTATCGCGTGCCCAGAATTAGCAAAAAATATATAAATGGGTGCGGAATGACCTTTTTGCCCTTCTAATTTATTGAAAACACCCAGGAAACCTACTCTTCAAAAAAAAATTTTGATTCTTCCTCTTCTTCCATACGTTGCTCACTTTCGAATCTAGATTTTCTCCTCCAAAATCTTGAAACCTTACTTCAAAAACTCGTCAGTGACTCTCCATTCGCAATCTTCACACCATGCCGTCATCATTAGTTCCCACTTCATCATCATCATCATCATCATCATCATCAACTGGAATCCCACTTCATCAAGCATCGACTAGAACACCACTTTATCATCATCAGCATTAACTGGAACCCCAGTTAGAGAAGAGAGGGCTGATGTGAAGAGAATTAAGAGCTTTTTATCATTCTTCGTGTTAAAATTATGAAGAATTGACATTCTCCGTGTTAAAAATACGAAGAATGGTCTTTTCCCGTGTTAAATTAACGAAGAATTGCCATTCTCCGTGTTAAAATGACGGAGAATGGCTATTTTTCGTGTTAAAATGCAAGAGAATGGTCATTCTCCTTGTTAAAATAACGGAGAATGCCATTCTTCGTACTAAAATCATGGAGAATGGCCATTCTCCGTGTTAAAATAAATGAGAAAGGTCATTTTCTGTGTTAAAATTACGAAGAATTTTCATTCTCCGTGTTAAAATGACGGAGAATGGCCTGTAGGAGAATAGTCATTATACTGAGCCCTAGGTTCATCCCATTAATTTGGGCTTAGGACTTAGTAAAATGAATCTATTAAATGAGATTCATTATACTGAGCCCTAGGTTCATCCCATTAATTTGGAAGTCTTTAACCGACGGCCACGTGGCATGTGGTTTGGACCACACTCACCCTATATAAGGGAGAGTTTTTATGAAGAGTCGCGTCTTCCTCTCTTAGCATTCCCAATACCATGCTTGACCCAGACTTAGCTTCGAACGACCGTCGTTGGTCTTGCACAAGTTGACTGTTGGTTATGGATCCCTTCGTTCAAAGAAGTTGTGTCTTTGTACAAGAGCTGCTGATGAGTGTCAAGATGTACCGGAATGCCCACCATAAGGAGTTAGAACCTGAGCGACGTCCTACAGGTCCTGACGATAGGGTTTGGGTTGATTGCCAACCCGAAGAGCCACAGGTTGTTCTCTGTGCTGCTCATAGCGGCTGCATGCCTTTGTTAGGCTGGAAGAGCCTCAGGAGCTGTCGCGAGCCAATAGCTGCTTCAGGAAGTGGTCAGCTCTGACGAGAAAATGGCTCGTTGTGCGTTTGGCAGGTTCTGTGGGCGCAGACCTTGATGGCGACTGTATTCACATCTTCTATCCGCAGTCTCTTGCCGTAAGGGTAGAAGTTGTGGAGCTATTCAGTGTAGAGCAACAATTGCTTAGTTCTCACAAGAGTCCTACGATCATACTGTGAAGACTAACCCATTGTAAATCTTTAGGAGTTCTTTCCATATAATCACAAAGAATCTGTAATAGACCCTTGTAGGTGTGATTTTTAATAAAAGAACCTTTTGTGGTCTTTTTTGTTGTATGTTATGTTAAAATCTTTTTTGTTGTATGTTTCTGTTGTATCTTCTACAAGACCCCCTTCAAATTGTTAGAATACAAAAGAATGACCATTCTCCGTGTTAAAATCACGAGAAATGGTATTCCCCGTTGTAAAATCACGAAGAAAGACCATTCTCCGTGTTAAAATCATGGGGAATAGCCATTCCCCGTTGTAAAATCACGGAGAATGGCTATTTTTGTGTTAACATACAGGAGAATAGTCATTCTTCGTGTTAAAATTACGAAGAATGGCCATTCTCCGTTGTAAAATCATATAGAATGGTCATTTCCCGTATTAAAATACAGAAGAATGGCCATTCCTCGTGTTAGAATGTAGAATGGTCATACCCCGTGTTAGAATCACGGAGAATGGCCATTCCCCGTGATAAGATCACGAAAAATGGTCATTCCCGTGTTAACATGCAGGAGAATAATCATTCTCCGTGTTATAAAATCATGGAGAATGGTCGTTCTCCGTTGTAAACTCACGTAAAATGGCCATTCCTCGTGTTAGAATGCAGGAGAATGGCCATTCCCCGTGTTAAAATCACGGAGAATGACCATTCTCCGTATTAAGATCACGGAGAATGATCTTTTTTTTCTTCTTCTTTTTAAAGTATATATTGATTGATATCATACTTTTCATTGTTGTTTGTTTTATATCAGTGCAAACAATCGAGAAGCTCAAAGAGACAAATAAAAGGCTCAAGAATGAGAAAAGCGAGCTTCAGAAACAAGTTGAATCGTTGTAGAATGAAGTCATTAAAAAGGACATAATCGTCGAAAAACTTCAAATCTCTCCACGAAGAAGATGATGATGATGATGAGCGATGATCGGAGTTCGACTGAAGAAAAGTACAGTGAACTACGAACGATCTTTGCGATCTCTGCTGAAGATGAGAGCAATAGAATTCAGATCTCTCGTGAAGAAGAAGACGAAAATCGCAATCAAAATCTGAGTTTGTGAATTCAAATACATATGTATGACCAAATTTGTGCGAAGGGGTAGCTATGGTATTATCAAAATGACAATTTTGTAAATACATAGCATCTAAAGGAAATCTTGAAATATTTAACGTAAAAATACATAATGTTGGGCATTTCATAAAACCCATCCCGCGGGTGGGTTTTTCATAAATACCCATCCCGAAAGTGGGTATCTTAGTAATTTCCAGTATTTTGTAATGAGATTCTCACTTGATATAACAAAGTTTGAGAACTCCGTTAAAGGCATAAATTGTTGGGTTCTCAAACGAACTTGAACCTTAGTAGGAATGTGCTTAACAATAACCTTATTATATGAAGACTGACCCATTTTATTTGTAATAATTATCACCGTGCCTCACTACTTAATAATTATGTTTAAAAAAATCATTCTCATCTATATTATTTAATAATATTTGTATTAGTTTAAAAAAAATTGTTAACACACATGTATGTCGTAATTGTAGCCATCTGATATATATGTGATGCTCCTTTATCTTTTTGCCTTTTAGTATAAAACACCACTTATCTTTATTACCTCCAGCATTTCTTGATAAATTGTCCTGTACCTTTGGCATCACATGATAAACCAGTTTTTGATTACTAATCATTTAATAATAATATCTTTCAAATATTATTGACTTTAAATGACATACATTTTGTCCGGAAAGATCACTCAACACTTTCTTTTTTGTTAAAAAAAATATACTTGTATGGTTAGAAAAATCTAAATAATATAGGACAGGAAGCTGGGTCAATCCTAGGCTTTGCGCACTACATTTGATCATCATACATTAATACCAGCAATGGACGAGACTCGCGCCAAGTTGAGTTTGTAATAGTCAGTTCAAAAACGTCTAGCTAAACAGGTCAAACTTGTCAGCAAGCACGTGAGCTGCGCTTATCATGTTCAACAAGCTCAGCCTGCTAACCCAAACGAGCTCATTTCCCGCGTACAAGAACGGCTTGTTAATGAATCCAAGTTGGACCCGCTCGGACTTTCATCAAGCTGACTTGACTTTGGGTTTATTACCAACAATAACCTGACAGGTAGTTTTTTTTTTTTTTTTTTTTTTAGATGTCCTTTTCTCCGGACCGGCAAGCAACACCAAGGGAGGGAATTCGAACCGTGTCCATCCCTACGGAAACTCCGGTGTACCCAACAGACTACACTCCCACGGACACCTGAAAAGTAGTTAGAATACTAGAATGGCTCTCCCCTTCATATTAGCAAAACATCGAGCAGTTTATATGCCTTGTTTCCATATACCAACACACTTGGTCACTGGATCTTGCATTTATATAGATCCAGAAATCAAGCAGCAAGTGCAACACAAAATTAAAGATACAAAACCAACTAAAGAGCACAGCAGTGATAATACCCATACAATCAAATCAATATTTAGGGGAGGAAATGATCATAATATAAACTCCCAGGACAAATATGATAAAGCTTCATTCCTAAATATACCTTTAGACCCATTCATTTTAGGTGCCCGGGCACAGATAAACCAGGCAGAAATGCTTAAATAAAAATCACAATGACGAAAACAATTAATTAAGGGTACCAGTTCATGCAACAACAAAGTTTTTTGCAGCAGCTCGTACGGAGCTCAGTCCCCGTGCAGCATGGGAGTTCCTTTAAGTCTATAAATTCGACTTCAACTTGGTATCTTGATCATTTAGAGAGAGTCAATCCGTCTTGCCTTCCTGAGCTCCAATTTCCTGCAGGTAATGCTCAGCATCCAAAGCAGCCATGCACCCTGTATCATTATAAAAAATGCCGTTGATTAGAAAAACACTGGCATGAGCCTAGCTATTTGCACCAGTTATTGATAAACTTAGGCAAGCACATTCATGATGAGATCTCATGGTACATACTATTTGCTGATAATAGTTTATTAGTTTATGAGGACTGAGAATGGTTAGCCTCTATAACAGGATTACAGAAAGAAGATTTGTTTGTAATAAAAAGGATCTAAAATTAATAAAAATAGGATACAAATATAGCCGAATTTCCAAAAGAAATGAGGGGGATATCCATATTGATGGCCACGATGTACCTAATAATGATAGTTTTCACTACTTATCGTTCATCCTATGATTGGAAGTTTAGAAGAATGTTATTTATATAATATAATTAAATCAAGATGATTTCAGAGGAAGAGTGTTTTTGACTGCTTTGTGTTGAAGGATACCCTCCTAGAAGTTGAAAGACAACTTCATGCTTTCTAGCTCGGAATGTTGTGCAAACAAAAAACATGTCCAATACATGGTTGTGTGCTTGAAATGAGAATATTAAGGTGGTTGAAATGAGAATGCTAAGGTGGATGAGTGGCAATAGATCTAAATATAAGAATAACCTTGTTCATGGGAAGTTGGAACCATTGCCAATTTGAATAAAACCAGAGAAAATGTTGTGGTAGTTTGACTTTGGGCATGTGCAACATAGATCAATAGGTGCACAAATTAGAAGTACTACAATATTAGTTACAATAAATTGGCTGGAAAGGAACAAACTTTAGCAAAATAACAATGGAAGTAACAAGTATTGGAAAATTCAAAAGAAAGGACATTTCCGACACAAGGACTGGCGGAATTTGGAAATTCCGCCAGACCAACTGGCTGAATTCGTGTATTCGGTTTTTTTTTTTTTTTTTGGCCGGCCGGTTGGGTTGTTTGCTTTCTTTGGATTTCGGTTTGGTTGGTTGGTTGGTTTGTTGTGGGTTTAATGGTGGGGAGGCCGGTTGGATTATGTGTGGTTGGGGGTGATGGGGAGGCCAGTTGGATTATGTGTGGTTGGGGTGATGGGAGGAGACAAGGGGAGTAGGTTTATTGGGAAGTGGTGTATGGGGAAGTGTAAATTGTTGGCTAGTGGGATTTGTTTGGTAGTGGAGGGAAGGAATATAGGGGAGGTGGGGTTTAAGTGTATAAGAAGCATTCGGTTCCTCCCTCCAGAAGACCAGAAGATCAAGAGAAGTGAAGAAGAAAAGGAGAAGAGATACAGAAGAGAAGAGAGGAGAAGAGAACGAGAAGAGAAGAGGAAAGCAGAGTAAGAACAGAGGTAAAAATTTTACAAGAATTTTAATTATGAATTTTTTTTTTTGTTTATTATCTTGGAATGTGGTATTTGTAACAGATGGATCGTCAAAACGACGGATTTATTCTGGGAGGACCCACCACAGATGTGATTATCCAGCAACGGGAGACACATCTCAAAATTAATATTTTCTGGAAAGGTATACTAAATTTTAGCTAAAAAAATATGATTATGTATATCTTTGTTATTTTGTAGTAATAATGATTATTTTGTAGTAATTAATTTTTTTTCATATAGTTATTTATATGATTACCCTGACAATATACGAATGTGAGAGCATGGGACATGACGTTATGAACACAACTTTGGGTGTTGGAATTTGACCAGTGAACAAGAGGCCATGGTGGCCATATTTGGATTTAAATACATTGACGAGATAACTTTTCTACGACATGGTAGAGATTTAATATTCAGTCTAGTGGAGCATTGGTGGCCTGGACGAAATACATTCCAGCTACCGGTTGGAGAAATGACTATTACTCTATATGATGTAGCAAATATTGTAGATTTACCTATTACGGGTGAACCTAT
Source organism: Iris pallida (assembly GCA_029216955.1). Taxonomy (NCBI): domain Eukaryota; kingdom Viridiplantae; phylum Streptophyta; class Magnoliopsida; order Asparagales; family Iridaceae; genus Iris; species Iris pallida. Next base: position 6,836,457 of record JANAVB010021999.1, on the reverse strand, counting down.
AATATTTGATGAGTCATTTTCAGCTGATACTGTAATTATGGAGTATCTAGGCATTGTTATAGGCATTGTTAGGCAGCGACATGCACGTCCCCGAAGAAGTAGACACAATGTCACGCAACCTCAAGCGCTCCCTGATAGCCCACCTCAACATGCTTACGAGGTCCCGCCTCAACAGGCTTACGAGGGGACTTTTCAATGGACCGGCGAGGGGTCTTCTCAATGGGGTGTCCAGGGGACTTCTCAATGGGGTGTCCAAGGGACTTCTCAATGGGGTGGAGAGCCGACTTCTCAATGGGGTGCCCATGGGACTTCTCAATGGGGTGGAGAGCCGACTTCTCAATGGGGTGCCCATGGGACTTCTCAATGGGGTGGAGAGCCGACTTCTCAATGGGAAGAATAAAGGTCCATGCTTGATCACTATTTAAATTTATAGAATTAGAAGCAAAAAATATGTACTAATATAAATTCATCAAAATCGATAGAAAATTGTTCGGCCATTAAATTACATAAACTACTAAACGTAATATTTCGATCTATTGTAAGAACTTCAGTTAAACCTCCTTCGTAAGCTAACCCATTAAGGATGCCTCCAAGCGAGCATAAAAGTGTTACACTTTGATCCATGCTGGTAGGTGAAAGAAACACAAAGAGAGCTTTCTACTTGTTCGGAATAGTAATTTGAGATGGAGAGAAAGATATTGAGAATTCTGAGGTGGGAAGAAGAAATAGACTACCATTTATAACAATGAAATAAAAGAGCCGTTGTAAAAAAAGTAGTCGTTGGACTAAAAATATAGTCGTTGAACTAGCCGTTGTAATTGAAGTGCCATGTTAAAAAACCGACTAAAAAAACCCAACTAAAAAAAACCAACCCAAAACCACCTCCACTCCACTCAAAAAACCAAAGCTCCACACTAAAAAAACCAAAGCTCCACTCCACTACTGAATATAAAAAAATACAAAAAAAATAAAAAATGAAGAATTCAGCCAGTCCAACTGGCGGACAAACTGTCGGAATGGTTTGTTTTTCGAAATTTTGGAAAAGTTGTTACTTCGTGTGTAATTTGGTACAACTTTATTACTGTACAGCAAATTTTCTATATTAGTTAAAGGAGAGACTCTCGAACTAGGTGTAGGGCCTAAACAAAGTCGGATTGAGAATATGCTAATGCTAGAGAGGAAACAGTCCTTAACAAGTTGAAATGTTTAAATTGTGAGGAAGAATATACTGTATTTTCTGATTTTGAACATAAAGGACATTTATTTGCTGGAATCCTTTTGCAAAAATGCACACTCCAGGCTATATTAACACTACAGAAATCACTATCATAAACTTCTAATTTTGTAGCTATAATAGTATTCACAATATATTATATCCCATCTCTTTGACAGTGTGTCATGAACATCTGCTTGAGATCAGGGAACTAAACTCAAGAATCTTCTCTATATCTGACACAAACTTGCAGTTTTCTCATAACAGCATGCTTGAGCTCCATACAAGGCTAATACTCACAATGAACCCATAATTATATTCCTAACTAGTAAACAGTCGTTACTCAACCAGTATCGCGTGCAAGGCTTTAAAAGGTCCCCCGCCTCACCGTCTTAAGCGTCCGTCTACGCGTTTCAGATACCCTATCGCCCACCGCCTTAACTAGTTGTTGCTTCGACCCACCTTGACTTAAATGTGACCCGGTCCTTGCCTTCTTTTTTTGCCTATGGAATCTAACACAAGAACAATAACTTAAAGCGATGGATATTATTAAATATTTTAAACTGTAATATAAAAGAGGATATACACTCTTTTTCCCTTTCTCCTCTTTATTCCCTTCCATATTTTGTCTGCCCTAACACATCAAATATCATCCCTATCTCTAACTATGACGTCCATTGCCAGGTGAAAACATGTAAGTCTCTCTCTCTCTCTCTCTCTCTCTCTCTCTCTCTCTCTCTCTCTCTCTTTATTTTTGTCCTCTCTCTAATTCAAGTTTGTGATTCTCTTTGCAATTGTTCTTAATTGAAATTTTCATGTAGTGATGTTAAAGTCATACTCATCTGTATTTAGTACACACAACAAGATTTGCATGAAATGCTTAGTCTTTTAATTATACATCAATCATACTCATTAGAAAGAAACCACAACGTTTTAACCCATAAACCGACTTACTACACAGTACACACTCTCAATTTTAAGTATCGAGTCCCCCACCTAGTCCTTTTGTCCTCACCATCTTAATAAAGCTTGGTTTTCCCTACTTGAAACTCAAAAATTTTCTTACTCAGAGTACGAGCTACTTGTGACTATCATTTGCTGACGACTTGGAGCCTCAAAAGTTTTAATAATTACATGTTTGTATTAATCTAATTGTTGCACAACTCAAAATTTTAGTCTTAAGGCCACCGCTCGTTGCCTTGAGGTCCCGCTTGGTCTTTCAAGACTTTTACATGCCTAGAAACCTTGATCGGGTGTGCAGTGTGATTTCTCTTAGCTCCACGACAGGAGCATTTCAAAAGTGAGTCCATCACTATAACACTATACAGGGAAACTGTTGGTCCATTGGTCATAGTCACACCTGTTTTTGATAATCAACATAAACTTTGGTCGATACTCAAATAATACGCAGCTACATGTACACAAACAAAACGTCGACTTCCAGAACTGCTACCACTCATCGTCGTCATCGTACAAAGACTTCAGATGTTGATCAAGACATATTTTTACATTTTATTCTGTATTTTTAATTTTATTGAATCTAGAAAAAATGTGAGGTTGATCGGATTGGCAACTGGCTATTCTACTAAGCTCCACTTTCCAAATAGCCTACCTATCTACTCCACATTCCATACTAAGCATATACCCAATATATAGTACAAAAAGCCCACTACCAATGAGCAATCTTCATGAAAAGAACTCTAACCGAGTTCGGCCAAGTTAGTTTTTGATCGTTTTGGTCTTCCTAAAGATCTGCAACCAACTTTTAAATTACGAAAAATATGGACCCGAACTCATGCCGAGTTCTGCCCAAAAAAATGCTATAACTATGAGAAATTCTCATTCGAAATCACTCATTCATTCTTCTCTTCTCTATCTATTCAGAAGTATTCAAGAGCTCTACACTTGCATATCTAGCCTTTAACAACTCCTAGCCAAGCAAATTGCCATTTCCAATTCGATCTAGAGTTTGGTTTAAGTTTGTAAAGAAGGCTTTCCGAAAACGTTCCAGTTTTCAAAGTTTGTCGTATTTGAAGTTGCGAGTCCTTCGGATAAAAACTCGTCGTTGTAAGAAGTTGCAAGCGTTTCGGATTCAAAGCTTGTGTCATAGTAGATTAACATCGAGCAAGAGTACTCGAGACTGGACTAGTCCTCTCAAAGGGATACCAGTATCTATCGATGTGTCATGAGTTTGCTTTTCTAATACTCTTTACTTTACGCATTTAAATTATTACATAGTTTGTTATCATCTGCCAAATACCTATCACCTGTGACACAGCATATTTTTTAATTTGTGATTTTTATACCACTGCACACACGCACTCTATTCACCACCCCCCTAGAGGTGCTCAACGTTCCTACAATTGGTATCAGAGCAGGTTATATTCCTATATAACACCGTAGAGAGTATATATGGCAGCCGTAAAATCTATATTCACAGGTGAAGGACAATCCACAAATAGACCCCTACTATTTTATGGAACAAACTATACTTATTGGAAAACACGCATGAGTTTCTTTCTTAAATCACTTGACTTCGATCTTTGGTCGATAGTTATAGACGGTTACAAGAAACCAGCCAGAATTGTGATTGATGATAATCTAGTAGAAAAGTCACACGATAGATACACTGACCAAGAAAAGAAGCAGGCTCGTCTAGATGCACAAGCCATAAATGCTTTATTATGTGCCATAGACAAGACTGAATTCAATAGAGTATCTACATGGGTCACTTCGCACGAGATCTGAAAATTTCTTGAGGTAACTCATGAAAGAACTTCACAAGTGAAGGAATCCAATATCAACAGACTGGCACAAGAGTACGAGGCTTTCAAGATGAAGCCAAATGAATCAATAACACAAATGTTCACACGTTTCTAGATATAACTAATCCTCGATCTTCTCTTGATAAAGATTACAGTAACCATGAAAGATCAGAAAGGTGCTCAGGGGACTAACCAAGAATTAGAACCCGAAACCTACCACAATCATTGAAGAAAATGATCACACCACAATGTCACTAGAGACATTGATGGATAAACTCATAACTCATGAGCTTGACCTACAAGACTTTGAAAAGGCAATCCCAAAAGAAAAATCTATTGCCTTCAAAGTAGAAGCTAAAAGGTTCTCAAGTGAAGACACTGACGATAAAGATTCAGATAGTGATGAACAAGTCCTATTGGCCAAAAACTTTATGAAGTTCTTGAGGTTTGAGAAATCAAACCGAAAGAAAGACATCTAAGAAAGCAATGAAGAAGAAACTATATGCTATTTATGCAAAAAAGACTGGGCATATAAAGAAGTGCCCAATAGCCAAGAAAAGAAGTCGATACGACCGATCAAGCAGGAAGTTAGCAACCGGTCGAATGTATGCAAATACCAGCATCTGGCATGAAAGTGAGGCCAGTGAATCAGAAGAAGAGGAAAGACACAACAGTTCAACAAATGTCTGCTTAATGACATTTGATCAGGTATCAGAATCCTCTATATGATGATTTTACTTTTAATGAACTCTTAGATGCTTTTAGCGACTTGACGAACACAAAAATATGTTAGACAAGTATAAGCAATCACGAAAAGAGATAAAAGCATACACAGCCGAAGTGGCTAGATTGTCTAGTTTATTACAAGAAATAAAGGAGACATCTACCACAGGTAACACGGAAGAATTGGTTAACATTAAGCTAAGTCTTCATGAAGCTCAATACACAGTTGATCAGAGAGAGAAGGTGTAAGCCCTCTGAATTTTAATTAGAATTTATTTAGATTAATTAAGGTTTAAATACGTTTAATTATGAATTTCTAGTTATTAATGAGTTCTTTTATTTTTTATTACCATATGCACATTGCTGTGACTTTTAATTTAGGAGCACAAGACTAGTCGTTTTCTCAAAACCAACTTCACATGCATGATCTAGTTGAGACACTCTACACCCATGATCTTCGTGTCCTACTCAAACACACCTCCTTGTGCTTCATTTTAATCGCACAAATTTCCTGACACAAAATCCGACTTCGATTCATACCATGGAGTCACATTTATTTCCGACTTGAATTAGGGACACCATTTCGACCCAAACATGCCAACCCAAAATATGAACATGACCCACATTAAGCCTACTACACACCTGACACTTGTGTCCCATTCAATTGAGTACCCACGTGTTACTTATTTACTCGTGATCATAAATGACTTAAATTAAGCCATTGATCGCACCTAGCCCGACTTTAACCCAACCCGACTCCAATGAACCAAACCCAAGCTTCATGTCATCCTCTCATGAATACCTACACACACAACACCATTCCATTCCTACAAAACACCAAACACACAAAACAAAGTCACCCCTAAGCCTAATAGACAAAATCATTATCCCTAAAGGTTAGAGGAAAATTTCCTATTAAGACACTCTTATCCTCACCATTCAAAACTCACCTCTTTTGGCCAAGCCCAAGAGATGGCTTTAGGAAAGCCACCTATGACACACCCAATCCCTTGGCCCATCCCCATTCAACAACTCTACTTTTGAGAGAGATTCCTTAGTACAACTCTCTACTTTTTCTAACAGCCAACCTACCACATTCTTTATCATAACACACCTTCTCTCTCTCCTTCGTTGCAAACTCACAGCAGCCACCTTAGCCCTTCTCCCCCTCAAACCCTAAACTCCACACTCATCTACCTCCTCCCTTTCTTCTTCATCTTCTCCTCATCTTCCCCCTCCTTTCCTCCTCCTTAACACCTCCCTAGCCGAATGTTGCTGCAGCATTTTTCAAACGCACCGCCGGCCACTAGCTGTGCGCGCACTACCTAGGCCGGCCGCCGTGCCACCGCGGCGACCCTAGGGCGCCCGCCCCCCCCCTCGCCGCTGGAGCCCCAGCAGCGCGTGAGCTGCTGCTGCGGCAGCCGCGTTTGCCGTGCCGACTATCGCCGACCTTCCCCTTGGCCGGCGACCCTCCAGGAGGGAGGCGCCACCTCCAGCAGCCCCTCCACCGACCATTCGGATCTCGAAAGTGAACGTGTTACGTCGTTGCCGACGTCCCGGCGTTCTCGCGTCGACGAGACGTGTTTCCGCCGCACCATCGCCGCCGTCCAGCTTCCCTCGCGCGCCTTCGCTGTCGTAGCGCACGCCTAGGACAGGAGGTATACACTCCTCCTTTTCCATTTTTGTTAAGCTTGCTACCAATCCATGTTACCACATCACCTATACTTAGAACTTGTGTGAATGAATCAATCTCTCTACATTTGATGTACCACAACAGTGTAAGTTGTAACCCTTGCTTGAACCATCCAATGCACATGGGAATGCAAGAGCAACCATACATATGCTTAGGTTGCACATATGGGTATAAACCCTTTTGATACACTTTATATATATATATATATATATATATATTATATATATATATATATATATATATATATATATATATATATATGCAACACATTTGAGAATCCTATATATATGTGACACCTATAGTTTGACACCTATATTGTGTTGCATATATATATATATATATATATATATATATATATATATTATATATATATATATATATATTTTATATATATATATATATATATATATATATATATATATATATATATTTTTCCAATGCACATGGGAATGCAAGAGCAACCATACATATGCTTAGGTTGCACATATGGGTATAAACCCTTTTGATACACTTTTTATATATATATATATATATTTTATATATATATATATATATATATATATATATATATATATATATATATGCAACACATTTGAGAATCCTATATATATGTGACACCTATAGTTTGACACCTATATTGTGTTGCATATATATATATATATATATATATATATATATATATATATTATATATATATATATATATATTTTATATATATATATATATATATATATATATATATATATGCAACACATTTGAGAATCCTATATATATGTGACACCTATAGTTTGACACCTATATTGTGTTGCATATATATATATATATATATATATAAAAAATATATATATATATATATATATATATATATATATATAGAGGATTCAACTATATATATATATATATATATATTTTTTTTTTTCAACTATATATATATATATATACATATATATAGGATTCAACTATATATATATATATATTTATATATATATATATATATATATATATATATATATCAATGGTGAATGTAACAGTAGGATTACTCATGGGTTTAAACTCCTTTTTCACACACTTTTTCCTATATATAATCATGATACACTTTTCCTATATATATATATATATATATATATATACATAAGATTCATATATATATATATATATATATATATATATATATGAATCTTATGTATATATATATATATATATATATATGAATCTTATGTATATATGTATCCATTATTTTTCCCTAAGATGTTATGCAACAGTAGACTTGAGTCCAACCCCAAGCACTTGGTTATGCAAGCATTGTATGTGGGTACCAACACTTTATTCAATAGTGATGCTAGAGTTGTATATATATATATATATACACACACACACACACACACACACACACACACACGTATATATACACACGTATTATATATATATCTTCCTCTATATATATATATACACACACACACACACATAAAAAAAAAATATACACACACACACACACATAAATTGATAGCTTGAGTAATGTGCATGAGACTTCATGAGTTAACATGACGTACACACGCATTTTAGTATCCAGGATCCTCGACGCACTTGAGGGTATCCTAACAACTTGTATTGCTAGGTTACGAGAGCACATTGTATAGTTGCTTAACTTACAGGGCTTCATGATCAAGTCGTGATCATGAGGGTTTACTTAACGTATCGTAAGCCTTGGTTGTTATATTTGTAGGTCCCCGTGACGACACAATCGAGACAGAAGGGACCGGAGCTTTGCTTGCGCATTTCGGAGTTGCAGGCAAGTATACCTTGCCTTGTATTACAGATTTACATATACTTCATTGTACTCTTGCTAGTGTGGACTTAGATGAGCCCGGGAATTGCTTCGGGTATAGTCGATGATGGCATCGACACTATGATATGTATACTCGACTTAGCTCTAAGCGACGTACCCTCAGTTGCGGAGTTATTATAACTCCCATGACCATGACACGCTTTACGATACGGCACCGAGTGAGATCAAGTCATGGCACGAGCTGGCGCTCTCGACTGGCCATCGGTGCGAGTAGCATATGTGACGGCACATATATAGTAGTGATGGTTCTAGATAGCTGACTTTGCATTGAGAGTAGATGTTTGGGTCGTGGATACGACTTATACATTTTCTGGACAGGGAAGACAACCAGTAAGCGTATGGAACAGACAGTTACATTATTTTAGCCTCAGTGAGACCCGGTTATGGGCATGGATACCCGGTTATAGGCCATACATACACTAGGGATGCGTGTATATTTACATCGGCTCGTGATCCGACATCGGTCCGTGACTCGATGCCATTCCTTTATCTACCTACCCATACGTTCCAAAGTTGTTTTCATATGCATTCAATTAGACTGGTTAGCTCACCCTTTATGTTTATATCAGTATTTACTTTATGGCATGTTCCTATTTGTATCTTGCTATGTCCTCCGAGGACCTGGTTCCTTTTTAGATCCCGACGAGCATCTGCACTCGACGTTATAAGGTTCCAGAGTTGAGACAGGATATGTAGCGGAGGACTACGAGGTGCTTCCTGAGGAGAACTTCATTATCTAGTTAGTCGTTGCTCTTGGCTAATTATCTTTCTATTTCCAGTATTTTTATTCTGTTGTACTGTGGGTTTGTTCCTACCAGACTCTGGATTCATTTTGTTGTACTATGGATATTCAGACTACTCTGCATTTATTTCAGTACGTTCCTTTACTATTTATGTGGATGAGATTTAGATGATTGCCTGCTATTTGTTAGTTTAGTAACATTTACAGCGTAGTATACCTAAATGAGTCTATTAAATTGGGCAGCTCATTCTAGGTTGTATCAGCTGGCCATGTTATGCCCAAATCCCACATATTTTGAGACTGGGGCGTGACATAGTTTTAGTGGTGACCCATGCAAGTCGATTTATTGCTTAGGTTACAAACCGACACGAGCAAGCAATTATGACTAGGAAATGTAGAATCTCATCCACATTTTGATTATCGCCTTTGACTTCCACATTCCTATCTTACGATTGAAAAATCCAACATCTTGCTTGTTTCCTATACCTGTCTTATGAAATTTTCTCTCTATCAGAGAGATGCATCTGCGCAGCGAACGCACAGCATATGGTGCCCCCCCGGCATGTGACACGACACCCAACGACGACAGGACTCCAGCTCCCACAGAGATCTAGACTCCTGGGCACGTTCAGACCCTTCCGACGACCCCATCTATCCATGTGGGGTTCGCACCGCAGCCTGCACCAATGCACCAGATGCGTTTGCCATTAATTATCAAAACAAGAGCTACAGAGGAATTAGATTTGATTGCAAACTTGAAAGTACAACAGAGAGCCTAGAAAGAAATCCTAGGAAACAATCTAAGTACAATTATTTAGTTTTGATTCTGGGAGGTGACGGTGGAGGCTCGGGAGAAGTGTAGGAACTCTGCCTTACTCCTTGTATTATCAGACACAGTCTTTGCTCTTGAGAAAATTGCCAGCCTTTAGCATGGGTGTAGTACCCTACTATTTATAATGATTTCGGGATGAAGCATATTTTGGGCCGCATAGATGGCCACGTGGCCACGTGGCTGTAACAGCACACGAAGACTCGATATTTAGCTGTCAGCTGGTGGTTTGTTGAGATTTCTTTGTTGTAGCAAATCTGGGTGGTTAAGACTTGGTCAACTTGTGTCTATCAAGGAGCGCTTAAGGTTGCGTGACATTGTGTCTACTTCTTCGGGGACGTGCATGTCGCTGCCTAACAATGCCTATAACAATGCCTAGATACTCCATAATTACAATTGATTAGACTCAATTTGGACTAATTTTGATATTAGGAGAAGAATTTGGGGAAGAACAATTAGGGTTCTATGTAGAGGTAAAAAGACGCAAGGGTTTTCTTAAGGATTCTTTATAGGAAGGGGGGCACTTGATGGCTGGTTATTAGATAAATTAGGGTTAATTTTACATGTAGATGAGTGGCTAGGGCTTGTCCACCCAATTCCAAGCCTTCCTATTGGTTAAGACTTGGTCAACTTGTCACGTGCCCTATCACAAAATAGAATCAATCTGTTTGCGACAGTAATGAGGGGCCGCATAGAGCTTGGAACATTTTGGAGCGCATAGGTCTTCTTTGTCCTTTAGTGCTCGGCTATGTGGGCCGCATAAGACTCATGCGGCTCAGGTCGCAGTCTCCCTTAGCCACGTGTCCCACCAGCATTGCCACAAGTCCGCATGATGTTTGGAGACTTTTGGACCGAATAGATCCTGCATTCTTGGCGAACTGCTCAGTCATATTTTGTCATTCTGGGCCGCGTAAGGCTCATGCGGCTCAGGTCGCAGTCTCCCTGGCCGCATAGCACCCCTACGGACCATGCCTCAAACCGCACGAACTCTCAGACAAGTGGCCCCTATGCTCAGGCACGTGGGCCCTATGTCGGATGACATGACACTTGTCTTTTTAGAAAGGTCACGTCTTATCTTCATCTTTTTTGTCAGGATGTGTCAGAGTTGTCAGAGTTGTCAGCTTTGTCAGAGGGGCTTCTGCGGCTGATCAGCCTGGCCGCATAAGTAGCTCTTCCTTCTGCGGCCCGAATCAGTTTGGTCGCATTTTAATATAATCAATTTGTTTGAGACAGCAATGATGGGCCGCATGGAGTTTGGGGCATTTTGGACCGCAGAGTTTGTCATGCGAATCTTCCTTCTGTAGACCAAATTAACTTGGCCCAGAGCACCCATGCGGTCAACTTTTTTTTTGTAATGTGATCCTCATGAACCCCATCTTTTCCATGTTTCTACAAGACTCCCTTCAAAGTTTTCAAATTGCAAATTTGGAATACTTTGAATAGGAAGCATGGAGATATGTCAAGCCGCAGGGAGGCTTCGAGCCGTAGGGAGACTTCGAGCCGTAGGGAAATCTCGAGCCGCAGGGAGATCCCATCGAGGTTGTCCAGCTGTCACTGCTGCATTTAATGCTCTGATTCGGCCTTTTTGGTTACAAAGGATAGAATCCCAAGGGTCATCATTATCTCTTAGTGGACACGAGAATCGAAGCGGCGTCTATCGGTTTACGCTCTTTTGAGGACCTATAAATATGGGCCATACGGCGGAGAGAGAGCTTCTCTTTTTTCTTTCAACTTCCTCTCCTTCGGCTTCATCATCTTCGTTGTCCTTTCTGCTCCAGTCAGCCATGGCTCCAAAAGCTTCCAAATCGACCGGCGCTGCGGCCAAAGGGAAGGGACTCGCCTCTCCATCGAGAGCTGTGGACTCTCCTCCCGTTCATCCCGACGTGCAGCCCCCTATTCAGGGTTAGGATGGTGGGAGAACGATGACTTGAACTTAAACAGCCATGCCGCATGCTTTATGTGCAGGCCTGTCATGTATCACCTCTGTGCTTTGGCATAATCGGTGCGTATCCTATCTCACTGGACCGCATGCGTTCTGTGTGATGGGACCGCATGGACTGAGCCGCATAAGCGTCGTTGAACCGCATGGATGCCTCATGGTAGAGCCGCATGAGCGTCACATAACTGAACCGCATGGATGCCTCATGACCGAGCTGCATGAGTATTACATAACTGAACCGCATAAGTACCTCATGACTGAACCGCATGAGCGTCACATAACTGAACCGCATAAGCTTCACCCGACTAGGCCGCATATGCCTTATTTGATTCGAGCCGCATGTGCTCCTCACAACTAGGCCGCATAGGTTCTGTTTGACTAGGCCGCATAGCTGAAGAAGGAACCCATTCACTTTGTTTTCCTCTAACCATATTCCTTCTTTGATCTTTGCAGTGAAGTTGCCTACAGCTCCATCGGGGGAGCTCTTGATAGGGTACGCTCCGTCTGCTTTGGGTGTGAGATTTGACTATATAATCGAACGCATGTCGACTCAGATTACCCGAGATCAACCTGAGGCCAGGTTAAAGGAGATTAGGGGCCAATCATTCTTCTACCTACTCAGCATGATGAATTCCGGGAGTGGGGGATACTCTTCTGAAGCCAGTGTTCTTATTCGGAGACGCTCTAACTGTCTTGAACCCAAGCATACTGGAGATATCTGAGAGCTGGAATTTTTCTTCCAACGGAGTAGCGGTTCACCTTCCTCAGATGGAACGCCATTTCCCCTATCAGGTTTTAACATGGTGCCTACTGAGAGACGAATGACGGATCCCATAACGGAGGACTGGCAGGAAGTCTTCATAAGCAATATCCATTATAATAGACAAGCGTGGTCGGTGGTCGCGACCAAGGAGTCAATCAGTTATTCTGTTGTCGGACTGGTCCCCGACAGTTTCATAAATGAGCTAAGGCCCAATATCCGGTTCTCTGAAGCTGACACCTTCTTGAACCAGATTGCTCGCAAAGGGTCATATCCCACGGGCAGACTATCGCTGCTGAATTGGATGCATTATTCCCCTCCGTGGGTCAACTTGACATCCTGGATTCTGACGGTGTATCAGGATACTTTGCAGCAGCTCGGCCTCTACTATGCCATAAGGGGCACCTGCAACGGTCTTCCTGTGAACCCAAAGCTGTTCATAGCACTCCTCGAGATGTACAACCGTCGTACGGGGACCTTTTTTACACCTGCTGGGGAGATAGGGCTCGCTCTCCACGAGATGCATGACGGATTTCGGCAATCGGATCACCATCGGCTCCACGACGGGTTTTGACTCCTGGCTAGACCTCGGGAGTCGGATGACCATCGGTTCCAACTGCGCGGTTGGGGCAGGGAAACCGAGCACTTCTTTATGCAAAGTTGCGACAAGGGGTGCGGCTTTGCCTGGTTTGCGAGCCTGGAGACGAATTTTCAGAGGTTCCCATGACCCTGTTGTGGCCTCCGGTTCGTTTTGTGTCCCCACATCAACTGTGTGTTGTTTAGATTTATCATATAGACAAGCCTCAGAGGAATAGTAAGACTAACCCCTTTGAAGGGATCGATGTCGGCGAATTCCGTCTTTACGAAGCCGTGCTTACTGACATACTTGAAGCACTGGTGGAGCGTGGACGGCACGATCATATAGTCATGTATCCATAGACGCCCCAAGAGGATATTGTAGGACGTATCTGCGTCTATGACGTAGCAGGCAACCTCCGTCTTCAGGTCGCCGATCTGACATTTCAAGCGAATCTTTCCCAGGGGATAGCTTCTTCCCGAGATAAAACCGCTAATGGCAGTGTTGGTCGACGCTAGCCGGTGCATAGGGATGCCCAGGAGTTGAAGCAAGCTTTTCGGGATGATGCTTATTGACGAGCCAGGATCGATGTGCATCTGATCCACCTTGATGTCGCCTATGTATCCAGTGTAGTACAAAGGGCGATCATGCAAGTTGGTTTTGATTAACATGTCCTGTGAGGTAAATACGATGTTGGGCATTGCATCTGAGCAATTGCTGCCCTGGAGATCTGCTGACGAGTCTTCCCCTGGAGGATTGACCTGAGCTAAGTAGGTGTAAGCATTCTGGAGTGCTTCGTTCAATGCGACGCGAATATCCTTGGAGAGCCTTACGAGCTCATATAACGACAACTTTGTTGGCGTATTAGCCAGTTGCGCTAATATGTCAAAGTTGTAAGGTCTCTCCAGCCCCTGAGGTGTGTCCTTACGGAGCGGCCTGTCGAAGCGAGTTTCCTTCGGCTTGGATTTGTCCTCCGATGGAGGCTGAGATGGTCCCGGAACATCAGTAGCAGGCAACGTTGTCGGTTGAGGGTCCTCAACTGAATTACCCAGAGTAGGCTGAAATTGTGCGCCAGACCGGGTAACAACGACCGCCGCCTCCTCAACTTCGGCCGAAATTGTGTGGCAGGATCTGGACTTCCCGTCCTTTTTGCTAGTTGAAGATGGCACCGCCTGAGTAACTTCGGGCACTAAGTCCGGGTGGACCTACATGACCTCTCCTCGTGACGTGGTGAGAGGCACCAATCCAGTCGTCTGGTCCCGGACAGGTGGAAGGTTAGTAACCTCCATCGTTGCCCGGGGAACGGGTACTATCCCGTCTTGAGTTTTTGTTGGGGGAAAGTCGCCAAACTGAACGGATACCATGTTTGTAGCCACGGTAACCTCTTCGAAATCCAGCGACAAAGCATTGGAGTTGATGAGGTTCTGAATGTACCGCTTTAATGTGAAGCACTCCTGCGTGGGGTGGTGGACATAGCGGTGGAAGTGACAATACTTCGGATCCTCGATCTCTGCTGGTCGAGGCTCGCGCTCTACATCACGGAGTCGGATCCTACCCGCCTTCAGGAGCATGTCGAAGATAGGCTTGACATGGCTATCTTCAAAAGAGTATGTCATCTCCTTGGGCTTCGGAACTTCTGCTTGCTTTTGTTCAGGCTTTTTGGTTGTACCAGCGACCATGGCCTGTTTGTCTTTGGTGTCCCGGTTATTGGTGGTGCCGCCACTATTGTTGTTATTAAAGGTGTTACCAGGACGTTTGCCCTTGTCCTCTCCATCTGGGATGTGTAATTCCAGCTGGCGAGCCTTCTTTAACTTTGCCTTCGCGTTTGTGGCGCTTATGATGAAAGTCGTCCAATCCTTGAATTGATCTTCGCCCATTCAGAGGCTGATTGCAGGGAGCAACTTCTTTTGGCAGATTTCAATCAAGGAGCTTTCAGGATTGCCTTGGGGTAATCTCATCGCGGTTTGGCGAATCCGCTCGATGTAGCTTCTCGTTAGCTCCCTTTCTTCCTGAACGACGTCCATGAGAGACGATATTGTCACATCATGCCCAACTTCGTAAAACCTTTGCAGGAACATGTGTTTGAAACCGTCAAAGGAATGGATGCAGTTGTCCGGGAGGTTGTGGTACCAGTCGAACGCGATTCCCTCCAATGCTCCGACAAATAGTCGTGTGAGGATGGCGTCATTATGCGGCAAGTGGTCGGTTGTGACCTCAAAATAAGTCATGTACTGGTTAGCAGAGGTCTTTCCGTCATATGAATCGAGATGAAACGGTTTGTACCGCGGAGGAAAAGGAACGTCTCTCCATGCAACGGGATACGACTGCCGTATTCTGAGGTCCCGGGAGGAGACTCGGGCATTGAACATTGCTCGAAGCTCCTGGACTTCTCTCCTTGCCTCCCTGGCCTCGTCTACAGCTGAGGGAGCGGATAATCCAGGAGGATTGTCGCCCAGAGGAGGAGCGGTCGTGTTTGAGTCCGCGTTGACTGCAGGGCCCAAACTTGTTTGTCCAGGTGTCCTTGCTGGTTGAGTCGGCAAGGCAGCCTTGATCTCGTCTACTGACTTGACCAAGGTTAAGATCATGGCTTCAAGCGCTTCTAGACGCTGTCGATCACTACGCCCTTTGTGATCATCTCCTGCCGTAAACACTGTCCGCACATGGGGAGAGATGGATAGGACCGTAGAGGATGTGCTTTCCATGTCGTACCCTCGTACAGAGAAATCGTCGGGGAACGTCGAAATGTCCTCCTCCTCGGACTCGGAAGGGGTGCTACCCCCTGCACAGGAAGCTGTGTCGTCTTGGCGAAGGCGGTCACCCTCGAAGACGTCCAAGTCTGTTGCATAATTCCAGTGGATCGCTACCCCATGCGCATCCTCTTGGAACACTGGGTTGTCGCATACGTTCAAGGGACTACCACCCCCGGCTTCGTTCACCCCAGGGACATGGAGGATGAACCCCCGGGTGTTAGAAGCTTCTTTCTTGAACGGGTGCCTAGGTAGACATCCCCTGTGATCGTCGACGGCAATCCTCCAGATGAGAATTTCCTTGTCGTGCTGGCTGAGGTTGCCGAGCTGGAGGAGCCTGTATTCTTTCCTCCCTTGCCGACAGGAACCTTCCGAGTCGAATTATAGGAGGCAAAAGAAAATTCCTCGTCTCCCAAAATTTGCACTTGTTTCCCGAGTTGTTGTCGGACAGGTGCTGGCTGGTGCAGTCGCTGGAAGACGGACTGCCGGTCTTTGGGTGCTGCCGACTTATTGCAGCAGCAGTTGATGACAACTTGGGTACAGTGATGTCCTAGAGAGGGTTCGCCGCATGCCAAGGTTGCCTCTCTCTTCTTGCGTTTGTGGATGAGTACTTCTCGCAAGTCGAGGGCATATTGATCTACCTTTGCATCCGTCTTGTAGGCCCGGGTATCCTGAGCGCACGGGTGCGTAGGTATCATATTTGCTCCCTGATATGAGGCAAGTAAAAGCACTTGCTCTCGATCGTTGTAGGGAGACTTTTGGGACCTACCCTGTCCGTTTACCGCAGAGGGCTGGACACGGAAGGTTCTGTACAGCTTTCCATCAGGGGCCCGTGTAACAGTTAACGGTACCCGCTGACGGTCAACAGATTGGACAGTTGACTGGACTTGTTGAGCCCGCACTGTCCTAGACTTCTTCGACTTAGCACCCAAAGGTTCGTAGTAGGAAGAGTCCAAGTTGGAAACTTCAACATTCTCAATAGGCCGCATGGGGTCTGGTCCGCATGAGAGACGGTCAAAGACAGAGCTTCTGACAGGGCCGCATGGGACATCCTGTTTGCTTCCAGGATTGGCTGCCGTATAGGCCATCTGTCTGCGGCCACATGGGGCATCCTGTCTGCGGCCAGGATTGGGTGCCGCATAGGCAATCTGCCTGCGGCCACCTTCCTTATGCGGCCTCTTCTTCGACCGCATGAGTTTCCTTTGTGCCCGCAAAAGTCCAGCATCGTAATGTTTTCCTCTGCCGGATTTGGGGACAGCGGGGTCCTCTGCGGTTCGAAGCGAGGCCGCATGGGAGCTTTGGTCGCCGTCTTGAGTGGCGAGAGGAGTTCCTTCCAGAGCTTGGCGAGGGGCAGTGGTCTTGGGCCTCCGTGTCCTGCAGGCTCTTTTCGGGTTGGCTCGCTTCTGTGCTAGACTGGTGCTCCCATCGGCGAGCATTTCCTCGAATGCTTGTTGATTAAAGCGAACAACAAGCATCTGCTGCGTAGAGCCGAGCTTGGACGTGTCGGATTGCGTCACCAATTTCTTATCGGTGGAGAAAGAAGTCCCCAGCAGAGTCGCCATCGTGTTTGCCATTAATTATCAAAACAAGAACTACAGAGGAACTAGATTTGATTGCAAACTTGAAAGTACAACAGAGGGCCTAGAAAGAAATCCTAAGAAGCAATCTAAGTACAATTGTTTAGTTTTGATTCTGGGGGATGACGGTGGAGGCTCGGGAGAAGTGTAGGAACTCTGCCTTACTCCTTGGACTATCAGACACAGTCTTTGCTCTTGAGAAAATTGCCAGCCTTTAGCATGGGTGTAGTACCCTGCTATTTATAATGATTTCAGAATGAAGCATATTTTGGGCCGCATAGATGGCCACGTGGCTGTAACAGCACACGAAGACTCGATCTTTGGCTGCCATCTGGTAGTTTGTTGAGATTTCTTTGTTGTAGCAAATCTGGGTGGTTGAGACTTGGTCAACTTGCCACGTGCCCTATCACAAAATAGAATCAATCTGTTTGAGACAGCAATGAGCGGCCGCATAGAGCTTGGGGCATTTTGGACCGCATAGGTCTTCTTTGACCTTTAGTGCTCGGCTATGCTGGGCCGCATAAGACTCATACGGCTCAGGTCGCAGTCTCCCTTAGCCACGAGTCCCACCAGCAGTGCCACAAGTCCGCATGAAGTTTGGAGACTTTTGGACCGCATAGATCCTGCAGTCTTGGCGAACTGCTCAGTAATATTTTGTCATTCTGGGCCGCATAAGGCTCATGCGGCTCAGGTCGCAGTCTCCCTGGCCGCATAGCACCCTTGCGAACTATGCCTCAGACCGCATGAACTCTCAGACACGTAGGCCCTATGCTCAGGCACGTGGGCTCTATGTCTGGTGACATGACACTTCTTGTCTTTTTAGAAATGTCACGTCTTATCTTCATCTTTTTTTGTCATGATGTGTCAGAGTTGTTAGAGTTGTCAGCTTTGTCAGAGGGGCTTCTGCGGCTGATCAGCCTGGCCGCATAAGTAGCTTTTCCTTCTGCGGCCCGAATCAGTTTGATCGCATTTTAATATAATCAATCTGTTTAAGACAGCAATGATGGGCCGCATGGAGTTTGGGGCATTTTGGACCGCAGAGTTTGTCATGCGGCTCTTCCTCCTGCGGACCAAATTAACTTGGCCCAGAGCACCAATGCGGTCAGCGTTTTTTTGTAATGTGATCCGCATGAACCCCATCTTTTCCATGCTTCTACAAGGAGGGCCAGACGTCACAGACGCCGATGGGACAGGAGGAGAACCCTTTGCCACCACCACCACCCAATCCGCCCCAAATGCCGCATGGAGCATACCCGCAGCAGATGTCGTATGCACCCATTCCGCCCCAGATGCCACAGCCGGAGGGTCAACCCAGATGTTCCAGTTCTTCCAGGCAATGATGCAGCAATAGTGGCAGCAGACGGCGGTCATGAGGCAGACTCTGATGACTGCCTTGGAGAGGATGGCCACCCAAGCACCTGCACCACCACCAGCCCCAGTGCCAGCTCAGCCTGTGGGCAGCATTAGAGGGTATCGCCAGATGGACCCGAAACCCTTCAAGGGTAATGAGAGCCCGGAGGAGACCTCTGATTGGATAGCCAGCACGAAGAAGATCTTGGATGCTTCGCAGCTACTTACTGACTTGTGGATGACTGTCGTGAGGACCCAGCTAGAGGGGAACGACCATCATTGGTGGGAATCGAAGGAGCGCGAAGTCGGCAAGGACAAGACGTGGGAGCAGTTTCTTGAGTACTTTGAGACGAAGTACTTCCCAGCTACCATCCGTGACGCTCTCTACGATCAGTTCCTCCACCTCAAGCAGGGGAACATGACCGTAGACGAGTACGATGTAGAGTTCAACCGCCTCAGCCGGTTCGGCAGACAACTGATACCAAATGAGAGAGAGAAGGCCCAGAGGTTCCATCACGGCCTAACGAAGGAGCTCCAGAGATATACGAGCGCACAGTCGAGGACTACCTACGAGGAGGTGTTAGCCGAGGCCAAAGTCCAGGAAGCCATCAACAGGGATCTGTTGAGCGCGAGGCGCCCTACTCACACAGCCGCACCAGCCAAAGTTCAGACGGAAGGCCCGACCAGACGTCCGGGAACCCATCTTCAACAGCGGGTCGCCCCGTACCAGGCGAAGGAGCTTCCGACTTGTCACTATTGTGGCAAGAAGGGACACGTCCAGAGGGACTGCAGGAAGAGGCTCAACCAATGCTTGAGGTGCGGATCGGGACAGCACCAGGCCGCAGACTGCCCGCAACGTTATGACAGAGCTCAGCAGTTGGCCCCAAGGCCAGCTCCACCAGGACCCAGGCTACCAGCACAGGCGACTGCAGCCCAGCGAGCACCAGCACCCGGAGGATATAAGAGGGGACCACTGCCCACACAGGAGGCACAGTTCAGACAGCAGACAGAGAGGTCAGGTCTTTGCTATGGCACCAGAGCAGGAGTCAGAGAAAGTGGCGATCACAGGTACTATCTTGGTTGCATCGTTGCTTGCTATTACACTGTTCGATTCTGGAGCCACATTATCTTTCATATCTATTAGTTTCGTAGCTATGCACAAAGTAGCCACTTCGCCCTTGCCCAAAAGTTGGAAGATTCTTACGGGTGGAAGGATCGTTCCAGTTACTAGCACGTGTAGGACGTGCTCCATGGTTGTGTGTAGGAGAGATGAGGCCTCGATTTTTGGTGTTCCCTATGCCAAATTTCGACGTTGTGTCGGGGATGGACTGGTTGAGCCAGTATCATGCCATCTTAGATTGCCGGAAGGGGAGCGGCGTCTTTAGACCGCCAGATCGTCAAGAGTTGAGTTCATGAGAGGGACCGTAGAGCAAGGAGTAGGCCAGCCCGTCGGTGTCTACATGGCGATGGAGACAGCACCCTCATCGATCGTTACAGAGTTCATGGACGTCTTCCCGGAGGAGTTGCCAGGCCTTCCACCTGATAGACAAGTGGAGTTTTCCATCGAGTTTGTGCCAGGAGCAGCACCGGTCTCTTCTAATGTGTACCGGTTAGCAAAGAAGGAGCTAGATTTGTTGAAGCTTCAGCTAGAGGAGTTGCTGGTCAAAGGGTTCATTCGACCAAGTGCATCACCCTGGGGAGCCCCAGTATTGTTTGTGCCAAAGAATGATGGGTCCGTCCGAATGTGCATTGACTATAGAGCCCTGAATGCCTTGACTATCAAGAACAAGTACCCCTTGCCTCGGATCGACAATATGTTCGACAAACTGACTGGAGCCAGGGTGTTCTCGAAGATCGACTTGAGATTGGGATATCATCAAGTGAAGGTGCGAAAGGAGGACATTCCAAGTAGAGCCTTCAGGGCTCGTTATGGTCACTACGAGTTCCTGGTGATGCCTTTTGGATTGACTAATGCACCTGTTGTGTTCATGAATCTGATGAACAGAGTGTTCCACCAGTACTTGGACCAGTTCGTGGTCGTGTTCATCGATGACATATTGGTGTACTCGAAGAGCCACGAGGAGCACGAGAAGCACCTGCAGATTGTGTTGGAGACGCTGAGGCGCAAAACTATGCCAAGCTGAACAAGTGTGAGTTCTTTCTGGATCGTCTCTTTTCTCGGACACATCGTCTCAAGACAAGGTATCTTTGTGGATCCAGCGAAGATCTCGGCCGTAAAGACATGGCCGATCCCTACCAATGTCTCGAAGGTGAGAAGTTTTCTTGAACTTGTCGAATATTACCGGAGGTTCGTAGAGAACATCGCGAGGATCGCTGAGCCGATGACCAGCTTGACCCGCAATGAGCAGGAGTTTATCTGGACGGAGGAGTGTCAGGTGGCATTCGATGAGCTGAAGAAGCGCCTTACCACAGCACCTATTCTGACTATCCCATCCGGACTGGGAGGATTCGTGATCTACAGCGATACATACGGAAAGGGATTGGGATGCGTCTTGATGCAGCACGGAAAGGTGGTAGCCTATGCTTCGAGGCAACTGAGGATTCATGAGAAGAATTATCCAACCCACGACTTGGAGCTTGCTGCGGTTATCTTTGCCCTGAAGCTTTGAAGACGCTACTTGTATGGAGAAAGGGTAGAGATATTCACAGACCATAAAAGCTTAAAGTACGTCTATACTCAGAAGGATCTGAATCTGAGGCAGAGACGGTGGTTGGAGCTAATGAAAGACTTCGAGATCGAGCTTCAGTACCATCCAGGGAAGGCTAACGTTGTAGCAGACCCCTTTAGCAGGAGGCCTATGGCGTACATGTTGACGACTCAGCGCCATCTACTGGAAGAGCTGCGAGAGTTGGAGATAGAGATGATATTACCAGGGGCAGATGGTCAGTTGGCTAGTCTTCAAGTGCAATCTTCGTTAGTTGAGAGGATCAGAGCCGCCTTGCCGACAGATGCCAGATTTCAGCGATTTTGGCAGAGGACAGAAGCCGGTATGCAGACGGGCATGCACATTCATAAGGACGGAACTCTGAGGCATGGAGATCGCCTCTACGTTCCCAATGGAGAGCTTTGTCAGGAGCTGATGACGGAGGAGCATAGTTCAGCATACTCCATCCACCCAGGATGCTCGAAAATGTACAGAGATCTGAAACAGCATTTCTGGTGGCGTGGAATCAAACGAGAGATAGCCCGCTTTGTAGCCAAGTGCTTGGTGTGTCAACAAGTCAAGGCTGAACATTAGAGGTCAGCAGGACTGCTCCAGCCACTTCCAATACCGGAGTAGAAATGGGAGCACATCACTATGGACTTCGTTACGGGTTTACCGATGAGTCCGAGTGGACTTGATGCAGTTTGGGTGATAGTGGACCGACTCACCAAGTCAGCTCACTTTCTGCCCTTCAGAGTGGAACAGTCTACAGAAGCCCTAGCTGAGATGTACATGAGGCACATCGTGCGACTTCGTGGAGTCCCAATTAGTATAGTGTCTGACTGAGATTCGAGGTTCACATCGCACTTCTGGCAGAGCCTGCAGGAGAGCCTTGGGACCCCGTCTGAAGTTTAGTACGTCATATCATCCCCAGACAGATGGGCAATCAGAGCGCACTATTCAGACACTGGAGGACATATTGAGAGCATGCATGCTAGATTTTGGGGGATCATGGAAGGACCACTTGCATCTAGTAGAGTTCTCCTACAACAACAGTATCAGGCCAGTATCCAGATGGCCCCCTTCGAAGCATTGTATGGCAGGAAGTGTCGTTCTCCAGCCTGTTGGAGTGATGTGGGCAAGAGGCAGATACTCGAACCAGAGTTGGTGGTTCGTACAGTGGAGAAGGTGAAGCAAATCCAAGGACACTTGAGAGCAGCTCAAGACAGGCAGAAGCACTGGGCGGACACACACTGTCAACCCATGGAGTTTAAGGAAGGGGACCATGTCTTCCTGAGGATCTCACCTACCAGAGGTACCATCAGGTTTGGAGGAAGAGGGAAGCTGAGTCCAAGGTACATTGGACCCTTTGATGTGCTAGAACGGATTGGAAAGGTCGCCTACCGGTTAGCTTTTCCACAGACATTAGAGGGTGTTCATGACGTGTTTCACGTATCTCAGCTGAGGAGGTATGTGCCAGATCCTAGCCACGTCCTTGACCACTCGGAGATCACTGTCGGGCCGAGTTTGTCTTATGAGGAGCAGCCGGTGGAGATCTTGGATCGGAGGGAGAAAGTTCTGCAGGGTCAGACCATCCCGCTAGTTCGTATCGCTTGGAGGCATCATGCGCCAGGCGAATCGACTTGGGAACGCGAGGATGCGATCCGTTAGCGTTTTCTCCATCTCTTCATGGGGCTAGGTTTGCATGCATTATTATTCAGTCATTTATATCTTGCTGTTATATTAGATGTCTAAATTTCAAGGACGAAATTCTCTAAGGTGGATAGGTTGTAAGACCTCTGAATTTTAATTAGAATTGATTTAGATTAATTAAGGTTTAAATACGTTTAATCATCAATTTCTAGTTATTAATGAATTCCCACTTTTATTTTTGATTATCATATGCACATTGCCGTGACTTTTAATTTAGGAGCACAAGACTAGTCGTTTTCTCAAAACCAACTTCACATGCATGATCTAGTCGAGACACTCTATACCCATAATCTTCGTGTCTCACTCAAACACACCTCCTTGTGCTTCATTTTAATCGCACAATTTTCCTGACACAAGACCCGACTTCGATTCATACCATGGAGTCACATTTATTTCCGACTTAAATTAGGGACATCATTTCGACCCAAATCTGTTAACCCAAAATATGGACATGACCCACATTAAGCCTACTACACACCTGACACTTGTGTCTCATTCAATTAAGCCCCCACATGTTACTTATTTACCCGTGATGATAAATGACTTAAATTAAGCCATTGATTGCACCTAGCCCGACTTTGACCCAACCCGACTCTAATGAACCAAACCCAAGCTTCATGTCATCCTCTCATGCATACCTACACACACAACACCATTCCATTCCTACAAAACACCAAACACACAAAGCAAACTCACCCCTAAGCCTAATGGACAAAATCTTTATCCCTAAAGGTTGAGGAAAATTTTCTATTAATACACTCTCATCCTCACCATTCAAAACTCACCTCTTTTGGCCAAGCCCAAGAGATGGCTTTAGGAAAGCTACCTATGACACACCCAATCCCTTGGTCAATCCCCATCAACAACACTCTACTTTTGAGAGAGATTCCTTAGTACAACTCTCTCTCTACTTTTTCTAACAGCCAACCCACCCCATTCTTTATCATAACACACTTCTCTCTCTCCTTCGTTGCAAACTCACAGCAGCCACCTTAGCCGAACCCTTCTCCCCCTCAAACCCTAAACTCCACACTCATCTACCTCCTCCCTTTCTTCTTCATCTTCTCCTCATCTTCCCCCTCCTTTCCTCCTCATTAACACCTCCCTAGCCGAATGTTGTTGCTGCTGCTGTCGCATTTTCCGACCGTGCCGTCGGCCACTAGCTGCGCGCGCGCCACCTAGGATGGCCGTTGTGCTACCCCACACCGGCGACGACCCTAGGGCGGCCCCTCCTCGCAGCCTTAGTCGCCGAAGCCCCCGCAGCTCGTGAGCTGCTGCAGCTGTTGCCGCGAGCTGCTGTTGCGGCTGCCGCGTGTCGCGTCGTCCACCGCCGACCTCCCCCTTGGCCGGCGACCCTCCAGGAGGGAGGCGCCACCTCCAGCAGCCCCTCCACCGGCCATTCGGATCTCGAGAGCGAACGTGTTCCGTCGTTGCCGACATCCCGACGTTCTCGTGTCGACGAGACGTGTTTCCGCTACACCATCGTCGCCGTCCAGCTTCCCTCGCGTGCCTTCGCTGTCGTAGCGCACGCCTACGACAGGAGGTATACACTCTTTCATTTTTGTTAAGCTTGCTACTAGGGCTGCAAATGAGCCAAGCCGTTTGTGAGCTGCTCGAAGATCAGCTCGTTTGAGCTCGGTTCGTTTAGTAAACAAGCTGAGCTCAAGCTTTATTTTCGAGCTCGTTTAATAAATGAGCCAAGCTCAAGCTTAGAAGTACTCGGTTCGTTTGAGCTCGCAAGCGGACTCGTTTATGAGTTGGCGAGTTGGCTCGTTTAGAAGCTCGTTTAGGAGCTCATTTAGAAGCTCGTTTATTTGTTGAATTCTAATTTTATGTATATTTGTATAAAAATATGGTTGTGTGATACATTTATATGTCGTTAATAATTGATATTAAGAAACTTTTTTAATTAATGTTTAATAAATAAATTGTTAATATTACAGGTACTTGAACTCAAACCTAACTAGCTTGAAATTAAGCTCATTAGGCTTGAAATCAAGCTTAATGACTTGAAATAGAGTTGAACAAGCTTGAAATCAAGCTTAACAAGCTTGATTTTGAGCTTATCGAGCTTGTTTATCAAGCTTGAATCAAGCTTGCTTATCAAGCCAAGCTCGAGCTCAAACCAAGCCTAGCTCAAGCTTAATATAAACAAGTTCGAGCCAAGCTCAAGCTCTAAAATAACAAAAAATATTATCAAGCTCGAGCTCGATTAATTCTAGTCAAGCCAAGCTCAAGCTTACAAAAGCTTGGCTCGGCTTGGCTCGTTTGCAGCCCTACTCGCTACCAATCCATGTTACTATGATGTACAAGGACCTCCGCACGACCTTCTGGTGGCACGGAATGAAGAGAGATGTGGCACTCTTCGTGTCACGATGCATGGCCTGTCAGCAGGTGAAAGCAGAGCATCAGAGACCGGGCGGAGAGATGCAGAACCTGACGATTCCTGAATGAAAGTGACAGCACGTGTGCATGGATTTTATTGTTGGTCTGCCGAAGACGCCACGAAAAAATGATGCCATCTGGGTCATCGTCGATCGACTAACCAAATCAGCGCATTTCATTGCCATCAAAGTTACTTTGAGCGTCGATCGCCTGGCTCAGATTTATCTTGACGAGATAGTGCGGCTGCACGGAGTTCCAGTATCTATCGTCTCTAATCGGGCTGCACGGTTTCTATCGCGCTTTTGGAGTAGCCTTCAGTCAGCTCTTGGTACCAAGTTGAACTTTAGCTTGACTTACCATCCACATGCCGATGGCCAAACGGAGCGCGTGAATCAGATTCTCGAAGACATGCTACGGCTCTGCGCAATCGACTTCAAGTCGAGTTGGGACGTTCATCTACCTCTGGCCGAATTTGCATACAATAACAGTTATCAATCCAGCACTCAGATGGCGCCGTACGAAGCTTTGTACGGACGAAAGTGCAGATCACCCATTTGTTGGGACGAAGTCGTGGAGTGGCAGATTTATGGCCCGGAGCTGGTGGAACAGACCGTGCAGAAAGTTCGGCTCATTCGGGAAAGATTGAATACTGCACAGAGTCGGCTGAAAAGCTATGCCGATATCCATCGTCGACCCCTCGAGTTTCTAGAAGGCGATCATGTATTTCTTAAGGTGTCGTCCATGCGAGGAATTACCCGGTTTGGTGCAAAGGGAAAGCTGAGTTCGAGATTTGTTGAGCCTTTCGAAATACTCAAGCGAGTCACCCTAGTGGCCTACCAAATTGCCATGCCGCCAGCGCTAGCGGGTGTGCACGATGTTTTCCACGTCTCTCAGTTGCCGAAGTACGTGCACGATCCAAGCCACGTGATAGATTTTGGTTAGCTGGAGCTGAAGTCCGACTTATCGTATGTTGAAGTGCCGGTCCAAATCTTAGAATGCAAAGATAGGCTGCTTCGAAATCGAGCGATACCTCTCGTTCGCTTACTCTGGCGTAATCATTCGGTCGAGGAATCGACCTGGGAGCTTGAATCGGAGACGAAGGAGAACTTTTCTTCATTGTTCTCTTAGAGGTAGGTTCTATTCTTAAGTTTCGAGAACGAAACTTTTTCTTAGTTGGTTATGGTGTAGTACCCCGTCCCTACATCGTGCCCCGTTTTCGTCCACGGGGTGCGCGAGAAAGGAACATTATCGCTACCGATTCAGTCGGAACCGATAGATCGGGATCGGTTGAATCGGCTGAAAGGGAACGTTTGAATTAAGATCATTTTCTCGTTATGAAAAGGCTTCTTCGGAATCAAGTCTCATATTCAGCGGGTTATGCCTCAAGGATAGATTTTGCGGCCGAGTCGGGAGAGACCTCCCGTTGCTCTGCTTTTCATGCCGCACTTGCTCTTTGGCTTTGATTTTCGTGAATGTTTTCGATTGTTTTCATGGCTTGCATTTTCGAACTTTGCATTCGTATCGAACTCCTTGAATGGCACAGTGTTCTAATCAGTTGCTTATGCGATTTCAGGTGATCGCGTAGGCGACGTCTAAGCGCGGCCAACCAGTCCCTCGCCACAAGCAAGACTAAGGTGAGTGGCTGACCTCCTTCACCTCGACCCTCTGGTTTCAAAGCAAACATGAAACATAAAATGCATACTCGTACTCGTAGTGTAGAATCAATAAATTGTGGCATGATTCTTCACGAAACACTTGCTATAGAACTGCTAACATGAAACTAATACATACTTCCTTATGCTACATTTACTTAGTCCTATGCAAATGAAAGCTTGAATCGATTAACGAGTATCGCAACGATAAGGCTAAGTGCATAAAAATGGCTAAGTTTCAAAGAAGAATAGTTCGGTCATTGAACAACTTGTGCACAAGGTGTAGTTTCCTCGAACGGTTGCTAGGCCAAGGAACTGATTCGCCCCGGAAGGAACGAGTATAGCAAATGCCAGCAGGACTGGTGCGGCTAATTCGGGAACTTTCGCACAGGGCTCGCTACCTGCCGCGAAAGGGTCGCTGTCTAACCCAGCTATAGTCCATGATGGCTTGACATTGCCAGTGACCTTCACACCTTTTTACTGGTTAATCTAATGCACGTGACACGGGATGAACATGATAACTGCTCAATGTATACAATTTCATATGCTTGTCTCTTAATATGTTAACATGCAAATCGATCATGACGGCTAGAAAGATCACAAAATAGCTAACATGTTTTATAAAACTGCTTGAACAAATAAGAGCTTGGGTTATAAATTAGCCACTCGCCAGTACATATGATCGTACTGACCCTCGCTCTCTACAGGTGTTGTGAATCAGGAGGAACGTGCCAACTAGCCAAGGCGATGTTCGTGTTTTGAAGCTTCGACCGTGCGTCGAAAACCCTCGCTACACAACTTTTGAAGACTCTCTGCAACAGTCCAAGAAGATGTCTCGACTTTCCCCCTGGAATACTTTTGTTTTAAATTAAGGGATGTATGTATGGAACGACTATCTCATCGACGCTCCTTTTATAATCGAGTCATATTGTAAGGCCGTGCGGCACAATTGTAATAGTCTTGTAAATGATTTCTATTATCAATAAAATGCAATTTTCTGTCTCAATGTGTTGTTCAATTTTCTGCGTACTCTCTTAGATGTATTTCGGATAACCTTATGATTATGCCTTGTGTGATCGCAACCTAAGTTCGCACGGCATCACGTCCGGGGGACGACTATCGATTCTTCGGAATCGGGGCGTGACACTATTAGATGTGTTTCAAATAACCTTACGACTATGTCTTGTGCGAGCGCAACTTAGGTTCGCACGACATCACGTCCGGGGGACGACTATCGATTCTTCGGAATCGAGGCATGACACTCTAGAGCGTATATTACGATAGAATTCTCACTGCAATAGTAATTAGGTTGATAACCAAGGTAGCTAATCATAACAAGTCGTAGTGATTGCTTG
The DNA here is from genome assembly GCA_029216955.1 of Iris pallida. Classification (NCBI taxonomy): domain Eukaryota; kingdom Viridiplantae; phylum Streptophyta; class Magnoliopsida; order Asparagales; family Iridaceae; genus Iris; species Iris pallida. Next base: position 6,807,925 of record JANAVB010021999.1, on the reverse strand, counting down.
GCCGAGCGATGAATAACTTTATTTTCAAGTCATTTACTTTCAAGATAGTGCATTGGTACCACAAGATTATCTTTGTCATTTATTATTTATATCCACGTTGTGTTTTGTTGTTTGTTTTAGTAATACTTACCTTAGAGCTTCTTTTTGGATCTTGCTTTTAGGGGTTGACCCCTCTGTGTGTGTTTTTTTTTCTTTTAGGGGTTGACCCCTCTACTTTTTTAAGGTCAGATCTCCTAGCGGAGCCCGAAGATCTTTTGCCTGTTTCGCTCGATCCCTCGCACGAGCATGAGATCAAGTGGGTCACCTACTTGTATCTATTGGATTTTTAGGACGCTTAATCAAGGACATGTGTTAGCCCTCATAACGGAAGCATGTTCTCTTATCTGTGGACGTCATGATTGTATATACTAGATTGCCGCTAGTTTTATAATCATGTACGATTGACTACTATGCTAGTATTTCACTTTGTATTACTAGCTTTATGATCATTTATGTCAGCATTTGGGACGCCTTATTCCTTATCATTCATTGATTGATATATCTTTACTCCTTTCTTAGTCGCAAGGATTGAGACATGATTGTTTGTGATCATAGGGTTGGTTGACTGTTGGATTATAGACCACCCCCTTCTACAGTTGTGACCGTACTTTAGAGTATTGGCGTACTCCATAGTGCGTATCTAGTCATGTCTTATTCCCATTTTTCGTATTGCGATACCGAGACGATCTTTGTTTTTGTTTACTTTAAAGTTGCACTTTGTCATTATGGTTTTGCATTTGGTATGTACAAATTAGTTTATTTCCTAGCCATCTAGTAACCACCAACCATCTCAACCAAAAATTTTGAGACTGAGGAGCTCTTAAGCATATTAGAGAATAACCAAGGGAGAGATTTAATCATACATTATTTTGATTGTACATTCTAGAACTATGGCTCTAGAACTGAATCATATCTTTGTATCTGAGAAAATCTTCCAAATTAATAGGAAGAAAAGTTGATATGAATATTAGAATTTTTATTATACGATTGACCGGTATAAACTTCGACAATTTCGAAATGGACCGGTGTCTCGTCGCCAAATAAAGACTTGGTGTCACGCCCAAAGTTTTTCGCCCCACTGAGATGGATCTGCATAATCCTCCATGGACCGGGATTTTGCTAGAAGCTTCTAAAGTCTTCCAGAATATTGGGAAATGTAGTGGAGTCTTCTTGAAGATTCATGGAGTCTCCATAGCCTTCTAGATGTTCTAGAACCTTCCTTGAAAATAGCTAGGTCCTAGAATAATCCCTGGAATATCCTAGTTCCAGAAGTTTCATGTAAGCCCTTTGAGGCACTATAAATAAGTGGAAGGCTCATTCGTTCCTCACCACCCAAGAAGTTGTAAACTCTCTGAAGTTTTCAATCTCTCTCTCTCTCTCTCTCTCTCTCTCTCTTTGCTCCACATTGTTCTCATTATAGCCTTAGCGATCTAGCTAAGCGTTTGGGAAACGCTTGCATGGGTCTTCGAGTAGCAAGCTTGTGCGTCGCACGGTTCGAAATGTAGGCAAAAATACTAAGTCCATGAAAAGTGGTATCAGAGCGAATGTTGGCTAGTATCATGTCGACATCCAGGAATGTCCAAGAGGGACCTGCGTTGCCTAAGGAGAGACACAGCAAGACCAACAAGAGGGACAAGAGCAAGGAGGCTACGATGGAGCGTAGCCTTGCCGATGTTGCCGAACATCTTGAGGTCTTGGAGATAAGTTCGAGGGGCATGGGAATACGCATGGGCTTCGTGGAGCAAAGCAACACGAAGCTAGAAAAGTTCTATGATGGGCTCAATGTTGTAAAAGTCGGACTAGTCGACCGACTAGGCGCCGACTAGTCGGTAGTCGATGCCTGCCGACCCGCTTTGGCTCCTAGGCGGTCCAGCCTTAGGCGGCTCGAGTCGGCCGACTAGTTTTAAAAAAAAAAACGGTCAGACCCGTACCCGACCCGAAACCAAGAATAGTAGGAGAAAAAATTTGAAAAAACAAAACCTACTTACCTGACCGACCCCCGCCAGCTGCCGCCTCCGCAACTATCCTTTTTCTAAACAAAATTCTTTTTTTTGCTACTGTGTATTTTTTTTTCTACTCTTGCCGACATTACAAGGTTGGCTTGCCTGGAAGAAACAAATATGATATGACCTACACTTAAAACTGTTGCTATGTTAGCCTATAGGTCATTTGGACATGTGGAGTTTGATTTGATTCACACACTAAAGCCATTTTTTAATGTCAAGTTATAAAGTAGTGTAGTGGAGGAAGGGGGGGACGTGGAGTTTGATTTGATTCACACAGGTGGAGGGGAGGGGCCATTTGGCAAACTTTTAAATGCAACCAATATATAAAACGACATATATCTACCTGTCAACAATCATGGTTCCTATATATATATATATATATATATATATATATATATATATATATATGGTCAAACCGATTAATCCGACTAGTCCCCGATTAATTTCTAGTCCCCGCGAACCGACTATGGGCCGACTAACGATTTTTACAACCTTCGATGGGCTGGAGAGTGGCGTCGCTTCGTCCATATCAATCTTCCAGGAGCAATTCCAAGAGATCCGATTCGCACTTGAGGAGGAGCTGAAGGAACATCGTGCAGAGATTGAAACTTTGTGTGGGAATATCCGAGGCTACGAGGAGCTAAAGACCGTAGTCGAGAGTTGCAGAAAACTCAAGACCAAAGTTGCCATCTTAGAGAAGGTCGTTGTGAATGGCAAACCTTCGAGTAGGAAGGCAACGAGTGTAATACCCGTCCCGCTCAGTTCAACCAGAGGAATCGAAACGCAACAGCGTTTGGACTTGGCTATGCAACGACTTGCTTGAAGTCCCGCTCGGTCAAGGTAACTCCTCATTCATGTGGGTGGCTTCTGTGAACTTGCCTCAACTTGGCCTTCACAATAATAATTGGAAATTTTTACTGCACTGAATAGACTTTGATAATAAAAGAGATGAATCCACATAGCTAAGGAAATAATCTCGTTGGGTCAAATGTGCATAGAACATGGAAAAATATTAACTTGTTGTCTAGATTCACACCATGATGGTTTTCAAAAGTTGGAACTCGGTCTTTTGACCTCACAATTATGTTGAGTAAAGTTAGACCACGGACTATCGACTGGATGTCATAGCGGGCAAGTCCCCACAATCGCAATTGCTTATAATAGCATGTGCGTCCCACGGTTTCAATACGGGTGATACGGTTTATGGCACGAGTTAAGACACCCAAAGAACACGGCCGTTCAAGTTTAGCACGTGTACGTCCCCACGGTTTCAAGGCCCATCGTATATAGTATGACAGAGTTTATGTGGCACCTTAAAGGAGCACGACTTATTCAAAAATTGAGCACGAGGGCTATCAAAATAGTCGTTCCTGAGTTCGAATCAGAAAAGTGTATGGTAACACGAAAAGTTCACGTGACCGTTTGTCGCCGAGACGGTCCCTCGTTTGGGAGTCTCCAAAGAAGTATGGATAGAAAGAGATGGAACACTGGTTTGAGTCATATGGTCAGTTATATAGTGCCCCGACCCGCAAGATGCCTTATGATGGATAGTTGGTTCGATGAAGCCTTGTTGGACTTGGGAATATGCGAAGGATCGCTTGGAAGGCTATGCAATCATGGTGGGATTTGTCTCATTCATGTGAGTAGTGTTGAACCCTTCGAAGATCCTTTAGCTTCACGCTTAATAAAAGGACTGTATGCTATGTTACTCGTTGAGTTGTTGAATAACACCTTGCATGAAAGTCGGAAAGATAATGAAAGATAATTAATCACATCACCCGAAAGCTGTTGCGTATTATTTCAATGAATTGTATGCTTGCGTGTTGTGCTATGAAATACATGACAGATGAAGGAAAAGTCCTAAATACTTGGGCGGTGAGTATATCGAGGCTTAGCTCGATGGATAGATGGTAACACAGATAATAAGACCCAAGAACTGGACAGTAAGTATGCTTGAATTATGTCCGAATGAGCGCATGCTAAAACAGATGCTAAGTCCCAGGAATTAGGCGGTGAGTCATTGAGTTTTGGTTGGAAAGATGTATGGTATCAAAGATGTGAGGAAGGACTTAAGTAATCACATTCTATTATCCTGTCGCCGATGTAGAATGTTGATTACACTAAGACCCTGGATTGGACAGATGATAATGTGAGCGTTGGCTCAAGGCAAGATGGCAATACGAATAAGAAAGATGGCTTATTTACTTAGTTTTTCTTATCATATATTATATGTTTCTTTATAGATAAGTTGCATATATTTGCATGGTCATAGACAACTTGTCGACAAGGTGATTCCTCGAACAGTATTCCAAGGCCTTAGAAACCGATTCGTCCTGGGAAGAACCCCGTGCTGAAGTAGTAGCACAGTGCTGAAGTAGTAGCACGGTATGCGGGACCTTCAGTGGGACTAGCTACCCGCACTGCAAGGGGCGCCGTTATAACTGTAAGATGGTCCAAGATGACGTGTAATCAGTGACCTTCATATAGATAGGTCCCGTGCTAATGATGTCTTATGCAGGAAAAGTAAGTTATTACTCAATTACAGGAAAGGATGTCGGCTTTTGGTAAGAATCACCTGAACGGTGACAAATATATTGAATTATGATGTTGTTCCTAACAATGTCTTATGCAGGAAAAGTAAGTATTATAAATGTACAAGTATGGCTATACGACCGTGGGTAAGAATCACCAAAGGGTGATATCATATTGCTTTACATTATGTTGGCTATGAGAATTGCATAATTTACTTCTTGTCGGCTATAAACATGAAATTGACCCTAAGGTAACGAAAAAGACCACTTTTAATAATGTTCTACAACATGATTATTTAGTGTTGTCTTCTTAGGTGAGTTGGGCCAACACCGCTTGCCAGTACATTGATGATGTACTGACCCACGTTGTGGGCAATATTACAGGTGCTCGTGCATGGGGGAAATCGTTGATCAATGCTTGGCATCGTTGAATCGAATGGGTGTGCAGAAGCTCTTCTTTCAAGACGATGTCTTCTGCTATACGGGACATAATGTATGGAAGAGTGTAACTCAGATGTACCAGTGAGATTGTAGCCAAATCGGCAAGTTCATTGTAAGCAAAGTCGGCATGTTCGGTTATAAAGCCTAATTGGCAAGTGTATATTCAGTTGGCTATTCAAGAGTCTTGTAATCAGTTGTAAACTCTATATTCCGCTGCAAGTCTTGTAATCTATTACAATTGTTAATAAAGAGATACATTTCTTTATATCATGTGTGACTTCAATTTATCTGCTTGGTTTTGTTGCGCTGTCGTTGTCTTCTGAGAATACTATGAATTGTAATGGTTTTGCCTTGTACAAGTGCAATCTAGACTTGTACGGCATCACGTCCAGTGGCTAGTTTTCGATCCTCCGGGATCGGGGCGTGACAAGTTAGGTAGGGGTTATTGCATGATTGGACAACTTGTCGACAAGATTTCGCATCCTTGGACGGTAATCTGGGCCACATGACCGATCAGGCCTAGAAGGAAAGTAAGGTAGTTGAGTTGGATTGTACTGCTCAAGTGATTCAAGGCTTTCGACGAGGCTCGCTACCCACGTCGGACGACCTTGTCGACGCCAGACTACAAAGTCCATGTAGGCCTGGGGGTCGTAATCTTTCATATAGATGAGTTAGTGTGCTAAGCGGCAATCCACATGTACGGTATCGGTTGAGTCACAAGAAATGTAAGCACGGCACAAATGAGTCAAGAAAGGTGTATACGTTATGCAGCACAATTATGGAGCTTAAGATTTGGCTATAGCAGAGACACGTGCTTGACACGAGACGTGGTGTCGTGTCTTGAGTCGTTGACACAGAATTGCATAAGTTTGGAATTGAGTCGTTTGAGTTGAATAGAAAATGTCGTATGGCAAGGTATGGTTAAGTCACACTAAGTTTGGGAGAGAATCTCGACGTTGTTGCACGACTAAGTTTATGATACGACCACTGAGTTGCGAGGCATGGCCTCGACGTAGAATCACAAAGGAGTTTCATGGCACGATTGTGTCGACGCATAACAAAATAGGCCAAGAGTCTATGTCCTAAAACTGATCCTCAGGCAAGATTAGAAATACCACAAAAGAATAAGTTCACTCATTAAAATGAATGTGTTGGTTTTTGTATGGGTGGACGAGGGGCTCACTCACCAGTACGGTTGTGTACTGATACCCCACCGGTCTTCATGTGCAAGTTCAGGTAATAGCACGCTCAGGACGGAGCTCGCTTGGATGCACTGAGGCATGAAGTTCCTTAGTGTTTCGAGGCGTGCGGCCGCATCGGAGTCTTCACCTATACAAGTCATAATGTATGGACATCGTCTTCTGAAGCATCCGCAAAACCTTGGACATTTGTATTGAGAGATGAGAGAGAGCTAAGTGATTGTATTCAGAGAGATTGTGAGCTTGAGCGAATATAATCTTGGCCTAGAGCCAGCCCCTTGTAATGTTTATGTTCTTATCAATAAAGTTCTGATTTTGCGTTCAATACTTGTGTTTCTTTTGTTGTTCTACTTTTCCACTGATGTCTTCTATGTGACTCGGTTGTTTAGCTTCTAATCGGCCGTTTCAGCCATTCGTCTTGTGCGAGCGCAACTCTAGGCTCGCACGACATCACGTCCTAGCGAGGACGATCGGTTCTGTGGAACCGGGACATAACATAGTGGTATCAGAGCACGACTTTACGTCCTTGGACTTCGATTGAATTCTTTTAACTCTTATGATGTTGCTTCCGTAATCGATATTATTAGCGCTCTCTCTCAATGTTCCGCGGTACAATACGTCTATATATTTTGTAAAATCTCACGAGAAAAATTTGGTCGAACAAAGACGATTTCACGTAAGGCACGATTGTCGGTTGACTGAGTTGAGATGGGCAATATACACCTATGCTTGTGTCGATGCTAACGAGTTGCGTGCGGGATTCAATTTGTTTCGGACGAGAATGAGTTGGACTCGATTTGAGAATGTGGGATAACTATCGATTGAGGTACTATCGAAAAAGATGATATCGTCAATGCAATATAGATGAACCGTGCTTGGATTTTGAGGAATGGTTCGGACAGAGATTTAAAGTGCGTTGGTTGTTATTTCAAATAATCGTTTCAAAGATTTGCTGAGTGACTTCATCCCTGAGTGGTGTATGGGATAGCCATAGGGATGTTCGATCGAATTGAGGAACGGGGTACAAATGAGTCTCAGCAAGCGATACGATAAAACAAAGCCTTAGAATGAGAATGACAGAGCTAGTCGTGATTTTAGATATCTCATATGAGATTGAGTTAGACGAAACAGGAAGGCGACGTGCATCGGATTGGGATTGCGCGGAGTATGAGATGCAAAGTGATAAGAGTAGATAGATTGAATCGAGTAAAAGTTAAGACGTAGCAAACGAATGACTCAGTCGAGAAAATTCAATATGAATCGTAAACGAAAAGTTAGCACAATCGGAAGTTAGCGCGCATGGAAATAATATAAAGATACGAAAATGACTCAAGAGGATTTTAAATGAAATTGCTCGATGACTTGGGACAGGATAGAGCGATGCGATTTGAGGAATTATGCTGCTCGATGACTAAGACAGTAACGAGTGTGATTTTGAGTTTGAACAAATTGATCATGTAACTAGTTCAAAAAATAGCTATAGCTGATTTGATCTTGAATGTCGATGAGCGGATTGTATATCCAGTTCGGATGATAGCATTGGTTGCACGACTCGAAGTTCGTTGCAAAGGAAGATCGTCAGGTTATGTATCATCGATGGTATTGAGGTGTATCAAAGATCGATGTGAGATAACTCAGGGATACTCTGATTCGAGGAATGATGATCGTGTAAAATGTTATTATTCAGATGGATTCTATACCTTAGAATTTTGATAGAAATGAATGTTCGGATGACGTGATATAGTGGTCTCGAAATGTGCGTGAATGCTAGTCGGACTATACGAAATGAAATGTTGATGGATTTGTAGGATTAATGATATGAGGATTGTTATGACTCTAGAAATTTATAGTAGGCGATCTTGCGATTGTACGATGAGATAGATGCACGAGATTGATGATTAGTAGGACTGGGATTTGACGAAAGTCAAAATGGACGAATGTATGATTGAGATTTTACGACTCAGAATTAGAATCGACATTGCGACTTGTGATTGGTGGATTATGACTTATGATTTTGGTCGAGGTATATGAGTTTGGATTGATAGGTCTATTGAACGAATTGAGGATTATGAGTTTGAGAGTTGTGATTGCGTCGTTGGACCGTATTATGATCGAGGATGATCGAGGATCAAGTTACCCTAGGAATGGCTTTGCTGAAAGACTCGGACCCCTTGGACTGAACGTTGCAAGTGTGAATAGGAGAAATCTATGCTCAAAGTTTAGAAATCAGGAGTGATGCAAGCTTGGGTAGGAAGACCATGTACTATCGACTACGGTTTGACCTTAGAATTGGGAGGTGAGTGTTTTGATATTGTTGTTTAGGGGTGATCCCAACACTGACTTTGACTTTAGCCTAGTGAAGATAGCCTAGCGGTTAGGCAGACTTCCCTGTATGGAGAGATAAGACTTGTTGCAATCGACCATACCGAGAGTCGTCTGGGTAGATTATAAAGCTGGGGTGATCCCAACACTGACTTTGACTTTAGCCTAGTGAAGATAGCCTAGCGGTTAGGCAGACTTCCATGTGCGGAGAGATAAGACTTGTTGCAATCGACCTTACCGAGAGTCGTCTCGAAGTTCGTTGCAAAGGAAGATCGTCAGGTTATGTATCATCAATGGTATTGAGGTGTATCAAAGATCGATGTGAGATAACTCAGGGATACTCTGATTCGAGGAATGATGATCGTGTAAAATGTTATTATTCAGATGGATTCTATACCTTAGAATTTTGATAGAAATGAATGTTCGGATGACTTGATATAGTGGTCTCGAAATGTGCGTGAATGCTAGTCGGACTATTCGAAATGAAATGTTGATGGATTTGTAGGATTAATGATATGAGGATTGTTATGACTCTAGAAATTTATAGTAGGCGATCTTGCGATTGTACGATGAGATAGATGCACGAGATTGATGATTAGTAGGACTGGAATTTGAGGAAAGTCGAAATGGACGAATGTATGATTGAGATTTTACGACTCAGAATTAGAATCGACATTGCGACTTGTGATTGGTGGATTATGACTTATGATTTTGTAGTCAAGGTATATGAGTTTGGATTGATATGTCTATTGAACGAATTGAGGATTATGAGTTTGAGAGTTGTGATTGCGTCGTTGGACCGTATTATGATCGAGGATGATCGAGGATCGACTTACCCTAGGAATGGATTTGCTGAAAGACTCGGACCCCTTGGACTGAACGTTGCAAGTGTGAATAGGAGAAATCTATGCTCGAAGTTTAGAAATCAGGAGTGATGCAAGCTTGGGTAGGAAGACCATGTACTATCGACTACGGTTTGATCTTAGAATTGGGAGGTGAGTGTTTTGATATTGTTGTTTAGGGGTGATCCCAACACTGACTTTGACTTTAGCCTAGTGAAGATAGCCTAGCGGTTGGGCAGACTTCCCTGTGCGGAGAGATAAGACTTGTTGCAATCGACCTTACCGAGAGTCGTCTGGGTAGATTATAAAGCTGGGTAGCTAGTTTATAGAAATGAGGCTTGAATGTTGGATAGAAGTGATTTTGAAGAGTTGACGATAGATAGGATCGGATATTGGTTTTGGATAGACGGGTTGCGAATCAAAAAGTCAAATGAGTTTTTGAGGATGGAAATTGCACCTATCAGTTTCGTTCGAATTCTCTAACACGAGGCTTGGTTGAATGCACGATCCAACTCGAGTGGTATGCTGAATTCAAATGAGACCGAGGACATGATCGTTGAAATGAAATAGAATTAAATTGGGTTTGAATCAATTGGGTTCGAGGTAAACATACTAAATTACATAGGCAGAATATTTGAAAAATGGGCGTTGATGTTGTGTAGATTGAACGAAGGAACTATCGAATGAGATTGAAACGAATTAAATTTGTTGGATCGAATAAGATAAAAGTTGATAATTGAAAGCAAAATTGTGTTTCGATGAAATCAAACGGATTCTCGATGATTAAATGAAAACAAAAGTTTAGTCGGATTGAAGCGATGTTATCGGGATTGAAAATCGTATTTGAAAGAGCGTATTTGAGATGTGCATAATTATGAGATTCGGATTTCGATTGATTGTTCAAAGGGTTTGGAAAAAACTTCGAAAGATAGAACGTAGACGATGCGAACGATAACTTCGGAAGATAGTGAAATTTGTTAGCGAGAATTGAGTATCGGTACGTGTGATTTTGAGTGAAGTATTGATGCAGTCGGGTTTGGAAAGATCGTGTGGGATTCAAAACGTGAAGTCTTGAGAAATTTCGGAATTTGGTCAAGGGTAACACTAGGTTTGGAGTAGGAGATGATGAGTAAAGGATTTGGTTACGTATTTGGAATGTTAAGGATATCGCTCGGGTGGATTTGCCGTAAAGTTAAGTTGCCTGTGTATACGGCGAGTTGTAGTTACCCGTGTTTTAGAATATCATCGAAAGGCACAGTCCCAGTATAGATAAAAGATAAAAGATAGGAGTTGATGGTTATGTGGTGATAGTTGTTCGATGAAATTGACTAAGGCGAAGCGCAGCTCTGATGGATGAAACGAATAGGAAGTGTGTTCAAGAGATCTTTGATGTATGCCAGATGAATGCAGGTTAAGTAATAAGCGATAGAGTTGATGAGCGTATACTTGGGAAAGTTTCGAGGACGAAACTTGTTCTGAGTGGTGTATTATGTAATACCCCTTCCCACTCAGTTCAACCGGAGGAATCGAAATGCAACGGCGTTTGGACTTGGTTATGCAACGGCTTGCTCGAACTCCCGCTCGGTCAAGGTAACTCCTCATTCATGTGGGTGGCTTCTGTGAACTTGCCTCAACTTGGCCTTCACACTAATAAATGAAAGTTTTTACTGCACTGAATAGGTTTTGATAATAAAAGATCCACATAGCTAAGGGAATAATCCCGTTGGGTCAAATGTGCATAGAACATGGAAAAATATTAACTTGTTGCCTAGATTCACACCACGATGGTTTTCGAAAGTTGTCACTCGGTCTTTTGACCTCACAATTGTGTTGAGTAAAGTTAGACCACGGACTATCGACTGGATGTCATAGCGGACAAGTCCCAACGATCGCAATTGCTTATAATAACATGCGCGTCCCACGGTTTCAATGCGGGCCATACGGTTTACGACACGAGTTAAGGCACCCAAAGAACACGATTGTTCAAGTTGAGCACGTGCAAGTCCCCACGGTTTCAAGGCCAATCGTATAGAGTATGACACAGTTTATGTGGCACCTTAAAGGAGCACGACTTGTTCAAAAAATTGAGCAGGAGGGTTATCAAAATAGTCGTTCCTGAGTTTGAATCAGAAAAGTGTATGGTAACATGGAAAGTTCACGCGACCGTTTGTCGCCGAGGAGGTCCCTCGTTTGGGAGTCTCCAAAGGAGTACGGAAAGAAAGAGATGAAACACTGGTTTGAGTCATATGGTCAGTTAGGTAGGGGCGATTGCATGATCATTGGACAACTTGTCGACAAAATTTCGTATCCTCGGACGGCAACCTGGGGCCACAGGACCGATCCGGCCTAGGAGGAAAACAAGGTAGTTGAGCTGGATTGTACCACTCAAGTGATTCAAGGCTTCCGACGGAGCTCGCTACCCGCACCGGACGACCTTGTCTACGCCAGACTACAAAGTCCACGAAGACCTGGGGTCGTGATCTTTCATATAGATGAGTTGGTGTGCTGAGCGATAATCCGCATGTACGGTGTCAGTTGAGTCACAAAAAATGTAAGCACGGCACAAATGAGTCAAGAAAGATGTGCACATTATGAAGCACAATTATGGAGCCTAAGATTTGGCTATAGTAGAGACACGTGCTTCGGCACAAGATATGGCTTCGTGTCTTGAGTCGTTGACACAGAATTGCATAAGTTTGGGATTGAGTCGTTTGAGTTGAATAGAAAAGGCCATATGGCAAGGTATGGTTAAGTCACACCGAGTTCAAGACATGATCTCGACGTTGTTGCACAACTGAGCTTATGGCACGACCACTAAGTCGCGAGGCACGGCCTCGACTTAGAATCACAAAGGAGTTTCATAGCACGATTGTGTCGTCGCATCACAAAATAGGCCAGGAGTCTATGTTCTAAAACTGATCCTAAGGCAAGATTAAAAAGACCACAAAAGAATCAGTTGCACTCATTAAAATGAACATGTTGGTTTTTGTATGGGTGGGCGAGGGGCTCACTCACCAGTACGGTTGTGTACTGATACCTCACCAGTCTTCATGTGCAGGTTCAGGTAATAGCACGCTCGGGACGGAGCTTGCTTGGATGTGCTGAGGCATGGAGTTTCTTGGCGTTTCGAGGCGTGCGGCCGCATCGGAGTAATCACCTATACGAGACATAATGTATGGACATCGCCTTCTAAAGCATCTGCAAGTGGCAAGCCTTGGACATTTGTATTGAGAGATGAGAGAGAGCTGAGTGAGTGTATTCAGAGAGATTGTAAGCTTGAGCTAATGTAATCTCGACGTAGAATCACAAGGAGTTTCATAGCACGATTGTGTCGTCGCATCACAAAATAGGCCAGGAGTCTATGTCCTAAAACTGATCCTAAGACAAGATTAGAAAGACCACAAAAGAACAAGTTGCACTCATTAAAATAAACGTGTTGATTTTTGTATGGATGGGCGAGGGACTCACTCACCAGTACGGTTATGTATTAATACCTTACCAGTCTTCATGTGCAGGTTCAGGTAATAGTACGCTCGGGACGGAGCTCGCTTGGATGCGTTGAGGCATGGAGTTCCTTGACGTTTCGAGGCGTGCGGCCGCATCGGAGTAATCACCTATACGGGACATAATGTACAGACATCGCCTTGGACATTTGTATTGAGAGATGAGAGAGAGATGAGTGAGTGTATTCAGAGAGATTGTGAGTTTGAGCTAATGTAATCTTGACCTAGAGCCAGCCCCTTGTAATGTTTCTGTTCTTATCAATAAAGTTCTGATTTTGTGTCCAACACTTGTGTTTCTTTTGTTCTACTTTTCTGCTGATGTCTTCTGTGTGACTCGGTGGTGTAGCTTCTAATCGGCCGTTTCAGCCATTCGTCTTGCGCGATCGCAACTCTAGGCTCGCGCGGCATCACGTCCTAGCGAGGACGATCGATTCTGTGGAACCGGGGCGTGACAACGAGACGGAAGATCCCCAAGCCAGGGAGCAAGATGCCAAAGAAGATAACTTCTTGTAGAACATGGAGCGATACTTCAAGGCGTTGCACATCACCGATGACGCTGAGAAAGTGAACATTGCTTCACCCTACTTCATCAACGATGGTATGTTGTGGTGGCGTCGTAGGTGCATGAAAGCCGAGAAGGGCTTGTGCTCGATAGAGATTTAGGAGGTCTCAAGAAGGAGATCAAGTCTCAGTTCTGTCCGAAGAATATAGATTTTGCAGCGAGGCGGAGCTTGCGGCAACTCAAGCACACCGGGCGATCAAGGAGTACATTGCAGAGTTCACATACTTTATGCTTGTGATATTGATGTGAATCGACCAGATCGATTCACAAATAATTTATAGAAAAATAGAAATAGAAGGAAAAGAACGATCTTTATTAGAGAAAAGAACAAACTCCCAACTTTGATGGACGGACAAAGTCTAAACCCCTCTGAATGACGCTTGAGAGTTTCTTCTCAATACAAGCATAAGCCATAAAAGACGGCTAGACCTAATATACATAGAAAAAGCAAAGAGGAGGGTTATTTGTGGTGAAATACCAAAATAACCCTCCATGACTAAAATAAAATAAAGTAAATAAAATGCCTAAACGGCTCCTCCGCGTCTCCTGCGACGTGCGTACGTGATGACGCCTCCACCACCCGAGGAAGGTGCGGCGCCAGGTGCGCTCGCATCAATACTCCCCCCTAAAAGAGCCACCTTGTCCTCAAGGTGGAAATCCGAAAACTGTCTGGAATCTCGCATAGTCCTCCCAAGTCGCGTCGCAGTCTGGTAGTCCCATCCAGTGAATCAGAACCTCCCTCGTCTGTCCTGGTCCCTGCCGAACTGCCCGTACCTCCAAAGGCTGAAAAGAATGTCGAAGTCCTCGGTAGCACCATCCTCCCCTGATAAAGCAGTCGGCGACCCTCCACAATATAGCCCGTTGGACCGTCATTGCCGCTCTCTATCTGCTGTCGTATGTGCTGCAACCATGCGTCATGCTCAATCTCCTGCAACATCGGCTCCCAGTCCCGCCATATAGGTCGTGACAGCGCCCTCACCTCCTCAGTGGTCTCTTCCTGTGTCTCATCCTCAACCGAAAACCCCTGGAACTCTACTAGGTACCCCTCTCCTCCCGTCCGCAATGCTCGCGTAATGGCCTTGAGGGCCACTACCGAGAAACAGAGAGTCGGGTCCCCCCTCAGCACCACCGTCTCGCCTCCCTCCAGGAACTCCATCCGTAGAAGTTTCTAGTTCACCTTCATCTCCCCGAGCTTCTTCAGCCACTGGACCCCCAATATGATGTCGACGTTGCCCATCTCTAATGGTAAGAAGTCCCCCGCCAGCTGATATCTCTGCAGTGAGAGAGACACCCCCTTGCATAGGCCCTTGCTCTCCTCCATCTTCTCGGTGCCCAGCAACACCGTGAACTTCTCCGCCGTACTCAACTCTAGGCCAAGCCGCTCGACCAGTCTCTGAGAGATGAAGTTGTGGGTTGCCCCACTGTCGATCAGCACCGTCACCGTCTGCTCTCCCAACGTTCCCGCCAACTTCATGGTGTGGTTCGGAGTGAACCCTACCACGGAGTTGAGGGTCACCTCCGCAACATCCATGTGCACATGATCCTGCTCCTCTCCAGCATCTGCTGCTATAGCGGCCTCTTCCTCCGTCGGATCCTCCTCGTCGGACAAGATCACGATCTGCAGCAACTTGCTCGCACATCGATGACCGAGAGTGAACCTCTCGTCGCATCTGAAGCACAAGCCAGCTGCTCTTCTCGCCTTCATGTCAGCATCCGACAGGCGCCTCCCCGGTACTATGGAGCCCCCTGTCCCGCCTGCGGGTCTAGGTGGTACTGGTGCCTGAGCCTCCGCTGCTGGTCGTGGAAGTACTGGGCCCGTCTGACTGTGCTGCCCCGATGCTTCCTAAGCGCCCTTAAGACGTCTCTCCTCTGTCAATTTCTCCTCTGCCTTATGAGCCAGACGGAGCAGATCCTTTAAGCACTGCGGACTCTGCAACCGGAGCTCCGCTCGTATGGAAGGCTTCAAGCCCTTCATAAACATCCCGATCTGCAGCTCATCCAACACCCCTCTGACACGTCCGGATAACAGTTCGAACCTCGCAACGAAGTCCCGAACCGTTCCCTCCTGTCGCAGAGAAGACCACTGCTCGTAGAAGTCTCCCCCGGCCGTCTCCTGGAATCGGTCTGAAAGGTATGCAGTCAACTCCTCCCAGCTGCGGAATGGGGTCCTCGTCGACCTCCACCGATACCACGCCAGGGCCTGGCCCTCGAAGTAGATCCCGATGCATCTGAGTACCTCCGCCTCAGTCAACTCCATGACCTCGAAGTAGCGCTCTGTCCGAAAGATCCACTCGTCCGGAGCCGCACCCTCAAACGTAGGTAGCTTCAGCTTCTTAAGCCGACGGTCGGCGCTAAGGTCTCCCTGCTGTATGTCATCTCTGGCTCGACCTCCTCCCCACCGGCCTGTGTCTCGCCGGTGGGTCTCGTACGGAACTCCGTCACCTCCTCCATACCGCTCCTGGAAGTGAGCAGGAGCTGTCGTTCCTCCATAGAAATTGCTGCCTCCGAAAGCGCCTCCCACGGCCCCTGCCCCTCCTGGGGGCTCTGTTCCCCCTGTCCGACCTCCGTGGAGGGTTGGCTGCCATAGGGCACCCCCGGAGGGAGTGCTGTGCCACTGGGCTCCCCCCACTCGTCGGCGGCCGGTCCTAGGACACCCCCCGCAGGAGGCGGGGGCCCACCGCCGTCCGGGTAATCGGCGACGACCGGCCAGCGGCCCTGGCAGTCGGCAGCGACCGGCCAACGGTCCTGGCAGTCGGCCGTGACCGGCCAGCGGCCCTGGCGGTCGGCGGCGATCGGCCATCGACCCTGGCTCGTGTCCGCGGCCGGCCAGCGGCCTCCTCCCGCCGGCGCCGACCCGCCTGGGCTTCGGGTGGCGTCGGCCGTGACTGGCCAGTGGCCCTGGCGGTCGGCGGCGACCGGCCAACGGCCCTGGCTCGCGTCCGCGGTCGGCCAGCGGCCTCCTCTCACCGGCGCCGGCCCATCTGGATCCTGGTGATCGACGGCGGTCGTGATGCTGGGATCCTCGGTTTCGCCGAGGTTTGTCGGAGCAAACCCTAGGCGGCTGCCTAGGGTTTGGGCTGCTGCCGCCTCCGGTTGGCTCGTCGATTCGGCGCCGGTCATCTTCTTGGAGATGTCTTGCAATATTTTCATCATTGCCGGAATCGTTGTCATCTCCTTCCGCATGCTCCGCACCTCGGTTTGAAGTTCCTCCTGCGTGGACGCTTGATCTTTGATTGCCGCCTTCAAACCCTCGATCTCGAGATTGAGATCCTCACGAAGACCTTGGATCTTCTCCTCGATCGTGTTCCTCGTCCCGTGTGCCATGGATTCGTAGAGAGCTCTGATACCAATTGATGTGAATCGACCAGATCAATTCACAAATAATTTATAGAAAAATAGAAATAGAAGGAAAAGAACGATCTTTATTAGAGAAAAGAACAAACTCCCAACTTTGATGGACGGACAAAGTCTAAACCCCTCTGAATGACGCTTGAGAGTTTCTTCTCAATACAAGCATAAGCCATAAAAGACGGCTAGACCTAATATATATAGAAAAAGCAAAGAGGAGGGTTATTTGTGGTGAAAGACCAAAATAACCCTCCATGACTAAAATAAAATAAAGTAAATAAAATGCCTAAACGGCTCCTCCGCGTCTCCTGCGACGTGCGTACGTGATGACGCCTCCACCACCCGAGGAAGGTGCGGCGCCAGGTGCGCTCGCATCAGATATCTAGTATGGGCAAAGAGGATCGCTTGTTCTTCTTCCACGATGGACTTCAACCGTAGACGGCTCAAGAATTGCAGCAACATAGGGTGCAAGACTTGAACACCGTCGTGACAGCAGCCGAGAGGCTCATCGAGTACATGTGGAACGACAACTATGCTAAGGCCAAGCCAAAGACCACCAAGAAGAATGTTGGAGGAGAGCGGGAAAGCTCTCCCAAGGAGGGTCGGTCCAAGGAAAGAAGCGCGATACTATGTTATCCGGACTCTCCACTTTAGGAGAAGTACCCGCGTCGACCCAATAGGATATGGGTATGGGTATGGAATCCGTATCCGATCCTCCATTGTGACAATCGGAAGACTAATAGTGAAGTAGATAGTTTATTTTAATGAGATAGTGATGTAGATAGTTTATTTTAACATGGTAGACGGGTAGTAAAGTAGCAGGGGAGCTGAAGGAACGATCCCTTAGGGACTTAATCAACTAGTTCAGTAAAGTTTAGTTGTAATTTGTCTGTTTATGAAACTTTAGTCATATCCATGTATACATATCCAAATTTTGGATCCTTTTTAGTCGAGCATGTGTGTCCTTCAATTATGAGTTTGAAGAGCCCGACTCTTGGACATGTACCCGCACCCAACACCCGTACCCGAGTCCAGGTAACATAGGCACGAGAAGGCACACCCCGAGCGAGTACTTTCGTGCTTCATATGTGGAGAAAATCATTTTGTTTGGGATTGTGCGATGAGGAGCATGTGTGTCTATGTCGTCCGAACCGAGGAGATGGAGGACGAGGAGTGCGAAGTGGAAGCGCACATGGGAGCGTTGCGCTTACTCGACGCCGTCAAGACCAAGTCCGTTGTGTCGAAGAATCCGAACAGGGAGCTCATGTACGTTGATGTGAGGATCAAAGGCACGAACAAACGGGCATTAGTCGACACAGACGCCACTCATAACTTCATCTCGGACGCGAAGGTCCATCGCTTAGGTCTAACTTTGGAGAAAAAATCGAGCAAGATGAGGTTGTCAATGCGGAAGCGCGCCCTATGCAAGGGGTAGCAAAGGGGGTCCCATAGCGGTGAAAAATTAGTCGGGTGTTGCCAATTTCACCGCTACATCGCTGGATGACTTCAAGATGATACTTGGCATAGATTTTCTAATCGCGACGAAGGCGGTTCCAATGTCACATTTGGGAGTCGTCAGCTTCACAGGGGAAGGCAAAAGGCTCATCCTGCATGGTGAAAGTTGCTCGAGACGAGTCATCGAAGGGGAAAAACTATCTCTGTCGTTCAGCTCAAGAAGGGTAACCAAAGGGAGACGCCATACATAGCGGTGCTCGAGCGGAAGGACTTCGAGGAGGAAGGTCTTCCGTGCGAGACCAATGGTGTTGCAAAGAGGCATCCCGATGAGTCATTTTCGTGAAGGAAAGTGGATCGTGCTACCAAGTTGGGCACGAGTGAGGAGAAGAACGTCGTGGACTGCGAGAAGACATAGGTGACAAAGGAGAGTGGCTCGCGCAAGGAGCCGCTCAATGTTCGTGACGGACGTTTGGGTCGACAGAGTTGCAATAGGACTCGCATGCGCTGAGGTGTGTAGAACTATGTACAGCCATGAGATGAGATGGATCGACGACCTGACAGCCCGCGCGAGCCTCCGTCTGTGCCGAGGAGGGCACAGACCACGGTCAAAGTTGGTGCGACAAACCAGTTTGCTTCCAACCTTGAGGAGAAGATAGACAAGTCTGGAAAGTGCCGCATGAGACGCACAAAGAAGGGACAATCCGCAGCGACCATGCCTACGAGAGTGGACTTCGTTCCGAGACTTAGTGCACTTGTCGACACTTGTCGATAATGAAACAGGTGGAAGAGAGTGTCACGACTAAGGTTTTTCGTCCCACCGGGACGGATCTGCATAACCTTCTACGAACCGGGGTTTTGCTAGAAGCTTCTAGTCTTCCAGAATATGGTGGAATATAGTGGAGTCTTCTTGAAGATTCATAAAGTCTCCATAGCCTTCTACATGTTCTAGAAGCTTCCTTGAAAATAGCTTGGTCCGATAATATTACCTAGAATAATCCCCGGAATATTCTAGTTCCAGAAGCTTCATATAAGTCCTTTAAGGCACTATAAATAAGTGGGAGGCTCACTTGTTCCTCGCACACAAGAAGTTGTAAACTCTCTCTAGTATAGTAAAGTTTTCAATCTTCCAATCTCTCTTTTGTTCCACATTGTTCTCATTATCGCCTTAGTGAACTAGCTAAGCGTTTGGGGAAGGCTGGCACGGATCTTCGAATAGGAAGCTTGTGCATCACACGGGTCTAAGTATAGGCAAAAATATCCGTTACATTGGGCTAACAAAATCCTACCCAATGGAGAAATAATTGGAGAGGTGACAAAATCCTATACTTTTTATTATAAAACCAATAAACCAAAAAAAAGGATTGTTTTGTAAAAGAATCTTTGGACCCATTAAAAGTGAAATTTGTGCTTGTGGAAACATATTGGAACACTTAAAGAGGAGGTCCCGTATCACTTTCATTCCTTTAGTCATACCATCTGTAACACTCATAGCTAATAGCTCTAACTCGATTATTTCCTAATAATTGTTGCACCTCACATTGACCAACTATATCTCAACCTTTAACTACCAAAGCATTATAAATATTAGGCATCTTGCCCGGAGAAAAAAAAAACGACAACCAATAGTGGGCCAATAACTTGAGCGATACACCCCAGGGTTTTTTCGATCCAAAATTTTGGGAATAACACTTTGTTGTTTTTGTATAATCTGATTGTGGTCCATTCATCTATCATGTGGCTCAAACATACAATATTTGGATGCATCCATACCTATAATTCATGTCTTCAATTCTAAACCAACAGATACTACATGAGCATAAAATTTTAATTGTTGTCTAATATAAACGAGAGAAAATACCTCCTAGAACATCTACCTATCGACATACTTTTGACGCCATGCATGACATGAAGGTCCATCCCGTGGGGAACCCCTTGTGACTCACGTGTCATGCACAAAGCATGGAGGGTGAGTTTGTGTGGATGATAGGCTCTTCGGGGAAGTATTATTCTACAGTAAACTAACAGAAAACAAATCTAAATATGCAGACCTGATCCAGCAGCAGTGATGGCCTGACGATACTTCTTATCCTGAACATCTCCAGCAGC
Source organism: Iris pallida (assembly GCA_029216955.1). Lineage (NCBI taxonomy): Eukaryota > Viridiplantae > Streptophyta > Magnoliopsida > Asparagales > Iridaceae > Iris > Iris pallida. The sequence continues at coordinate 6,787,571 of JANAVB010021999.1, read as the reverse complement.
AAAGACACCAGTCACACTAGTCTTTGTAGTGCCTGGCTTTGTCACCACGTAACCATCAGAATCCAACTCCAGCTGCCCTCCCAAGAACTTCGTAGCAGGCTCATGCCCAATAGCAAAGAAAAGCCCTGCAACCTTAACATCAGATACCTCCCCAGTAAGAACATTCTTCACTTTCACTCCCCCCAGCGGCCCATTCCCTTCTCCATAAGCTTGCACCACCTCCGAATTCCAAATAACTTCTATCTTAGGATTTTCTAAGGCCCTTGCCTGCAAAATACAATTTTAGAATTTCAGACAATTAGTGATTTATTTTTAGATTTCCAAAAAATATATAGAATATTGTCATATCAAGAAAAATGTTAAAAGCTTTAGAATATAAACCATGTGACGAAAAAGGAAGTTTTCTGACCTACATCTAGTGCATGCAAAAAAAGCAAACCACAAAGAGATGATACAACATAACATACATCATTGAAAGAAAATGCCAACCACTAATGGCTAATCAATAAATTACAAGTAATCATGCAACACTTTTCTAGGTTGCAACTTATTGTTCATAAATTTTCTGGTGAGTATTAAAAGAGGGTTCGTGTGAATCATGCTTGATGATTTCAAATTCCAGCAGCAGCAAAAGTAAAGTTAAATGAGAGAAAAATGTAAAAGAATATTTATAGGAAAGATGGAGGAACTTGCAAGTTTTCCCTATAGCAATTAACTTGTTCACAAAATATTCATCAAAATCGAAGTTTAATCCCTTCTGTAGAATACCACCAAATAACACAAAAAATCTTGAAGAACCTAGCAAACTCTAGAAGGTTAGTTAGTGTAATGTGAACAGAAAATAACATCTTTATTCATATTCCAGGCTTGGATTCTATTTCACAACCCTATTTTAACCAAGGTTCAAAATCTTGGTTTTGATATTGGTATCAGACATTCTATGAGTTTCAGAATAGACAGCTTCTAGAATTTACGAAGAGAATTCGAAGTTGCAAAATTTTGCACTTCTAAAAAATTTAAGGCTAAATTATTCTAATGACACTCCAACTAGAATGTTCGGGCGTTTTTGGCACCTTAACTTACCACCGATCGATTTTGGCACCCCAACTTCATAAATTGTTCTTTTGAAGAACATTTCGTCAAATTTGAAGCACATCGAGACCACTTCAAAAATATATCTTGTAGTAATAAAGCGCAATTTAAATACTTGTATTGCCAAATATTCTTTTGAAGTGGTCTCAATGTGTTTAAAAATTAAAGAAAGGTGTTCCAAAAGAGCAATTTATAAAGTTTGGGTGCCAAAAACAAGCAGTGGAAAGCTAAGGTGCCAAAAACGTCCGAGCGTTAAAGTTTGGGTGCCATTAGAATAATTTAGCCAAAATTTAAAGATCTTAAATTTATTAAAATACTATTGCATAATTTCATCATGTCCTTGAGTCTCACATCAGAGTTTTGAAGTTGAGGGTTTAGCAATATATATATATATATATATATATATATATATATATATATTGTAATACATAGTACTGTTGTAAAATGATATGGGATGTAGGGGGTAGTGATGTAAATATAATCATGACATGACTTAAGTTACAAGTTGTTGGTTACATCACCATATTAAAGGACTCAACATAAACTCAAAGCCACTTAATAGATTTTTCTATCTTGCTAAGAGTTTAGATTATGAATTTTGCAAATACTTGTACTCTAGTAGAAAAAATGACGAGTAAACAATATTATTAATATGCAGTGGATTATTGATAAAAAAAACAGCCCTTATAGAACTAGGGTGGTCGGATTCAAGTTTGTCATCTAACTTGCTTATACATTGGACATGAGAACAGGTTTCGATTTCAGATGAATCTCATCCAAACCCAAACTACTGATACCATTAAAAGGCACCTCTTATATTTTCTCCACCATTATCTAGAATCCTGGGGAGCATAATAACAGTGGTGGAGTTCTGCAGGGCAATGGTGACAACATCTGAACCAATGGTAAGAATTTTATTTACTTTTCTAGATGATACTAATGCTAAGAATCACCATTCGGTTTCCAACAGAAATTGGGTGAAACCATAACAAAGCTTCCGAAATTGTGCATAATTGACTGTCAATAATATTATTGAGTTTCGAATCCAGCTAGCTTCAAAAGCCCCCCAAAACTCCCGATATGCATCTATATTGCATATAATTTGAACCTTGGTGTTAGCTAAATCTTTGAACTCACTAATAAAATATTTCCTCCCTATTGGTTTCATAAGGGATCTAACTTCAATATCCAAATCAATTTGGCATTGTATAATGCAAATACATCGCCACAGCTAACGTCCTAATTAATTTTAAAATAATATCAATTTTCAGCCCATGTCAGTTTTGCTGGAATAAGAAGCAAGCCAAGCTTGAGCCTAAACTGGAGCTAGATATAGAAACAAGCCAAGCTTGGACAGTGCCTGCTCGATAGTGATTAATTGGCAAAAGATATACATAAATACATACATACCTAAATTCCATAGATAGATAGAGTATATGTAATTCTGTGTCCATACCCATTTTTCAATCTCTTAAGATATCACTAGTAAGCATCATTCGAAGATTGACCACCTTTACACCCTTATGCCCAAGGGTGATACTTGATCAAAGAAGTTTTGAGCTCTTTTGCTCATATTGAACAGTTTACATGCATACTGAAATATTTCACTGGAAGAAAATCAGCATGTTTCCATCACCTAATATCCTTAGTAATGAAGTTGCAGAAGAAGTGCATGTTGAATCACAAGGAGAGAGGGCACATAATTCACAAGAAGCGGACGCACAAATCTTTTGATGATACATTGATGATGACAACAGCAATGTTATAGATTTCGCTAGGCGGAATCGGTGCGCTGAGCACCCGCCTAGCGCCTAGGGCGCCTAGACGGCGCCTAGGCGCCGATTTGTTTTTTTACTTTTTTTTTTGGCTCGTGTATATATATGTATATATAACATATATGTACCATGTGTATACACATAAGTCTTATGGGCTCTTATGGCTAGTACAGCCATGTCTAAGCCTTCACAAGGAAGGGCAGGGTTCGAATCTTGGAGGTAACTCTTTTTTTTCATTTTTTTTTGTTATCTTTATAAAAGGGGGAGGGGAGGAGAGAGACTGCAAACAACAGCTCTCCTCCTCTCCTCTCCGATCCCTTCCTCCTCTCCTCTCCTCTCCCCTCCCCTCCCCTCCTCCTCCCCAGCCCTCCCCTCCCCTCCAACAGCAGCAGCAGCATCAGCCAACACTAGCAGTCGACGACGGTGGCGGCGGCGGCAACGACGACGACGACGGCGGCGACGACGGCAACGACAGCAGCGACGACGGCAACGACGGCGGCGGCGGCGGCGACGGCGCCAGCAGGTAAGTACAATTTTATTTTTTTTCAGATCTGATTTTTTTCAGATCTGATTTTTTTCAGATCTAATTTCAGATCTGATTTTTTCAAAAAATTTTGATATGATATTTTCAGAATTTTTTTCAAAAATTTCAGATCTGATTATTTCAAAAAAATTTGAAAATTTTCAAAATAAAATCGGCCGACTAGGGCCGCCTAGGGCCAACTAGGTCCCGCCTAGGCCGAAACCCGCCTAGGACTGGCGTCTAGGGGGGTTTCGGTGCGGCCGGCGGCCGCCTAGACCGAAATTTAGAACACTGGACAACAGAGATAGCACCACATAGACAACTTTGGATGAAGGATGCAATCACTGTTCTAAAAGGCGGTCTAGGCGGCCGCCTAGGCGCTAGGCGCCCGGAGTCCACCCGATGACCGCCTAGACCCCCTGACTCCCGACTATGCATGTTTTGGGGTTTTATGGACCTTTTCTGCAATTTTCAATATGGTTTTTGGATTTTATTTATTTATTTTTGAACCACATGGACGACAGCCTAGGCGAGCTAGGCGCTAGGCGGCGGGTGCCAGCCCGACTAGCTCCTAGCGCTTTTCACAACCATGGATGCAATGGCAGATGTAGTGGAGAAAATTATGACAATGGGAAATCACGAGGCGTGGGTGTAGGATAAGTTACTTTGACAAATGGTGAAGTACCACTGGGAACAATAGATGGCAACAAAGGATAATGATGGAAATTCTGGCGAAGAAAATATGCCAATCAAGATTAGTGGAGAATGTTGGTATTAATGTTGTATTTGTGGTAGCAATAGTGTCTAATGTGTACTTTGATGGAGATGGGAGGAAAGGTTGTATATGTTTCTCAAGGATATTTCCATAACCATCATCCATAAGAGTAATGATCTTTCATGACAACCTCAAGGTTAGTTGCCATCTCCTTGACAACATCTAGAAAGCATTACATTGCAGGAGAAAGCAAGGATCCATGAAAGAAAGATCAAGGAGTCGAGAGCATGAGCTTTTGACACCAAAAACCAGATTAAACCTATTATGACGATTTAAAGGAGAATAAGAAATCAATGATGAGAAAGAAAGAATTAGGAGAAATAGTAGAACGCACTAAAGCTTGTTTTATGTTTAGAAAAAGTTATCCCACGAGTCACGATCACCGTACTCTCTCATCCCTTGGGATTTAGTTTGGCATCTATATTTGGTTCACGAGGAAGTGGGGGAAAGGAAAGGAATATGGTTCCCCTTCCCCCAACTTTCTTTTCAAACAAACTCAAATCTTAAGATAAATAAATAAAACCCTAAACCACAATGACAAATAGTTCTAATATTGTTTATACAAGCATGACCCTCATATGGTGTTCATATGAAAAATACCCTAATTTCCATTTATTTAATTGCCTTCCATTGCCAACATGATGTACCCTAATTTAAATTCCATTAATTTAAAACACCATAGAACCAATATTCAATATCATATATGAAAGTTCTTCAATATAACCTCAAAAAAGGAGCCTATGCATGTAATCCAATGGTTGTTAATGGCCGAGTTTTTTTTTTAATTACAACCCACACACACCTACATGTCCTTACGATTGGGAGGCTCGAACCCTGTCCAACCCCCTCGAACCATGTCCAACCCCGTCTGGTGTCCGTGCTGCTTTCCACATGAGCTACAAGCGTTGGACGAAAAAAAATTAAAAACTCACGAGTTCCACTAGGATTTTTTTTTATTGCCGCCTATCTACATTCCATTACACACTAAAAAAAACACAAATTGAGAGATGAAATTTCTTTCTGCCTCCGATGCACAATAGAAACACTTTGACACAACACTGATACTCCAAAACAAATGTCTGCGTGGTGTTGTTTCATGTCCGTGTCAAACTTAAGAAGAGAAATTTTGACCCATGATTTTAGTGTTAACCTGCATGATCTTGGAAGCCCTGAATGTATCCCTCCTGTGAACAATGTAAACACTAGAGCCGTACTTGGTCAAGAAGTTGGCCTCCTCCATCGCGGAATCCCCTCCTCCGACAACGGCGATCGGCTTGTTCCTGAATATGGGAGCGGCCCCGTCGCAGACAGCGCACGCCGAGACCCCCCTGTTCCAGTACTCCTCCGAGCCGGGGAAACTCAGCCGTCTCGCCACGGCCCCCGTCGCCACCACCACTGCGTCCGCCTCCACCGACCTCTCGTCGGTGAGGATCCTGAAGGGCTTCCTGGAGAAGTCGACGGAGGTGACTGTCTCGGTGAAGATCTGGGTGCCGAAGCGGAGGGACTGGGCGCGGCACCGGTCCATCAGCTCCTGCCCGAGGATGCCCTCAGGGAAGCCGGGGAAGTTCTCGACGTCGGTGGTGGTGGTGAGCTGGCCGCCGGCGGCGATGTCGTTGGCGAGCCAGCCCTCGAAGAGGACGGGCTTGAGCTCGGCACGGCCGGCGTAGATGCCGGCGGTGTGGGCGGCGGGACCGCTGCCGATGATGCAGAGGCGGGTGCGAAGGGACTTGGGGGCGTCTTCCATGGTCGGAGAAGAGGGCTTGGAGGCGGAGGCGGTTGCAGTGGAGGCGGCGGTGGAGGCGGCGGCGGTGGAGAAGAAAGAGAGGGCTTTGGCTTTAGCGAGGAAGGAGGAGAGTCTGCAGCGAAAGGTCATGGGGTACTACTATAATAAGGAAAAGTTTGGTTTTTTTTTTTTCCCCCTTCCAATTTCTTTTTTTGGGTTTGTGGACTGGTTAGGTTTTAGTATGGTTTAGATTGATTGTGGTGGTGGGAAACGGAGGGTTTGGGTTTACATTTCTTGTGGCTTTGTGGGGTTTGGAGCTTTAGGACATGTGCTTGACTTTAGGGTCAAGATTTGTGAGGTTGAGAAGAAGGGATTTGGAATGACTTGGGGGAATGATGTTGTATGGCATAGGGTGATAGTCTACTACACATGTTGGCTAATGAATTTGGACGAAAAGAAGGGATTTGGAATGACTTGGGGGAATGACGTTGTATTGCAGAGGGTGATAGTCTACTACACATATCGGCTAATGAATTTGGACGAGAGGAAGGGATTTGGAATGACTTGGGGGGATGGCGTTGTATGGCAGTGGGTGATAGTCTACTACACATGTCAGCTAATGAATTTGGACTTCTAAGAGCATCATTAGTAAGACTCATTCCATTTTCTAGATTTAGAATGTAGGAGCTCATTTTGTAGAATAGTAAGTCTTATCCCTAGTTCTAATTTCTATAATTTCGGTCTCAACCCACCCATAGGTGCTAAGGGTTGGACCTCCCAATTTCTAGATTCTAGATTGTAGAAACTCGTTTTGTAGAATAGTAAGTCCCAATTTAAAGCCCAACTTTATAGATTCTAGATTTTATATTATTTTTTCCTACATCAATTTTTGACCACACAATCTTTGGGACCAGAGCTCACTTTATCATTTCCTACTATTCTCATACAAATACAACCTATTATACATTTAACTTTTTTTCGAAATTTTGGGCCCCAAATTGCATTTGAGAGTCCCAACTACTAATGATGCTCTAAGTGTGATGTTTTGGCTTGATCCAAAGGGTTTGTAGTCGAGATCAGTTGGACAGATTGAAAAAAAAAAATGTCTTCATTTTGGTTTCCTTCAGTCTCTACACAAAGACGTGACGATCAGACGGGGTGCTTGCTCAGACGTCTCTCTCTGATGCCTAAATGAGATTCGAACAAAATAATGGTAATGATTGTGCGTACTTGTCCCATCAAATGAGGGGATATTTATAACTATGAAAAGTTACAAGGGATACCATTTTATCCCTGATCAACCTCACAAATTGGCGGATGTTCAGTTAAGCCATGGGCCTTGGTAGATGGGCTTTTCTAGGTAGGTTGAATTTAGCGGGGCATATCCTATCAGATGCCCATGGTTGATCGAGGCGGCGATTAATATGTTTTGCTGAAAAATAGTCTAGATATGTCCCTTATTGTCCCTTATCTTCTGTTGGCTGGGTATGGTCGTGCTTAGGCTAGTTGTCTTGGTCATGATTATGTTACCACGTGGTGACCACTGGTTGCATGAATGCTAATCGGCGGGATACGCCTAATAATATGAGCAAATTCTTCCAATATTTGGACTGTTGTGCCTCGAGAAGTGTGGGCCGCATTGGGGAGATCAAACTTTAGGTCCAACTATATAAGGGAGGCTTGGCAGAGAGAAAATCATCTCTATATTTTTCTCTTTTGTTGGCGTTGCTTCCTACTTCATCGTAAGATATCCCCAAATTCTTCTCTCGTTTGTGCGGTTGGTGTTCATGGTAAGGATTTATTCTTTCCCTTCTCTTTCTCTCCTACAAAATGTCAAATTGTAATGTCCCGCTTCACGCGAGCCATTTGGTTGGCTTGTTGGATGTTATCACGACCCACACCCAAAAATTGGGCATGAGTCATGCGCACGTCCAGCCTACGTCGCAGTGTCGGCGGTAGAACGCTGTATAATATCATATGATGAACAACCCACGCAATATATTCAACTCCACTTGGGAGGACAATAACATATAATCAAACCAATACTCAATCACAATTCTAAACAAAAAGTCGCACGATAGAATATTGTCACGACCCGCACCCTAGAGTAAGGGCACGAGAACGTAACAACGCCCAGCCTACGCCGCAGTATCGGTGGTAGAACGTTGTCCTAGGTCTCATGCATCTAGCAGTATAAGGATAAACAGTTTATACTCCCCGAATGGGGGTGACATAGCAGATACAGTCTCAATCACATCTAAGGTAGAGCATGATAAGGATAGATAAAACATGAAATCCAAAAGAGATACAGCAGAGAGAAATCTAAGTGTCTAAAATACACAAACTCAGAAATACATCTCAAATCTCAAAATACAGTAATCCATAAAATAATACAACTCCAGACAATGGAAAAACTATCTAAACAACCTCTACTGTGTCTCCTCTAGGCTAGCAGGCAATCCCAGGCTATCTGTAAAATTTATCAACAGGTCTAGTCAGGACAGGAGCGAGCACAATACATCTCAACAAATCATAGCAGGTTAGAAAATATAATCATGCAGTAAAGTAAGATACATGATCTGAAGAAATACAGTATGTAAACAGAGAGAGAACTGTAATAGAAATATCTACTATAAATAGAGAACTAACAGTGGCTAGTGATGTAGAGTACATGATAGCACATGTGAACAGGACAGATTTGTACATGATCTACACTAAAGAGTTTCATATGATCTATACTACTATGGAATTGTTCACATGACTACTAGCACTCCCCCGTTTTCCCCAATCAATACACAAGGATCTAAGCAGGTTATGTTATTGTACATGATATCACATGGGGGCCCATGAAAGGGTGCACATGATAGTATACATGAGGGCTCTGTGAACATGAGAGTACATGATTCACAAGAGTGTACATGTATGGTGAAAGCACAGGAGTACATGATGAAAGTGAACGCACATGACACAATGTACCCGATGCTCCCGAGGGGGATAACATCGCATGAAGAGATCCATATAGTACTAATCCGTAATAATGTCGTGACAGCATCAAGTATAGTAATCTAAAGCAGGAACATAATTCTAAGCAGGATATGAAATGATCAGAGAATGTACTCGCCTGATAACCTGAACAGCTGATAAGTATAGGGGGTCCAACTGAAGCCACAGAGTCCTATTTAAAGCAACACAGGTTACAAGGTGTTCAAGTTGTAAATAGATGAATCTCTACAAGCAATCTATATTATCCTAGGTTCTTCTAAGTCAAATCAACTCTAGGTCAACTCCGGTCAACAATCTAGTCAAACTAGGTCAAGTGTTGACTTACAGTTGACTCTTGGTCAACTGGTCAACTCTGGTCAAACAGGGTCAATTCTAGTCTAATTATTAAATATATAAAGTGTACTTCGTTATTGGTACGTCGAAACTTACGACACGCAAATCGAGATGAGATGATCAACGGTAAAGTTGATAATCTTATTATAGTGATCCACGTGTCCATCTTGTCAATTTCAGCGATGTGAGATCACTGGAACTGACTGAGCTCAGTTTCGTTGTACTAATCCCGAAATACGAACATTATAAGAATTAATTATTAATAAATTATAAAAAGGTTAAACTCAGAGAAATTAGCAATAAACATTGTCGGACGATGAAATGAACATCGCCAACGTGTCCAGAATGGTCAAATCAGCAAGGATAGCCTATCCATCGGTCCAATTTGGACACAAGGGCGAAAAGGTAATTTTGGGTCAAAATGGTGTCCGTGTCGGAGCCGTTTTGCACCAAAAAACGTGCAAGAAAATAAGTCTATAAAATATAACAAATTATATGTCCACGAAACCAGAATGACGATATGAACCCAACGGTATCTCCAGAATTGGATTCCGTTGACCCGATCTCAATTTGGTCCGTTGACCAGAACTTGGAATTCCGGTTTGCACGGAAATGCGTGCCGGAGCCAAAGTTCTCAAAACTCAGCAAACTACATGTCAACGAGTCCAGAATGACGATATCCGAAATTGGATTCCGATGAGCCGATCTCAAAATGACCCGTTGACCCGGATATTGGTATCCGACTTGCACCGAAATACGTGCCGGATCCAATGTCCACCAAAACCTAGCAAATTATATGTCAACGAGTCCAAAATGATGATACGAACTCAACGGTATATCCAGAATTGGATTCCAATGAGCCGGCGTCAAAAAGTCCCGTTGACCCGGACTTTTGGACCCACTTTGCACCGAAAAACATGTCAGGGCCCACGTCCTCCAAATCTAACAAATTTTATATGAAAACATGTCAGAACGACGCCACAAGTCTAATGGTGGTGTCAGAAATGAAATCTGGAGTCCCGTGTTCAAAAATAGAATTTTACAAGTTGGAAATTACGAATTCGGACGGCCAACTTTGGCGTCGAATTCAACCAATCAAACAAGCTCACAATGAAACAAAACGGGAGGGGTAGTAAGAGGGTTATATCAGCTTCGCACAGGAACTGGTAGCACGCCAAATAGAGCTGCGGTGGAGGAGATACAAGCTGACGAAGTTGGCCCCACGAAACTGTCTAAAATTAATACAATTTAAACGGTCAACTTGATGGCCGGTTTTGAGGCATCAAACGATAAAATCAACGGACGAAAATTGACAGGAGTGAAGGTGGATATACCGAGATTGTGACGGAGCGAAGAAATCGCCGATCCAACGGTCGGATTCCCGAGAAAATGCGCGCGAAGTCGCTGCGACGGAACGTAAAATCTGGATCGATCCCGCGCGCGTCACGACGGAACTTCGTGCGAAACGCACGAATCGTCTCGACGGCGCGTCCCGGAGGACGGTGGACGCAAGGGGACTGTTCGCCTGAGTTCGTCGGAAGAAGGGGGTGCCCACGGCGGCACGTGGCCGGCCGCGGCGGCGCTGCACGCGCGCGCGCGGCTGTGCTTGCTGCCGCAGCTGCTGTCCACCACCCGCGCGGGGCTGCGCGGCGGAGGTGCGGCGAGGGGCGGCGTGGCCACGGCGAGGCTGGAGGTGTTGGTGGCTAAGGTGTTGGTCGGAGTGGTGGTGCGGGTGGTGGCGCGGATAGGTGGTAGTGGTGGTCGGGTTGAAGTGTTGGTGGTGGTGGCTAAATGTGGAGAAGAAGGAGGAGTAGAGAAGGAGGAGGCTGGGGGTGTTGGCCGACTGCCAGGCCACGGCGATGGCCGGCCAGGGGAGTGAGGTGGTCGGGTGCCAAGCTCGGCCAGGAGGAGTTGCTGTTGGATGTTGGTTTGTTGGATGGAAAATATTAGAAAGAAGAGAGAGAAAGGAGATGAGTAAAATATTAAATGTGTGGGAGAGAGAGAAAGAGCCTTCCCTAGAAGTTAGGGCCGGCCAGCCCATAGGGGAAGAAATTGTTGGCTGCTATGGGGAGAAATTAATAGTTGGGATTAATTGGAGAAATCAAGGGCTAGATTTAATTAGAGGGAAATGGCCATTCCTACGGGAATTTAAATAAATAGAAATTCTAATAAATATTGAAATAGGTAAACATGATATTTAATAATATTTTGGACACAGAAAAATGAGGGTGTCACGATGGAGGGTAGCACGAAGCTGGGCTGGACTTGGTGGAGCCGGATTGGGTCAAAATCAGACATTACGAAATAATCGAATTAAAAAAATAGGTGTTGATGATCATGAGTAAATAAGTAGCACATGGGGATTCCAATAAATGGGACACAAGTAGCATGCGGATAGTAGACTCAATGTGGGCCATGTCCATAATTGGGACTGACAGGTTTTGGTCGACAGGGTACCCACAAATCAAGTTGGAAAGTGAATGTGACACCGTGGGGTGAAATAAAATCGGGTCACGTGTCAGGAAAGTTGTGCGAAGCAAATGGAGCACAAAATGGCGTGTCTGAGTGGGACACGAAGGTCATGGGTGATGAGCGTCTCTTGTAGATCATGTATGAGAAGTTGGTTTCAAGAAACTGACTGGTCTTGCTCTCCCAAATTAAAAGTCACGGTAACGTGCTAATAATGATCAAGGAAAAGAGTGGGAAAATTAATTAATAATCAAATGGTCTAATTCGACCCGAAGTTTTGCAAAGCAAAAAAGAGAACAAGGGAACAAGTTTGAGTGGGACACTATATACCATCATGAAGGTAATCCTGTCCACTCCAAAACTCGTGAAGAAAATTTCCAGAGTTGAACATCCCTGACACTCTAAATATCAAAGGCACGGAAAAGTACACTTAATGAAAAAAAATAACAGGATAAATTATTTATCGAAACCAATCAATCAGAAAATAAAATAAAATGAAAAAAATTAACCCGAAATTCAGTGTTCTCACAAATATAACGAAGAAATAATAGTCTTTAATTTAATAAAATAAATAAATTCCAAAAGTTAACTACATGGTCCAAATGTCAAACAAACAACTAAATTCAGAGACAAATCCGGACAACTACCGATCTAGCTAAACTAAGCTACTTCTAGAATTTAGCAAGCTATATTGTTGGGTCCCCTCCATGGTTCTCTTGTGCTCCTTAATGGTTAGTGCACCTGTCCTCAAGCTCATTGTCTGAAAAATGTTATCCAGTTAGGATGGAACAAGTACATTTCTAACAGCAGTTCCAATAATTGGCAAAGTCTATAAAATAGTAAATAGTAATGAAAAATATGATGAACAGATAAGAATAGAATCATGGAACGGAACATAGGAGTGAATAGACAAACATGACAATAATGACAAGTTTAGTAATTGAGAATCAGAAATTAACAACTAAAATAAAAACTAGTAATGTATAGAAAGACTGCACCTAACTAGTGTTTTAAAATACCACTTTCGACATGTAAACAACTAGGGATAAATACGGCACACCGCACGTGAATTGTACGAGCGCTATCGTTCCAGAATAGACCAGAATGAGTGGTTCCTGATTTGTAAGTGTTCACATGTCTACTAAAGTATTTTTCCGCCCGATTAGTACTAATGGATCCAATATGTAAGACCAGTCAGTTGAATATAAGTGATGTATGTAAAATAGTCCTGATAAGCCAGTCAAATAATGTACTCAAATGAATCTATAACATACTATATCGTGTAACCATCGTGTCGAGAATCAAAAACAGATAACCAATGTAAAATAATACTAAATACATGAATCATAGAAGTTATCAAGTATGAAAACTATCAGAGAATGTACTCGTCTGTCATCCTGAGCTGATGATACGGTCAGGTACTAAGTCCGAGTCCATGGAACCTATTTTATAAATTTACAACGTCAATAAATGATTTGCAATCAAAATCAATCCTATCTATTTACCTATTATTTTCTAGGTTCATTATCTATATCTAATTGTAACTGCTAGGGTAATCCCTGTCTATAATTTACTTCTATCTATGTACTCTTGTATCCCTATGCATATATGTATGCCAAATACTATATTTATTTGTCATACCCTTAGGTTCCTAGATACCCTACTCTGTTAATCTACTTGCTTACATGTAGGTGACCCCAATTACTATATATATATATATATATATATATATATATATATATATATATATATATATATATATATATATATATATATATATATATATATACCTCCAATTGAATTTATTTATAAATGATACCTACATATCCCTGTGTACACATGTACAGGGAACCCCCTTGCCATTCTCTCCAATTGCACCAACACTCAAACAGTCCAGTGCACTTAGACACCCAGGTATGTTCTCAATTAGAGTACCCATATGTTACCTCTGTGTAGGTGCTTATTGGTGTATTAGAGAATGAGACCTTTGTTTGACTCACTTGCACCCTACACAGGTACACCCAAAACCTATTCTCAGGGATTGATGCCTTCTACATCCTATTTATTTACTTATACACAACTCTAACCCTTTCCTATCTGTCATGACCCGCTCCTGAGTCGGACACATCCAGCCTACGTTGTGAGACACAACATAGTCAGCTGTTCTAAACCTTTAATTATCTTCAAAATGATATTTATATTGAATCAGTTTAATCACAGCATCTAAATCAAAATAAACTAGAATATGTCCCAAAGTGTCACTTAGTTACATTTCCAAAGCTAAAGTGGACTGAAGACAAATCTAGTCTAAAAAAATATTAACTAATTATTACAAACCAAGTTCAAATAAGAAATGTAAGCTAAGCTATAGGGTATTCCTTAGCAGGATCATCCTTTGGGATGTGAGCTAAATCCGCAGTACGACCATAGTAAGATGTGAACATAAGTTCCTCCTCGGTCAACTCACTTACAACGATCCAATCAGGAAAAGAGCAAAGTACAACCCTACAACTTACAATTATTGCAACATGGAATTGACAGTATGGAAGACATGGAAAATAAGGAAAAGACTACAAGAGAAATGTAGTTGCAACAAAAAATAATAATTGAAATATGTCAAGTGTTATGAAACATGTAAAGTAATTTGAAAAGCTAGTAGACATGTGATCGGCTATAATAGGAGAACATGTAATACAAAAAAATAGACAACTTGAGGGTACGGTATTGACTACACGTGCAAGAGGTGCAGTCAAGCTCGGATACATGTACTACACTACGGGCTTTGATCACATGTTAACTAGACTTTTTCCCAACCCATACAAGTGTAAAAAATACAACTTGGAATTATATAAGAACTACAACTTGAGGAATACTAAATACAACTTGAGAAACTTGTAAAGAACAACTTGTAGAAAAAGTAAGAAACATGTGCAACTAGGAATCATGAACAAAACGTAAAGTTGTAGTGTACTTGCCTTCTCTAAGATAGGGTATAAAGCTAAGAAGAGATAATGTCCCGAGTCCTCTCACTGTGTTCAAAAGAGGGTACAACTTAGGTTTCAATTCTAGATAATGTCTAAACTAATATGTCTACCCTTAACCCTTATTCAAATACTCTACTTAATAATAACTAAACACTAGTTTATTTATATGTATAAATTTAGCTAATAGAAATATTTAAGACAAAATAATAATTTGATCATAGATTGAATGGCAAAATAATAAATGATTTTATTATAGATTAAGTCATTTTAGACAAATGAATTTGATTAAAATCTAAAACACAACTGTATTAGCAACCCAAAATGTCACAACAATAAACCATAATTGAAAAGCATTCAAAACCCGCATAATTTACTAGAGTCATATTAAAATTGAATACAAAAGATTTCTAAAGCTTAAAGGCAGAGACTAAATTCTAACTCAGACTTTAAGCTAAAGAAAACCTATACTAACCTATAATTAGAAACCAAAGTTGGTATATATAACCACCCTAAAATAGAATACAATATACTGTCAGAACACAAAACTCGGTAATTCTAATTATCATGGTGAATCACCTTATCCATACTATCAACATACTACTCATAGATTAATACACAGTGAGGCAACTTCAATACTATTTTACAAATGGAAACTAAAATCTGCAGCCATATAATATCCTATAAATTACAAATGTAAAATCAACCATCTCTAACATAGCTAGCTTATGGATCTTAACCAAAGATAGCATTGTTATGACCCGTACCCGAATACTCGGGCACGAGTGCGTGTGTCACACCCAGCCTACGCTGCAGTATCGACGGTAGAAAGTTGTCAAGCACCCAATAAATATCTACAACATCTAAATGATCCATAATATCAAATGTACTCAAATCAAATCATAAACAGATATGGAATAGAAAGATAACATTAACTCTGAAACAACTGAAGTCTATGAATGAATATACATGATCAGAATATATCGGAGACAAATCCGATAACGAAACATAAATCAAAATACAATCTGAATAAAGTAGATAATGGCCTAGAGCTCTCCAAGGGTCAACTCACGATCTAAAGTGCATCAAGATCTGTCATCATGAAGTCCAGGGTGTGAAGCATAACATTACCTAAAAATAGTTATCCAGTCAGGATTGGAACGAGCACATCACTAACAACAGTTCCTAGTAAATGATAAAGACTATGTAACAGTAAATAAAGAGAATATACGAGAATAAGTGTACATGAAAGTAGCATGACATGGCAAAAAATATAAGCTAGAGCAAGGAAGAGTAAAGCAGGTTATATCATGTACAAGAGTCAAAAAATCTATACTAACAATGTGAGTAAGTACTAGCTTCAATATGTGGCCGGCTTGGGAACTTGCACAAGGTCTACTGGCTTGTTTAATCATACGTGAAGTGTATGATTAACACTCACAAGGATCTACACATGCACAAGGAGGGTATTGACCACACATCTACACTACTACTCCCTACCCCCGACTGATACAGTAGATCCAACCATGACACGTTATGACACGGATTCTCAGAGAAGGTCGCGAGCCTTCACAAGAATCGTGTCTATACAATGCACAAGAATAAGGACAAGACTTGCACAAGATATACCAAGAAATACAAGGAATAACATCTCATGATGGGATCCAGACAAATACCAATCATTATGACCAACGTGTCAAGAAATAAAGGATATCTACACTAAATACACGAAACATAGAAAATAACATAAATGAAAAATTATCAGAGAATGTACTCGCCTCGATTTGGTTGGAGTCGACGTGCACGACATGAACGTGTCGTCACGGGATATGTACGATGCTATGCTCCACAAGATGGTCCCAAACGACGGTACAGGCTGTCCCATCGAGTCTAGAATAGTCCAAGTAGCCTAGTTTGGTATATAGAAGTCCAAAATCAGGGTTCAGCACGATAATCGGGTCAAGAAATGGAAACGACTATAATAGTCACGATTAATGGTTTAAGGAAAAATAACTAAATGAATATAACTAATTTGGAAATGATTTATAATGTCTAGAACTATATAAATTAAAACATTTTTGGATGAATATTTGAAAGGCTGAGAAAACACCCTAGCACTAAGACTTAATTCTAGTCTAACACGAATTTAAGTCAAAGATTGATAACATTATTTTAGAAATATTAATATACGCTACAATTACCATGTAGAAATCTGTTTTGAAAATAGATGATAATAGCAATAAGAATAGTATTAAGTAAATACTTCTAACATATATATATATATATATATATATATATATATATATATATATATATATATATATATATATAAACAAATCTAACATGGGCTCTAAGCCCATAACATAATATTTCCCAAATTCCCATTCCTATAAATAAATTATTAATGACAAATTAATTATTATTAACCCTAAATCAAACTAACCATTAAATAATAATTTAATACTAAATTTGATGACAAAAATCCAAATAAAGCTAAACCTTAGGCAGCAACTGTTAACCAAAATATATTACGATCAGGGCCGGCCTTGAGCTAATGGGGGCCCAAGGCGAAACTTCCAAAATGGACCCCTATACATAATGTAAAAAAAGTATAAATAAAACAAAAATTTGTTGTAGTCAAGATTTGAACCAAGGACCTCCTACATATAAGTCTAGCATTATAACCACTACACCACAATATTTTTTTATTAGAACAAAGGGCACATGATACATACTAGTTCTATTGTAGATAATTTCATGTTGATGCCTCCTTTCGTCAGGGGGCCCTGGGCCGTCGCCCGGCCTACCCTGGACCAGGGCCGTCCCTGATTACGATTACCATCATTCTCTCTATTTCATCACCAAACCTTGCGCATGCTTTAAGATCACAAATGGAATTAAATTGGTTTGAGAAAATATAAGAACATGCACATCTTTCTGTAATTAATTTTTAAAGTCGCAAACCCAAATATTAATTTTTAAACTGCTGCTGAACCCATCATTCTTTAGAGGAAATGTTAACCAAATTATAACATTAAAGAGGGGGGAAGGGGTCCGGCTCTTGTTTCATTTGTTCCCAAATAAAACCTAAACTACCAAAAAACACTTAGAGAGAGGGGGTCTCAACAGATCCCTCTCTTTCCACTCCAATAAATCGAAGGGGAGGTCAGATGTTGGTTTCACAATTTCCTCTAATCCCTAAGGCCTCGTTTGGTTACCGGAATTTGAGCTTGGGAAAGGAAAGTGATTCCTTTCCTATGTTTGGGAGCCAAAGGAAAGTTGTTGGAAAGGGAAAATGATTCCCAAGAGGTAGGAAAATAGGGGGAAAGTGGTTCCTCCCATTTATCTAAGGAATCACTTTCCCTCCAACTTTTTCGCATTTATTACAAAAAGTTTTGACCAAAATATCCATGTTCATAATATTATTTACCATTTTTATCCATAATATCTTTTAGACAAAAATATTTCTAAGTAATAATTATTTTTATTAGCACGAGGGTATTTTTGAAAAATTGACTTGATTTTGATTCCTTTTCTTACAAACACCAAACACTATAATGGAAATTAAAGATATATTCCGGCTACAATCTCGATCTTTCCAAACACCGGAAAGGAAAGTTTGTAGGAATTATAATTTCCTAAAGGAAAGGAAATACCAAGGAATCAATTTCCTTTCCTTTCCATTCCGCGAACCAAACGAGGCCTAAATTCATTCCAATGAGAGAGGAAAGGAAGGGGAGATCGAGTAGGGAATGGAAAGGAGGCTCACAGTGGGGGTTACTCCTAGTGGCGTTCTCGGCCAGGGGCTCCGGCGCTCGACGCGCGGAGAGGAGTGGCTCTGAGGTCGCTGGTACGGTCGGCGTCAGCGCCTGGGTTGCGAAGTGGCGGAGCTGTTGTCGGTCGAGCTAGCCAAGGACGGAGCGGATCAGCGCCTGGCCACGGAAGGGCACGTGCCAGGGCGGCAGACGCCGGAAGTCAAGGCCTCGAGCAGAGGATCGGGATCTGGGGTCGACGGTCGGATTCGCAGTGGAGCATCGGAGAACGGTGAGTTCTCACACACTCTCCCTCTCTCCCGATGATGGTGGTGGTTGCTTTATTTCTGCGGTGGTTGTGGTTTGGCTACGGTGGTGGTGGTTGTATGAAGTGGTGGCGACGGTGGTTGTATTGGGACAGAATGGTGGTGCGATTGATGAACGTGGTGGTGGCGGCGGTTGTATTGGGACGAAATGGTGGTACGATTGATGAACGTGGTGGTGATCGTCAGGTCTGTGACGTGGGGCGGCCACTGGCTATCGGCTTAGTGAGTCGGGGAGCCGGCCGGGGCAACATTGGTGAGGGGTTGTTCGTTGTATTATTGTCGGGGGCTAGAATATTGTGGAGCGGTCGGGAAATGGAGGTGGCTGGCCGGAGATGGCAGCATGGTCGGGATTGCTACAGGAGATGGGGGTGTGTTGTGGAGCTTGGCGGCTGAGATTGGGCTGTAGGATTTCTAGGTTTAGCAATTTCTATGTACATTGGAAAATGTGTCCTATTTATAGGGTATAAAGGGAACCCTAAGGAAAATTGTAAAATGTAATAGAATAGAAAATTAGTGGAAACTACTAACTGCTAACACTAACCACTGACAATTCTATTCATTTAAATCGGTTAGTTAACTAATACTAATTTATCATTAGCTAATAGAGTTTAGCAACTAATTAGTTAGCTAATAAATATATTTTCTATTAACAATCATAACCTGACAAATATTTTCTTTATGCAAATTAAATATTTAGGACTTATATAAATCTTTAAAAAACGAGCAGAAAATCAATTTGATAAAATCTCGTATATATAATAGTTTTTACAAAACCAACAAGCACCGATAGCAATTACGGTCGAAATGTTTCTCAATATTAGAATTGCATGATTTCCAAAGTTTCAAAAAATTCAGAGTTTTTGGAAAAATACAAAATTTCAAAAATCCAAGAAATTGATTAACGGAGGTTACAAATCTACCCTCCTTAAAGAAATTTCGTCCTCGAAATTAAAGGTTGGCAGGAGGATTAAAACACGATAGAGGGTTTAGTCAGTGCCTTAGGCACGGTCAAAGAACGATGACTAGATGAGATTACGATAATCAAATTCAAATTGACTTATGCACGACTAGTGATTTTGGCATGATAAAATCGTAATTAGAAATAATATTGTTCTGACATGATTTAGAAACAATTTCAAGTTATTTAGTCACGATCTCAATCATGGCTAAGAGAATCGAAGGCGGAATCGAAATTCAAGTATAGAAGGATCGATAGTTTGGGTTTGATGAAAACAGACTCGAGGTCGCATATGCACGATCGAGATCAAAACTTAGTTATTAATGAAGATAAAATTTAGGCATTATCAAGATTTCAAAAACAAGGTCTTATAGGCACGATCAAACATTTAAGGAGTATGATTAATTAAGTCATGAAATATGATCTGAGTTCGGACATGATAAAAGTTTGGAAGTGATCTAAGTTCACTTGGCACGATCTAGGATATGATTACGAAAACCAAGACTTAAGCATGTTTAGGAATGGAACCTAAGGACGAGTGTAGAAGCATGAAATTTTTTTAGCAAATGAAGCCCCATGCGCCCAAGTCAGTGTAGCTCAATGCGCCCAAGTCAGTGTCGCTCCATGCGCCAAGTCAGTGTATCTTCATGCGCCCAAGTCAGTGTAGCTCCATGCGCCCAAGTCAGTATGCCCCATGCGCCCAGTCAATGAAGCTTCATGAGCCCAAGACTAGCTCCTCCGAAAGGAGGGTGCATAGCCTGAGACATGGCTATGCGTCCAAGCCTAACTCAGTCAAAGCCATGATCAAAACGTGCACCGAAGCACACGGCCACGTCAGTCTCCACGAGCAGTCATGCACCGAAGCATGCGGCCACGTCAACACCACGACCAACCTACGATCTCGCAGCCTGTATGCGCCTACATCCTATGTGCCCAAAGCAGGACTATGCGCCCACATAAAAACCAGCGTGTTTCCTCATGTGGGCGCATAACATCATTCCAGCTCAAGAACGACTATAAAAGGGGGGCCTCATCTCTCTTCAAAAGACAGAACGGAGAGCATTTTTAAGAGCCAAATTGCTACACTTCTTGCCAGTGAGCCGAGAGTTAGCAGTTTTCTTAGGTTTTCTCCCACTTTTGTAATCGGAGTGTCAATGGAGTAAAGGAGCAACTGCCGCTCGATCTTCATCGTCCTATTCCCCAGAATTTTTTTTATACTCGGGGATCCTCAGTGCAGGATCTCTCAGGCGTACTCGATTTATGGTACCTTGCGCAAATAAAAGAAAAGACAATATTTTCTTCTTCTTTTTTTGTGTGTCCACAAAAATGGCGACTCTGCTGGGGACTACCTTTTTCTCTGATGAGAAGGTGGTGACGCAATCCAATACCGACAAAGTGGGGAGTACTCAGAAGATGCTGATCATAAAGTTCGATCAGCAGGCGTTCGAAGATATGCTCTCGAGGGACGGCTATACTCCCTCAAAATCAGCGAAGCCAAACAAGTCTCGCAAGACTTGGCTTCTGAAGGCTCGATGTGCATATCCTGCTAGTGTCATAGCAGATATGCAGTTGGAGGACTCTGTCATATGGGCGCATGACTCTGCCACAGAAGTTCCCCAAATGGAGAAGGCTCACACCGTTCCTGGCTCTACTAGCCCAACAACTTCTTCCCTGCACAACCAACAACAGGGTGTTCAACGACCGAGACTTGGCAAAGGAAAATACTACGATGCCAAGAATCGGGGTGTGCAACACTCTAGCCGAACCCGGCGAGGCTCAAAAACGAAGGAGGACAAACTGGAAGAAAATAGCGCTGCTCCACCAGGCATGCACCCAAGGCCATGCGCCCAAGGGAGTGTTTGGGCGCATAACCCCAACCAAAATACTTCTGTCTTCAACATGCTGGGCATCCAGAGCCATGCGCCCAAGGCTATGCGCCCAGGCTCTTTGGATCCATACTATGCGCCCACATCAAGGAGGCTCAGACATGTTGTCAAGGAGTATGCGCCCAAGGCCAGTCTCTAAGGCCTATGCGCCCACAACAAAAAGACAGGCCCTAACGCGTATAACACGGGGCTGTCTTCAAGGACATCACAGAACTTAGGTGTGGGGGTTGCCCCTGTACATGAACTTTGTCTGGATGGGCCTACTCTCCTTACGAACCCGTATGCAAAGCTCAGCGATGCATGCAACATGGGTTGTAAGGCAGAACTCCCTTCCGCTGACTTGCGAGACATGATAAATCATAAGCATAAAGCGAGGAAGAACATAACAATTCATAGTGCACTTCCGTGCACCAGTATTGTTATCAACTGTTGTTACTCCAAAGCAACAAGAGCGCCTCAGAAAAAGTCAGTATTTCGACGGCTGCACTTCTCAGACGACGAGAAGAAACTATGTGTTTTATCCAACATGGCTTCATGGGGTCCCCCTTACGGAAGCCCCAATCAAAGACGGTGGACTACGAACTCAACTTTCTCTCTTAGCTCCGCGAGAAGAAGAAGGAGAAGTCTACCAACAGATGGCCAACAGGCTATCGTATCCGAAGGAGTCCATATGGGCACTCGATCAAAGGTAAGATTCCGTATGGACGACGAAGATTCCCAAGCCGGGGGTAGCATTCCCTCAGAATCTAAAGCAGATGACCCCCGCACTGGGGGTAGCCTTCCAGAGGACGATGATCCCTCCGAATCCGATGGTGACTATCTACCTCTTCTACCTGAAGATGAAGGACTTATCCACTCGGAGACAGACAGTATCAGCACCAGTTGCACTGCTTCTTCTGTTCATCCTCGCATGCTATCTACATACATGACAGACGGAGAAAGACCTGAAGAAACCAGTGATCAGACCAGCAAACGGCTAGAGGGTCTCGAAACAGCATTCGCCAAGATCACTGATATGCTTACCAACATCATGGCAGTTCAAGCTGCTGAGGCTGTTCCTCCACCTCAACAAAATGTCTCGGTCCATGCTATTCCGGCTCACGGCAACAACCCTCCTTCACTACAAAAGGAGTATCATTCCGTTGCACCTCCTCCAAATCTTGTAAATGTCGGGGGTGGTCCTTTGCCAACAACGCCTGACAACTGTTCAGCAGCCATTTTCCAACACCTGCTCAATCAACATGATACAATTGATTCCTTGGTCGCTCGCCTCGACACCATCTCACACAAAGACGAGCTGCAGAAGATGGGAATATCTCAACCGTATCCCCCTGAGTGGGAGAACGCTACTTGCCCTCCTAACTACAAGCCGCTGACGCTGAACTCATTTGACGGTTTGACTTTTCCTCGTCAGCACATGACGTACTTCAACACACAGACTTTGCACTTGCCCAGAGACGATCCGTTCCCGTCGAAGCTGTTTATTAGCACCTTGCAAGGGGTAGCCTTCGAATAGTTTTGCAGCCTGCCTGACGGGTGTAACAATTCATTCAAAGACTTTGAGAGGTTGTTCCTCAACAGGTTTTACGAGAGCGGCATGCATGTTAGCATGTCCACACTCATTGAAACCAAGCAAAGGAGGACTAAGTCTGTCTTTGCCTTCATCGAACGCTTCAGGCGGCTAGCACTGAAGATGTCCTTCGGCATACCAGACTCAGAACTTATGGATACTTGTCGACATAACTTCCTTCCTACAGTAAAGTTTTGTCTGGGTATACATAAGTATGATACATGGCCCGCTTTCATTGGGGCCGCTGATGCTGCTGAAAATGACATACCTAACTTGGAACTACTGGGGTTGAAGACACCCATATCTGAAGACAAGGGCAAGCATCCTCAAACTATCCCTGTTCGTGGGGGTAAAGGAAAAGAAGTCCTGAAAGTCGACACATCCAAAGGAGCTTCCAATTCTCAGGACGCCTCCGACAAGCCTAAGGAGACCTCCTTCGATGAAGACGATGTCATTACCATCTTCCACACATTGACGAAGGGTAATAAGCTGACATTGCCCCCACCATGACGTCCTGCAGAGGCGAGCCAACTCAATGATCCCATGTACTGCCTCTATCATCAGTACGTGCATCACTCCACCAAGGACTACATCATCCTGAAGAAGAAGATACAACAGCTTATCGACAGCCAAGTGATCAACCTCGAAGCCGAAGACAAGGTCGTATCGGCTAACATGAACTCTCTTCAGTTTGGCGACTTTCCCCCTACAGAAGTCCCAGATGGCGTGGTCCGGATCCCCAAGGCAATGATGGAAGTCGTCAACCTACCACCAGCTCGCAACTCGACTTTGGTCTCACTCACAACTGAATATGGTGAGATCATGTGGGTCCACTCGGACCTTGTCTAAGAAGTAACGCAGGGGGTAGCACCTCCCAAAGCAAGAAGGGGCAAGAAATTCAAGCCATGTCATATGGTATCCTCCCCCATCTACGAGGTTCTATCTGGCAAAACGCGATCGGGGAAGACTTATCTTCGGACGTACGATCCCGCACAAGAAGAAGCAGTACCTCCTCAAGCTCAGAAGCGGCCCGTCCAAGCCTCAAACCACGGACAAATCCAAGCAGAAGGAGACGCGGTTTGACAAATCTCTAAAGGCGCCAGCCCCCGAAGGCATGGATCGGCCCTACAACTTTGACATACTGGCTCAGCTAGCCAATACACCTGCCAGGTTGTCTCTGTTCGATCTATTGCGACTCTCCAAAGAAACGCAGAAGGCCTTAAGTGAGGCATTGCTACATGCCGACTCTTACCTCGCTGAAGTCAAAGCCCCCGCTGAAGATCCTGTCCCTGTCCCCACTGTCATAGTACCATGGAAGTGGTGCCTAACATCACCTTCTTACAGGAGGACATGCTACTAAAAAATAATCGTTATGATAGACCCCTGTACTATACAGGGTATATCGGGGCGATCAAGGTGGACCGCATGCACATCGATCCAGGATCCTCCCTCAGCATCATTCCTAGAAGTTTGCTTCAGATTCTGGAAATCCCTCTGCACAAGCTATCTGCAACCAACACAACTATCATGGCTTTCAATGCTGGTCGAAGCCATCCGCTGGGCAAAATCCGTCTCAAATGCCAGATCGGTGATCTCCGAACGGATGTTTCCTGCTATGTGATCGATGCCAATGTATCCTACAACATCTTATTGGGATGTCCATGGATACACGAGAACATGATCGTTCCTTCCACACTTTACCAGTGCCTCAAGTACGTCAACAGTGACGGTGTCGTAAAGACGGAGTTTGCCGATGTCAATCCTTTGAAAGGCATCGAAGCTTACTATGGAGATTCAGTACTTTACCAGTCTCAACCCCCAAGGATGACGGCAATGAAGCTGATAATGAAGCTGAGGAAAGTCCATCCTCCAATGATGGTCCCCTGATTATCCGAGTTAAAGGACATACTACTCCAAAAAGTACTCCGAAGCCTCTCACAATCTGGGTGAAAAAGAAGAATCCTGACAAGGTCAAGCCACTGACCATCACTCTCAGCAAGACACCTCGGAAGGAACCTACTGATGCCCGTCCCACCAATCTTGAAGAATTATCCTACGTGGTGAACTCGGCCAAGACTGTGGCTCCTCTTCCAGATGATGATCCTCTCAATAAGTATATCAATACTCATAATAATGTACCTTTAGCGGATAATGTTATCCCTGAAGAAGAACTTGTGTATTTCCTTAGTAAAGGTTTATATTTGAATTACTCCGATGTCTATCAATCTGTAAACCACTACATAGATACGATATACGCTCTAGAGAACGACATAGGACCACACCTCTGTATGCCGGTCACAACACCTCACCTGCGAAAAAAAAAGTTCACCATGAAGATATCCTCTACTTCATCGTTCCAGCCAGAAAGAAAGATGAAGAACTAATCATCTTCGGTCGTATAATTAGCGAGAGAAAGTTCGTTCCAAACTCTACTTCTCCCAAGCACAACACAGAAGCTGACTATGACTCTAGGAAAATGCAACTTTTTCGGTATAGTTGGCAGGCCAAGAATATCATCCAGAATATGGGATATGACATCAAAAGCGACAAAGGGCTAAATTACGGCCGAGGACGACGGTTGCCAATACGACACTTTGCTCCCCCCGGCAAACCCGAGAACTACTATCAATGAAGCGGTGTTGGTTTGGGCTATGTCTCTCCTCCAACAACTCCCGAAAGATCAGATGATGAAGCACATCATTGTTTTCATTCTTTTGATTCCTCCCTCTGGGACTCAGACTCTAGCATCGGCGGCATGTTCAAAGCAACTCTGTCCGTCAACATAGTTTCTGTCGACCAAATTACAGACGATGTCCAATCAATCGAACTCGAACAATGGGATCAAAAGATGGACACCAGGTGGGAGCTGCGCTTCGAACAACGGGAACCACCTACCGAAGACGAAGTCATCCAAGTCAATCTAGGAGATGAAGCATCCTTCAAACCAATCTTCATCAGCAAAAGCCTATCTGGCGATGAACGCCAATCTCTTATACAGCTTATAAGAGAATACATCGACATCTTCGCATGGAGCTATGAAGACATACCAGGCTTGGACCCTAAAGTCGCCGTGTACCGTCTGAACAATTCGTCTAAAGCTAAGCCAGTGAAGCAGCAACAACTACGATTCCGACCAGACGTCATGGAAGCCATCGAGAATGAAGTCAAGAAGCTCATTGCTAGTGGATTCATTCGCGAGGAATAACACTCAGACTGGGTTGCCAACATCGTTCCAGTCATGAAAAAGAACAGAAAAGTTCGAGTCTTTATCGACTACCGTAATTTGAACTCTGCATGCCCGAAAGACGAGTTCTCTCTACCGATCATTGACGTAATGATCGACAATACTTGCGGTTTCAAGCGGATGTCCTTCATGGATGGGTTCTCAGGCTACAACCAGATCAAGATGTTCTCCGACGACGAGAAGCACACATCGTTTCGAACATCGTTGGGGGTATACTGCTATACGGTGATGCCCTTCGGATTGAAGAATGCAGGTGCCCTTCGGATTGAAGAATGTAGGGGCAACATACCAACGAGCCATGAACATAATTTTTCACGATCATTTGCGCAAAACTGTAGAATGCTACGTAGACGATATCGCAGTCAAAAGTCGTCTCAAGGGCAACCACCTCCAAGACTTGAGAACGGTGTTTGAACTAATGCTTGTACACCAACTCAAGATGAATCCAACCAAGTCTTTTCTGGGAGTCTCCAGCGACAAGTTCCTTAGTTTCGTCATCACTTCAAAGGGTATACATCTGGACCCGGAGAAAGTGAAGGCTATTCTCAACATGCATCCTCTAAGAAACCTCAAAGAGCTATGCGGACTACAAGAAAGGCTAGCCTATATCAGACGATTCATTTCGAACCTCTCTGGAAGGTATCAACCATTCACTCAGCTCATGAAGAAAGGCGTATCTTTCGTCTGGACTGAATAATGTCAACGCACATTCGACGACATCAAGGCGTATCCTACAAGCCCTCCAGTATTGGTATCTCCAATAATGGGGAAGCCCTTCTTACTATATGTCCGCGCTATGGATCATTGTAACCACCACTTTTCTGAAATGAGGGTAATTTCAAACTTTTATAATTTTTATCATTTAATAATAATATTTAGATCATATTATGATTTTTGGTGATTTTTTATTTATTTTGTATTATTTAGATGGGTGAATTGTGATTTTGGTTGTTGCTAGCTTAACCCTAAAGCCCGCTTGACTTAGAGACTAACCATGACCAAGGAGACTCGACCATGTGACTAGATTGACTAATTACCTATTTTTAGGCTAAGGATATTTTAGTCATTGTGCATTACTTTGAATTTTATTAATTTATTAATTAAATTGCTTGTTGTGTGGTTTGATTGGTAGCAGAATAGGTGTTTTGGTTGTATAAGTGGTTTGACCTTAGTCAACCTTGACCAGAAGCCGAATTATGTAATTAGAAGTATTATTGGCCTTTTAAAATTTAAATTAGAATTATTGTTTATTTTAGAATCATATATTTCATTTTAAAGCTATTTTCTCTTAAAGCCTTTTTAGCCTTTTTGACATGGGCCTTTTAGCAACTCATGGAGTGCTTGGCCCATGTGCAAACCCTAAACCTAACACCCCCTACCCATGGCCGGCCGTAAGCAGCCCCATCTCATTGTGCAGAGAAACACATAGCCATCAAAGAGAAAACCCTAGTTTCCTTTACTCCAAAAACCCTAGATTTCTCATCCGGAGTTTGTTTCACCTCAAACGAATTCCATTGCGCTTGTTGGGAAGAGGAGGACTTACTGGAGTACTGCTAGCAAGGAGGAGGAGACATTCGCTCGAGACAAATCGGCCGACAAAGCGCTCGAAGAATTCCTTTTATTGAGATTTTGACTCTCAATAGGTAAATCCCGATCTACCTTTGTTTCTCCTAAATTTTCTTCATTATTGCATCCATATAGGCACCCTTGATCTGTGTATGAAGTTTCGTAGGATTTTGGTTTCGTTTGATAGCGGTATCGGACACGTATCGGTCTCACGTTGCACGTGTTCGGTACAATGCCACTTAGAATTGAAAAGTGTTAATTTTCAATTCTGTTTTCATGAAATCCTTCCTTATATGATTTGTAACAACTTTCGTGAAGACTGATCAAAAATCGACACGATTTCGGCATCCGAACGGACACGGACACGCGTGCACGAGATCCCGTGCACGGTCCCGGGCATGCCCTGCTGTTTGTGCGTCATAACTCGACGCACATAGCTCCGTCTCGCATGAAATTTTACGAGCACATAGAGGCAACCTCTGCCCACATGTCCGTAAAATTTCATGATGTTTCATCGAGCGAGCGCGGAGAAATCCGTCGTGCACTGGTCGGCTGAACTGTGCATTCAGGCTGAAATTTGCCGCTGACACGGCCTTCTTACGCGAACACGGCACGTCGAGGACCCGTACCAGGAGTTTGAACACGTAGCCCTATAACTAGACTACCCAGGGACTCGATCCCGAGTCGTGGCATGGCCCGATGCGCGAGCCACGAGCGGCGACCCGCATGCACGAGCACACACGCACACGCGCGCGCGCAGGTCGCGCGCTGTTGCGCGAGCCGCTGTGCCGCATCACTGCGACTTCGTGTCATGTTGAAGTGTCCTAAACCTACCCCGGGACCCTACCTAGCCATGTGCACGAGCACGAGACTTCTCGTTGTGCGTGTGACGCGCAATCGAGCGAGAACACCCTCTTCGACACGCGGTATCAGTTTTCGATACGCACTCCGTGGACACGGACACGGACACGGTTTTGACTCCGTGAGTGCCCGAGCACATCACGTATGTCGAGACTAACATGCTTGCCGAGTTTCGTGATTTATTGTTGAGTATTTTGTGATTTGGGTCGTTTTGTCGAAATTAGATTTTTCGGGTTCAATATTTTGAATATAAAAGTGATATTTTGATTCTTCGACTTTTAATCGGTATTTCTGACTTGTTAACTTATATATGATATTTTGGACTTGCGGGAAGTGATCCGCCGGATTATTACCTATTTGTTTGCCTTTTCCAAGTATAATTGGGTTTTTCCTCCAATATAAAATTGAATAGGTTTATAGGATTTTGATTTTCTGGATTTTATGTATCAAATTCTGAGATTAAGATTCATAGATGACATTCTGAGTTTGTGGGAATTGATCCTTGGTTTTATATCCTATTTAATTATCTTTTACATATGCAAATTAGATTTTCCTTTATGAATATATATGATATGTGAGTATATATATACATTTATATATAAATGACTTGTATGTTTATGTAAATATGTTGGAATGAGAGTTTAAGATTCTGATTTTCAGGTTTGAATTCACTTCTCGGATTCGAGTAACATATTTCTTTACCTATATGAGTATGTATATATATATTCATGCATATGCCTATATATATATATATATATTCATGCATATGCCTATATATATATATATATATATATATATATATATATATATATATATATATATATATATATATATATAAAAATATATATATATATATATATATATATATAGTTTTCCTTCAAATGGATATATGTGTATATGTGTTTATATATGTGATATATCCCATAACTAATACTTGGTTTTTAATCTCAGATTTGAGTCTTTACATAGCAGTCCTTTATCACATTTTCCTTTAGTCTCATTATATATATATATATATATATATATATATATATATATATATATATATATATATATATATATATATATATATATATATATATATATATTGCCTTAATGAATGTGAATATATCAATATGTGTGTGAATTGCTTATGAATGTAACCATAGGATATTGGGACAGATTAGGATCGACCCAATGAGCTTAGTTTAATCGAGTTGACCGACAAGTTGACCAAGTTGACAAAAGTCAACTTTGGGTCAAACTTGATCCAAATCGACTCAAACGAACTCCGAATGACTTGAAAACTTGTGTGTGACCTAAAAATTAGTAAACGGACTAGTTGACTTATAGTTGACCAGGTTTGACCAGAGTTGGCCAAGGTTGACTTTGACCTAGAAGGACTTAGAAGCATGTAGAATTGCATTGTAGCCCTTTCTTATGATATGTTAGACTATGTTGTGACTTGTGGTTACTTTAAATAGGGTTACCTCACTCCAGTTCAGTTACACTTCTTCATCAACAGCTCGGATTGTCAAGCGAGTACATTCTCTGACCGTTTCATTCTTGCTTTGACATATTTATTTGTTATAGACTAGTTTACTTGTTGCTATCGCGATATTATCACGGATTAGTACTATATGGATCTCTTCATGCGATGTTATCCCCTTGGATACATCGGGTATATTGTGCCCATGTACTTTATCATGTGCATCGTCTACTCATTGTATTCGTATTTATTCATGTATACTCATGTGACATTCATGTAAACTCATGATCATGTGAGCCTTCATGTATAACCCAGTGTGCATGTGGACTATCTATCCATGTGACACACTACTTTCATGTGCAAAAACATAACCTAGACAGATCCTTGTGTACTGATTGGGGCAGGGGGAGTATTTATTTGGTTATGTGATCTACACCATTTTATGTATAACTCCAAACTAGATTTAAGTCATGTATAACCTAAGCTTGTTTACATAACCAAACATGTGCTCTGAATCACGTAGTTAGCTCAGTTTTCTTATCTATATCATGTATATCTATTTCTACTATATCATGTTCTTCTTTTTACAATCTCTCTACTATTTCTTTACAGCAGTTCATGTATACTATTCTATAGCTTGTTTCATATTTTCTTTCATGTTATGAACTGTGTGAGAGATATGTATTCGTTTCTGTCCTGATTGGACCCGTTGAAAATATTACAGATGATGAGGATTGCTGCGACACTTACTATGGAGCAGGCCTAGTTGACACAGGTGACCTGGACCCTCAGCAGGATCCAGTAGTCGCTGAGGACTTGCCATGAGCTGGATTAGACTGTTATTATTATCTAGTTATGAGACTTTGTGATTGTATTAAGAATTATTATGGTGTGGTTTACACCGGGATTATTATTCATATTGTGACTCTCTGTTGAGATTATCTTTCTTCTATTCTATATTAGTTATTGTGATTGAGTTGTACCATATATATATTATTCTCCAATTAGAGCATATTCTAGATTGTGTTAGATGTTGGACCTAGGACAACATTCTACCGTCGATACTGCGGCATAGGCTGGACGTACCCACGTCTCGTGCCCTTACATCGGGTGCGGGTCGTGACAATCATTCCCTCGGCGCCCTCTTAGCTCAGAAGAACGAAGGCGGCCACGAACAGATAATCTACTACCTCAGCCGCACAATGGTGGGTGCCGAGCACAGATACACACTGGTAGAGAAGGAATGCCTTATACTAGTATTTGCCATCCAGAAGACACGCCACTATGTGTCTGGACAGACTATCCACATTATATCTAAAGTTAACCCTCTCAGAATACTCATGACTAAACCGGGCTCTCTCAATTCCCGCTTAGCTACATGGACAATGCTGTTGACTCCGTATGATATGATCTTCGTTCCTCAGAAGGCAGTAAAAGGCCAAGCATTAGCTGATTTTCTAGCAGCTCATCCGGTGCCGGAGTCGTCCAAACTCTACGACGAAATTCCCGACGAAGTAGTGGAGTCTAACACTGCAACTGAAGAAATCCCCATTTGGCGAATGTTCTTTGATGATGCATTAAGAACAAGACCTAAAGGGAATATCGTGGCTGGAGTAGGTGTCGTGCTCGTGTCACCTGATCATCTGGTTATACACCGTGCATATTCTCTCGTGGAACCATGCACCAACAACGTGGCCGAATATAATGTCCGATTAATCGGCCTGCAACTGGCGAAACAACTGGGAGTTGACTATCTAGAGGCTTACGACGATTCCAAGCTAATAGTTAGTCAGGTCCGAGGGGATTATGAAGTTCGCCACGAAGATCTCATCCCCTACCACAAAGCAACAATCGAGTTGGCGTCTACTTTCGCTGGATTCTTCATCGAGCATGTGCCTCGACTACAGAATATAGAAGCAGATGCTCTAGCCGGTATCGCTGCTTCCTTGACCGTTCCTACCAATACACAGCAGTCGATCACAGTGTCTGGTCGAGAACTATTCTGTGTAAAAGATGCCTTGCATATTCATCACAGTTACGCAGCGGAAACAAACGTCGATGCTAAAGAGTGGAGATTTTCCTTCATAGACTACGCTGTCTATGGAATCCTCCCTGAGGACCCGAAGGAAGCATTATCCATCCAAAGGCGATCTCTCATATTTTACTATGACACAGCTACCAAGATGTTGTACCGACGCTCTTATGACGGCCTACTGTTACGATGCTTATCAGAAACAGGAGCCAAGCATGCACTCCGGGAGGCTCACGATGGAGTTTATGGTGCACATCAACCAGGCCCCAAGTTACAAGATCGCCTCAAACGAATGGGTTATTACTGGCCCACAATGATAGCGGATGATGTTGAATATGCAAAGAAGTGTAGAGCTTGCCAGTTTCACGCCGATTTCATTCATCAACCTTCAGAGTTTCTACACCCGACGACAGCATCTTGGCCATTTGAAGCCTGGGGCATGGACGTCATAGGACCAATCAGCCCGCCATCCTCCAAAGGACATCGGTTCATCCTAGTTATAACCGATTACTTCTCCAAATGGGCGGAAGCTATACCGCTCACCGAAGTGAAGACATCAAACGTGATCAGTTTCATCAAACATCACGTCATCTACCGCTTCGTCCTACCTCACAGGATCATCCATGATAATGGTCCACAGTTCGCAAGCCATGCATTCTATCGGTTCTGCGATAAGAATCGAATCCAGAATGTAGCCTCTACTGCCTACAATTTAGCGGCTAACGGGCTAGCAGAAGCCTTCAACAAAACCATCATAAAACTTCTCAAGAAGTTCGTGTCTTCAAATAAGCGCGATTGGAACGAGAAGCTCGGTGAATATCTATGGGCCTATCGCACAATGGTCCGTAATCCAACAGGCAGTACGCCATTCTCTCTGGTTTATGGGAGCGAAGCAGTTCTTCCCCTAAAAATCTAGATTCCTTCCCTTCGGGTAGCCCTAGCCAGCGAGCTGACTACTGAAGAAAGCTACCATCTGCGGCTCCAAGAGCTCGAAGCGCTAGACGAAAAATGCTTGTTAGCTCAACAGCGCATTGAGCTATACCAAGCACGCCTTTCCAGAGCCTTCAATAAAAAAGTGAAGGAAAGGATTTTCCAAGTCGGCGATCTGGTCCTAGCAGTGAGAAGACCGATGGTCATGACGCACAAAACAAAAGGAAAATTCCAGCCTAAATGGGAAGGTCCTTTCGTCATAGAATCGGTGTATTCTAATGGTGCGTACCGGCTAACCAAGCCCGATGGTGACTTGCTCATGATGCCTATCAATGGCAAGTTCCTGAAGAAATACTATATGTAATCTCTTTTTGTTCACATATATTCAGTCATGTAAACGTACAGTGCGATGTTTATATGATTCCAAAAAAAAAACTATCTAACTATTATCCATATTTCAAGATTCTTGAATACACCCTGGATAATAGGTCCTCTAAATATTTCCCCAGTGGAATCATTTCCGTTTTTGACTCCGTCCAAACTCGGTTTGACGAAAACAAATCACGTCCCTATTAACTCTGAATTGTTTTCCGATAATTATTTTCCCAGCGGAATGATTAAATGTTTTGCCACGTCCACATAACCTCTGAACAAAGCATTCATCAAAAATAGTCATGTCCACACTACCTCTGAACTATCCACTCCTCCCTAATGCTATATATCTTTCCACGTCCATATTACCTCTGGTCAGATATAAAACATCCTCTGCTATTACGTCCATATTACCTCTACTAGAAGCTTCGTTCAACTTATTATCTATATTCGAATCATTCGAATATAAAACGGATAATAGGTCCACATCAAAAATTTTCCAGCGGAATGATTAAATGTCCTTGCTACGTCCACATTACCTCTAGCATCGATATTTCACAAATCCATATTTACTTCTAAAAAGATTCTTTATTCTGTACTTAAACGTCTCTCAAAAGACGGAAAAAAGGTACAAGAGCCGTAACGGCAAAAAAAAAAGAGTTACAAAAATCTACGGGATACACAGGCGATTGATGTTGCCCCTCAGAGCTGCAATCTCGGCTTCAGATTTCACAGCAGCTCGGCGACGTGCCTCTTCTTGATGAACGGCTTCATCTTCAAAAAGGATCATACTTTGATGCTCTCCCTCCAATTTTGCCAGCTGTTCTTCTAAACAGGCAGAAGTGGTGGCAGTCATGGCAGCCTGGGACAGATAATTCTCTTGTTCAGATGACGCCGCCCTCAAGTCAGCTTCCAGTTGGGCGATCTTGTTCCTGATCTGCGCAATGTGATTGTGCTTCTCAGTGATTTATGTAGCCAGCCTATTCTTCGAGGCAGCACGTGCCTCATTCGCAGCATTGAACATGCTGTACTAGTCAGCCAGCTCGCCGACCTCTCGAACAAGGGCGTCTTTCCTTGCCTGGAAAGTAGCCCTCTCCTCCGTAAGAGCTGTCATCAAAGCCTCGTCCTCTGCGCAGAACAGTGACGTCGGACTCCACTATTTGACATCCCGGAACCTGGCCACCTGACCCTCCAGGTCGTTCAGAACTTTCCTCAGAGTGTTGGCCCCCTCCTCATATCCGACAATGCTCTCGAGGGCCGCTACCTGATATTCGGCGACAGCCTTCACATGGCCGAAGGCAGCGTTCCAATTCAAGACTCCAGGAAGCTTTACCTTCAGCACCGAGTAGAAAGCTCTGACGACTTCCTGAGCCATCTCCTCATCTTCGGTAGAGGTCGTCGGAGAAGAAGCTTGGAAAGTCTCTCCCGCTCCAGGAAGGGATACCTGACAAGGAGCCAAACTTGACAAGAAAATCTGTTCCACCAAAAATCACTCCTGATTATCATGTGTCACGTCCATATTACCTCTGATACCGATAGTCTTCCGGCTCGACACCTATACCCAACCCGGGATAAATGATATGGTGTCAAGATCACGAAACCTATCACGACCATGTTACCTTTGTTGGGTTTTGTTTCAAATCTATTACCCGCACCACCGGTGTGTCAAAGGGTAATAGGTCAATGAAAGTATCATTCCAATCTATTTGCTCGCATCTTCGGGTGCACAAAGGGGCAATAGGTCCAAACAAAAGAGAGAGAGAGAGAGAGGGGTCCCCCAACGGGATACCCTTTACACAAATACTGTATTTGGCTCTCCAATACAAGCACCACAAATATCACAAGCAAAGAGTGGAGCAAATGTATTCTGTTTATTCAAAATCAGTTACATTCACAGGACTACATCTCATGAGCAAAACAAAAAGTTCTCCATCTCTTCATTCGGGCAAGAAGTAGAGGATTACATTTGATGTCCAAAAAAGGGGTGAAACACAAAGCTAAAGACAGACAGAAATACCAAGATAAAATACGAACATTTATGGGAACCCGCGGTTCCTAGCTGTGTCGAGGCATATACCATTCCCTCAACCATTTTCGCATATGAAGGATCTATTTGATTAAGGTCCTCGGTCGGGGCAGGTGGGTCAGAACTCTCAGTACTACTACCCTCAGACTTGGGCTCCTCCTTTACAGCAGCTTCGATCTTGGGAGTAATTTCTTCCCCCATAAGCGCCAACTCTTCTTTTACCTCAATTTTTGGTATCACCTCCTCCTTAATGAACGGTGACTCTTGTTTGATGAAAGAAGGCAACACCTCCTCCTTTACAACGGTCTCGGTCTTTGGCATGGATGCTGCAAGAAACAAGGACAGAAGGAAAGTCAAACTTAGAAAATTACATGAAAAACTATGTTCTGGAGGGCTTCTATGCGCCCAAAAGGCTATGCGCCCAAAACAGGACATGTGGGCGCATAACACACGGACAGTACGTGGGCGCATAACATGCCACAGCTTAAAGGGCGCATAAAATGGCAACACGTGGGAACATAGCACACCACAGTGTTGGCGCCTGACTTCTGTGGGTGCATAGTAAAGTATGTCGCCTTAGGCGCAAGCGTCCAGGCAGAAGATAAGTCCGAGCGTCGCAAATTAACGCCCGAGACTTTGTTTTTTGAAGCATGCCCTCACCCAAAGAAAGAAGACGAAGAGTTTTTCTGAAAGACATGGTTCTCAAAGAAAGAAGACGAAGAGTTTTTCTGAAAAATTCAAAGAGAAAGGAATAAATAAACTTTCTCTCTCCTCCATGGTCTATTTATAGGCACGGGCCACTTCCTATGCGCCCCCTGCTGTATGCGCCCATTGTGTTGTATGCGCCCACTACAGCCTATGCGCCCACGTGAATGATCAGCTCTCTGCATACTATGCGACTGTCCCTTGCTGACGTGGACGACGTATGAAGGATGGACCGCTTCAAATTCCGTTCTGATGAATCTGTCAGTTCGGATTTCGAAGAAAATCTCTACAGTCGTATCTCCCTGACAGTAGGGGTGAGCATTCGGTTTATTCGGTTCCAACCGAACCGAATAAGCAAAAATCGAATTGGAACGAAATCGAATAAGGAAAACCGAAACTGAACCGAATTGGTCAATAACCGAACCGAATTAAATCGGTTCGATTTTTGGTTTATTCGGTTTTTGGGTTTTTTTGTGTTTTTTGTGTGTGTTAATATATATAATAACTAAATATACCAAGATATATTCAGTATATACCTATAACATATACCTATATATATTTAGTATATACCTATAATTAACACACACACACACACACACACACACACACACACACACACACACACACACACATATAAACTAAATTTTCTTATTCGGTTTTGGACCGAAACCGAATCCCAAAACCGAAACCAAAACCGAATAAGAAAATTTAGTATTTTCAAAACCGAAACCGAACCGAATTTATTTAAAACCGAACTGAATTCCTTATTCGGTTCGGTTCGGTTTGGTTTTCGGTCCAAAACCGAATAATGCTCACCCCTACATGACAAGCTGGCCAAACGCTATGCACCCAAGGAGAGAGCCGTGCTATGCGTCCATTGCCTCACGAGAAGACGATCAATGCTTCTTTCAAAGTATTTCGAACTTGTTCAAGTATCGAAAACTTTGAAGGGGGTCTTGTAGAAGCATGGAATTTTTTCAGCAAATGAAGCCCCATGCGTCCAAGTCAGTGTAGCTCCATGCGCCCAAATTAGTGTAGCTCCATGCGCCAAGTCAGTGTAGCTCCATGCACCCAAGTCAGTGTAGCTCCATGCGCCCAAGTCAGTGAAGCCCCATGCGCCCAGTCAATGAAGCTTCATGCGCTCAAGACTAGCTCCTCCGAAAGGAGGGCGCATAGCCTGAGACATGGCTATGCGCCCAAGCCTGACTCAGTCAAAGCCATGATCAAAACGTGCACCGAAGTGCTCGGCCACGTCAGTCTCCACGAGCAGTCGTGCACCGAAGCATGCGGCCACGTCAACACCACGACCAACCCATGATCTCGCAGCCTGTATGCGCCCACATCCTATGCGCCCAAAGCAGGACTATGCGCCCACATAAAAACCAGCGTATTTCCTCATGTGGGCGCATAACATCATTCCAGCTCAAGAACGACTATAAAAGGGGGGACTCATCCCTCTTCAAAAGAAAGAACGAAGAGCATTTTTAAGAGCCAAATTGCTGCACTTCTTGCCAGTGAGCCGAGAGTTAGCAATTTTCTTAGGTTTTCTCCCACTTTTGTAATCGGAGTGTCAACGGAGTAAAGGAGCAACTGCCGCTCGATCTTCATCGTCCCATTCCTCAGAATTCTTTTTTGTACTCGGGGATCCTCAGCACAGGATCTCTCAGGCATACTCGATTTGTGGTACCTTGCGCCAATAAAAGAAAAGACAACATTTTCTTCTTCTTTTTTTTGTATGTGTCCACAAAAATAACGACTCTGCTGGGGACTAACTTTTCCTCTGACGAGAAGGTGGTGACGCAATCCGATACCGACAAAGTGGGGAGTACTCAGAAGATGCTGATCGTAAAGTTCGATCAGCAGGCATTCGAAGATATGCTCTCGAGGGACGGCTCTACTCCCTCAAAATCAGAGAAGCCAAACAAGTCTCGCAAGACTTGGCTTCCGAAGGCTCGCTGTGCATATCCTGCTAGTGTCATAGCAGATATGCAGCTGGAGGACTCTGTCACATGGGCGCATGGCTCTGCCATAAAAGTTCCCCAAATGGAAAAGGCTCACACCGTTCCGGGCTTTACTAGCCCAGCAACTTCTTCCCTGTACAACAAACAACAGGGTGTTCAACACCCGAGACTTGGCAAAGAAAAATACTACGATGACAAGAATCGGGGTGTGCGACACTCTGGCCGAACCCGACGAGGCTCACAAACGAAGGAGGACAAACTGGGAGAAAACAACGCTGCTCCACCAGGCATACGCCCAAGGCCATGCGCCCAAGGGAGTGTTTGGGCACATAACCCCAACCAGAATACTTCTGTCTTCAACATGCTGGGCATCCAGAGCCATGCGCCCAAGGCTATGCGTCCAGGCTCTTTGGATCCATACTATGCGCCCACATCAAGGAGGCTCAGACATGCTGTCAAGGAGCATGCGTCCAAGGCCAGTCTCCAAGGCCAATGCGGCCACAACAAAAAGACAGGCCCTAACGCATATAGCACGGGGCTGTCTTCAATTACATCACAGAACTTAGGTGTGGGGGTTGCCCCTGCACATGAACTAAGTTTGGATGCGCCAACTCTCCTTACGAACCTGCATGCAAAGCTCGACGATGCATGCAACATGGGTTGTAAGGCAGAACTCCCTTCCGCTGACTTGCGAGACATGATAAATCATAAGCATAAAGCGAGGGAGAACATAACAATTCATAGTGCACTTCCGTACACCAGTATTGTTATCAACTGTTGTTGCTCCAAAGTAACAAGAGCGCCTCAGAGAAAGTCCGTATTTCGATGGCTGTACTTCTCAGACGACGAGAAGCCAGTATGTGTTTTATCCAACATCGCTTCATGGGGTCTCCCTTACGGAAGCCCCAATCAAAGACGGTGGACTACGAACTCAATTTTCTCTCTTAGCTCTGCGAGAAGAAGAAGGAGAAGTCTACCAACAGATGGCCAACTGGCTCTCGTATCCGGAGGAGTCTATATGGGCACTCGATCAAAGGTAAGATTCCGTATGGACGACGAAGATTCCCAAGCCAGGGGTAGCATTTCCTCAGAATCTGAAGCAGATGACCCCCACACTGGAGGTAGCCTTCCAGAGGATGATGATCCCTCCGAATCCGATGTCGACTATCTACCTCCTCTACCTGAAGATGAAGGACTTAACCACTCGGAGACAGACATTATCAGCACCAGTTGCACTGCTTCCTCTGTTCATCCTCGCATGCTATCTATATACATGACAGACGAAGAAAGACCTGAAGAAACCAGTGATCAGACCAACAAACAGCTAGAGGGTCTCGAAACAGTATTTGCCAAGATCACTGATATGCTTACCACCATCATGGCAGTTCAAGATGCTGGGGCTGTTCCTCCACATCAACAAAATGTCTCGGTCCACGCTAGTCCGGCTCACGGCAACAACCCTCCTTCACTACAAAAGGAGTATCATTCCGTTGCACCTCCTCCAAATCTTACAAATGTTGGGGGTGGTCCTTCGCTAACAACGTCTGACAACCGTTCAGCAGCCGTTTTCCAACACCTGCTCAATCAACAGGATGCAATTGATTCCTTGGTCGCTCGCCTCGACACCATCTCACACAAAGACAAGCTTCAGAAGATGGGGATATCTCAACCGTATCCCCTGAGTGGGAGAATGCTACTTGCCCTCCTAACTACAAGCCGCAGACGCTGAACTCATTTGACGGTTTGACTTCTCCTCGTCAGCACATGACGTACTTCAACACACAGACTCTGTACTTGCCCAGAGATGATCCGTTCCCGTCGAAGCTATTTTTTAGCACCTTGCAGGGGGTAGCCTTCGAATGGTTTTGCAGCCTGCCTGACGGGTGTATCAATTCATTCAAAGACTTGGAGAGGTTGTTGCTCAACAGGTTTTACGAGAGCGGCATGCATGTTAGGATGTCCACACTCATTGAAACCAAGCAAAGGAGGACTGAGTCTGTCTTTGCCTTCATCGAACGTTTCAGGCGGCTAGTACTGAAGATGCCCTTCGGCATACCAGACTCACAACTTATGGATACTTGTCGACATAACTTCTTTCCTACAGTGAAGTTTTTTCTGGGTATACATAAGTATGATACATGGCCCGCTTTCATTGGAGCCGCTGATGCTGCTGAAAACGACGTTCCTAACTTGGAACTACTGGGGTTGAAGACACCCAAATCTGAAGACAAGGGCAAGCATCCTCAAACTATCCTTGTTTGTGGGGGTAAAGGGAAAGAAGTCCTGAAAGTCGACACATCCAAAGGAGCTTCCAATTTTTAGGACGCCTCCGACAAGCCTAAGGAGACCTTCTCCTTCGACGAAGACGATGTCATTACCATCTTCCACACATCGACGAAGGGTAATAAGCTGACATTGCCCCCACCACGACGTCCTGCAGAGGCGAGCCAACTCAATGATCCCAAGTACTGCCTCTATCATCAGTACGTGCATCACTCCACCAAGGACTGCATCATCCTGAAGAAGAAGATACAACAGCTTATCGATAGCCAAGTGATCAACATCGAAGCTGAAGACAAGGTCGTATCGGCTAACATGATCTCTCTTCATTTTGGCGGCTTTCCTCCTACAGAAGTCCCAGACGGCGTGGTCCCGATCCCCAAGGCAATGATGGAAGTCATCAACCTACCACCAGCTCGCAACTCGACTTTGGTCCCACTCACAACTGAATGTGGTAAGATCATGTGGGTCCACCTGGACCTTGTCTAAGAAGTAACGCAGGGGGTAACACCTCCCAAAGCAAGAAGGGGCAAGAAATTCAAGCCATGCCATATGGTATCCTCCCCCATCTACGAGGTTCTCTCTAGCGAGATGCGATCGGGGAAGACTTATCTTCGGACGTACAATC
This sequence comes from Iris pallida, assembly GCA_029216955.1. NCBI lineage: Eukaryota > Viridiplantae > Streptophyta > Magnoliopsida > Asparagales > Iridaceae > Iris > Iris pallida. The sequence continues at coordinate 6,746,332 of JANAVB010021999.1, read as the reverse complement.
CTGCACAAGAAGAAGCAGTACCTTCTCAAGCTCCTGCTGCCCCCACAAGCTCAGAAACCGGCCTATCCAAGCCTCAAACCATGGACAAATCCAAGCAGAAGGAGACGCGGTTTGACAAATCTCTAAAGGCGCCAGCCCCCGAAGGCATGGATCGGCCCTACAACTTTGACATACTGGCTCAGCTAGCCAATACACATGCCAGGTTGTCTCTGTTCAATCTATTGCGACTCTCCAAAGAAACGCAGAAGGCCTTAAGTGAGGCATTGCTACATGCCGAATCTTACCTCGCTGAAGTCAAAGCCCCTGCTGAAGATCATGTCTCCTGTCCCCACTGTCATAGTACCATGGAAGTGGTGCCCAATATCACCTTCTTACAGGAGGACATGCTACTAAAAAATAATCGTCATAATAGACCCCTGTACTATACAGGGTATATCGGGGCGATCAAGGTGGACCACATGCATATCGATCCAGGATCCTCCCTCAGCATCATTCTTAGAAGTTTGCTTCAGATTCTGGGAATCCCTCTGCACAAGCTATCCGCAACCAACACAACTATCATGGCTTTCAATGCTGGTCGAAGCTATCTGCTGGGCAAGATCCGTCTCAAATGCCAGATTGGTGATCTCCGAATGGATGTTTCCTGCTATATGATCGATGCCAATGTATCCTATAACATCTTATTGGGACGTCCATGGATACACGAGAACATGATCGTTTCTTCCACACTTCACTAGTGCTTCAAGTACGTCAACAGCGACGGTATCGTAAAGACGGAGTTTGCCGATGTCAATCCTTTCAAAGGCATCGAAGCTTACTATGGAGATTCGGTACTTTACCAGTCTCAACCCCCAAGGATGACAGCAATAAAGTTGATAATGAAGCTGAGGCATGTCCATCCTCCAATGATGGTCCCTTGATTATCCGAGTCAAAGGATGTACTACTCCAAAAAGTACTCCGAAGCCTCTCACAATCTAGGTGAAAAAGAAGAACCCTGACAAGGTCAAGCCACTGACCATCACTCTTAGAAAGTCACCCCGGGAGGAACCTACTGATGCCCGTCCCACCAATCTTGAAGAATTATCCTACGTGGTAAACTCGGCCAAGACTGTGGCTCCTCTTCCAGATGATGATCCTATCAATGAGTATATCAATACTCATAATAATGTACCTTCAGCGGATGATGTTATCCCTGAAGAAGAACTTGCGTATTTCCTTAGTAAAGGTTTATATTTGAATTACTCCGAAGTGGGCGCATAACACACGGACAGTACGTGGGCGCATAACATGCCACAGCTTAAAGGGCGCATAAAATGGCAACACGTGGGCGCATAGCACACCATAATGTTGGCACATGACTTCTGTGGGCGCATAGTAAAGTATGTCGCCTTAGGCGCAAGCGCCCGGGCAGAAGATAAGTCCGAGCGTCACAAATTAACGCTCGAGACTTTGTTTTTTGAAGCATGCCCTCACCCAAAATCGGGTCCTAGACTGCCTAAGACTCTGCAGCAGGAGGAGAGCCACTCGACGCAGCCTTCTTGCCCTTCGCGGATCTCTTGGTGACCTTGGGAGACATGGTTCTCAAAGAAAGAAGATGAAGAATTTTTTCTGAAAAATTCAAAGAGAAAGGAATAAATGAACTTTCTCTCTCCTCCATGGTCTATTTATAGGCACGGGCCACTTCCTATTCGCCCCCTGCTGTATGCGCCCATTGTGTTGTATGCGCCCACTACAGCCAATGCGCCCACGTGAAGGATCAGCTCTCTGCATACTATGCGACTGTCCCTTGCTGACGTGGACGACGTATGAAGGATGGACCGCTTCAAATTCCGTTCCGATGAATCTGTCAGTTCGAATTTCGAGGAAAATCTCTACAGTCGTATCTCCTTGACAGTAGGGGTGAGCATTCGGTTTATTCGGTTCCAACCGAACCGAATAAGCAAAAACCGAATAAGCAAAACCGAAACCGAACCGAATTGGTCAATAACCGAACCGAATTAAATCGGTTCGGTTTTCGGTTTATTCGGTTTTTGGGTTTTTTGGTATTTTCTTTTTTGTGTTAATATATATAATAACTAAATATACCAAGATATATTCAGTATATACCTATAACATATACCTATATATATTTAGTATATACCTATAATTAACACACACACACACACACACACACATAAAATATATATATATATATATATATATATATATATATATATATATATATATATATATATATATATATATATATATATATATATATATATATATATAAACTAAATTTTTTTATTCGGTTTTCGGTTTTGAACCGAAACCGAATCCCAAGTCAGTGAAGCCCCATGCGCCCAGTCAATGAAGCTTCATGCGCCCAAGACTAGCTCCTCCGAAAGGAGGGCGCATAGCCTGAGACATAGTTATGCGCCCAAGCCTGACTTAGTCAAAGCCATGATCAAAACGTGCACCGAAGCGCACGGCCACGTCAGTCTCCACGAGCAGTCGTGCACCGAAGCATGTGGCCACGTCAACACCACGACCAACCCATGATCTCGCCGCTTGTATGCGCCTACATCCTATTCGCCCAAAGCAGGACTATGCACCCATATAAAAACCAGCGTGTTTCCTCATGTGGGCGCATAACATCATTCCAGCTTAAGAACGACTATAAAAGAGGGGCCTCATCCCTCTTCAAAGACAGAACAAAGAGCATTTTCAAGAGCCAAATTGCTGCACTTCTTGCCATTGAGCCGAGAGTTAGCAATTTTCTTAGGTTTTCTCCCACTTTTGTAATCGAAGTGTCAACGGAGTAAAGGAGCAACTGTCGCTCGATCTCCATCGCCCTATTCCCCAGAATTCTTTTTTGTACTCGGGGATCCTCAGCGCAGGATCTCTCAGGCGTACTCGATTTGTGGTGCCTTGCGCCAATAAAAGAAAAGACATCGTTTTCTTCTTCTTTTTTTGTGTGTGTCCACAACGAGTATCTACATAATCGAATTTCGGCAGGAATAGAAAATTGTTCAGGCATAATCAAAATCTAAATTCTGGCACGACTAATCAATCATATAGCCGTGACCGAGGATCAAGGTTTTAGGCATAATCTAGTAATAGATTCAAGTTATTTAAGTGCAAAATCGTTTCTAGGAAAATCAAAATCGTTCAGTTACGATCAAGTTAAAATCAAATCTAAGCATAGGATGATCAATATGATCTAGGCTCGATGAGATTGGATTCAAGGTTATATAGGTACGTTCAAACACAAAAATGACGCGATTGGGCATCGTTAGGAATAATTAAATGTTTATCATGATCAGTGACCAAGTATCAAACCATCTGGTCACGAGTGAAATCAAGGCTCAGATGTGTTCAATTTTTTTTTGGAACCACTTAGGCACGATTAGAATAGTGCGATAAAAATTTTAAACCGTCATAATCAGGAATGAAACCTGAGCACGAGTGATTAGGGAATCAAAATTTAGCTACGACAGTAAAATTTATTCCGACATAGTCATGATTTATGGATCAAAGGTTTTAAGCACGATTTGTGGGTTAAGGTTATCATAATCATGAAATTTCAGTCATATAGTCATGCCAAGTCATCTAAGCACGACTAATCATGAGAGTTTTAGGTATAATCAGGAAAACAAGTCATGGTCAGAAAAGAGTTTAGGCACGAGTGTTAAAATCCAAACAGTATTTAGATACGGTAGAGAATATAATCGAAGTCTAGGTACGAGCAGTAAGGGATTAAAATCGAAATCACGGTCGGGTTTAAAGTAACTTGAGTATCGTCGGTAATCAAGAACTTGGCACGATAAGGAAGGTGACCAAAATCGGTTAGTCACGATCAGGAGGATCAAAATTTCAACGATATTGAATTTAAGAAATAATTTAAGGACAGAGAAATCAATCTCTTCTACTAGGAAGGAAAATCGAGATGGGATTTCAGAAGGAAGTCAAGTCATCTCACTCCACTTCGACTACTACTAGATTACTTGGTCATAATTTTCTTATTTTGTCTTCATCTTACAAGTCCAGACATACTACTACAAAATCATGATCTCCAATCGTAAAAATCACCCCCTCATACGGCTACTACCAAAATCAAATCTTCGATCATGAAAATCGAACCTTTTCATAAACACTATAGGCTTGACCTTTGTTCCAAGGTAGTGCCCATGAAGTATATTCTTTGTTAGAACTCAATCCCCCCCCTTTTTTTTACTTTGTATTACACTATCAACTTAATCATTTTTAAATCCAGATTCCTCCACCTTGTCCTAAATTGGATCCGAAATCCCTAAATCAAAGTTTATGAAATCCTTGAACTTGTTCAAATCACACTCCTCGTATTACTCAAATCTGATACCACTAGGCCATACAGAAACTTATTCTCCATTATAAAATCAACCTTCACATTTTTTTCAACTTACACCTTCAAACATTATCCTTATTAAATTTAGAATCCTCACAAGACCTCTAAGAGTTCCCTTTAACCAAAAAATGTTGGGTCCTCTCGGTTCCTAGTCATTCTCTTACTAATCTTTGTTCAATTTTGTATCATCACCACATATGCGGTTAAAATCTCTTCTCCATTATTTAAATTCCTAGATTTGGTATCATAGCCTTAATTCAAATATGAAATATCTCAAGAATCAGTAACCTAAAAATATTTCGGTTCTCAAAACAATTCGACCTCGAATATCCTTATTATTTCTAAAAATATAACTACAAGATATTACAGTTCTCACCATTAATGTATATTCTACTGTCATTCTTACCCGAAATCCTCCTATGTTCTTTCCAAAATAATCTATACCCTAAATAACTCTCTAGTGTAATCGTTCCTAAACTGATACTACCGGTCTCTTCTTGTCTCTAATCTCGGTCATATTTTCTTCCACTAATTCTATCTTAATGTCCAATGCTCTATACTCCTAACAAGATCACCATTGATGACAATTACATCCTTTTTCGAGCTAGATGATTATGATACTTTCTCGGTCTTTCCCAAGTTAAGAGATGCGAGAATTCAGAGATTTTAAAGTGTAGCTGACAGAAGTAGATACGAGATAGGTGATTGATGTAAGTAGGACAGAGTTAATTAATACAAAAAATAATGATAGGACGAAGAAATAATGATAGAAATTATTCTTGCTCATCTGGTCATAACGAAGTGAACCGATTTAAGATATGATCTGATAACCATACTCGTCTTCCTGAAATCATGTTGCCAGAATTTTTGCCACGCCAGTAAGCATATCTGCAATAAATGATAGAGTCTTTAACTAAGGTATATATCCTGTAATCATGTTATCTAGAGTTCTCACCACGCCAACCGGTATGATTGCAAGAAAATCTAAATCTCATAACTAGGATAACCAAAATCAGGCTCTATGTCCTTGTCATGCTAGCTAGTATGGCTGCAATAAATTCTAAACTCCATAAATAAAGCAAACAATTACCTTTCTTACTGTCCTTATCAAATATGTTATCAAAATATACCTTAATTCAATCCACAAAATTTATCTAGATACAAAATCAAATCAACAACGAATACCAGGAATCAAATTCAACAACGAGTCAAGGAAAAGTAAACGGAAACAAGCGAAAATAGATTTCGAGGTAGGGTTTAGAGTGAGATTCTCAGGGGTTGTTCCAAATGTACTATCTTGGTCAAAATTCAAAAATTCCTTGAATATAATCTAAAACAAATCTCAACCTTCATATATAAGATTGGCTAATCATTCTCTTCTCAACCTAATGGTATATAAGTTCAGTTTCTACTTTCTAGTTCTTTCTGGGGTCCACAAGACTCATCCTAATGCAAGAATAGGGTTCGATAAAGGACATATATTCAAATCAGGATGAGCAAAAGCAAGTGGGAATAGACTCGAAAGAGTTTTGAAGTAAGATTCTCAAGGGTCGTCCCTGGAATCTACCAAAAGTTCCTAATATGTGACTGAGTACCAAAATCCTAAAATATTCCATGACACAAATCTTAATCCTAGGGCAGGCTCGCAGTAGTATGGCTAAGCCTAAGTACTACCATGACTTCGCATTAGTTGCGAAGAGGACCTGCATGGGCCACCACAAAAATATGTCACGACCCGTACCCGAATACTCGGGAACGAGTGCATGTGTCACGCCCAGCCTACGCTACAGTATCGGCGGTAGAACACTGTCAAGTACCCAATAAATATCTATAACATCTAAATGATCCATAATATCAAATGTACTCAAATCACATCACAAACAGCTAAGGGAGGTATGGAATAAAAAGATAATAATAACTCTGAAACAATTGAAGTCTACGAATGAATATACATGATCATACATGATCAGAATGTATCGAAGACAAATCTGATAGCGAAACATAGATCAAAATATAATCTGAATAAATTAGATAATGGCCTAGAGCTCTCCAAGGGTTAACTCACGATCTAAAGTGCATCAAGATCTGTCATCATGAAGTCCAAGGTGTGGAGCATAACATTACCAAAAAATAGTTATCCAGTCAGGATTGGAATGAGCACATCACTAACAACAGTTCCCAGTAAACGATTAAGACTATGTAACAGTAAATAGAGAGAATATACGAGAATAAGTAAAGTCTACATGAAAGTAGCATGGCATAGTAAAAACTGTAAGCTAGAGCAAGAAAGAGTAAAGCAGGTTATATCATGTACAAGAGTCAAGAAATCTATACTAACTATGTGAGTAAGTACTAGCTTCGACATGTGGCCGGCTTGAAAACTTGCACAAGGTTTACTGGCCTGGTTAATCATACGTGAAGTGTATGATTAACACTCACAAGGATCTACACATGCACAAGGAGGGTATTGACCATACATCTACACTACTACTCTCCGTCCCTGACTGATACAGTGGATCCAACCATGACACGTTATGACACGAATTCTCTGAGAAGGTTGCGAGCCTTCACAGGAATCGTGTCTATACAATGCCCAAGAACAAGGATAAGACCTGCACAAGATATACTAAGAAATACAAGGAATAACATCTCAAGACAAGATCCAGACAAATACCAATCCGTATGACCAACGTGTCAAAAAATCAAGGATATCTACACTAAATACATGAAACATAAAAAATAACATAAACAAGAAATTATCAGAGAATGTACTCGCATCGATTTGGTTGGAGTCGACGTACACGACACGAACGTATCGACACGGGATAGGTACGATGCTATGCTCCACAAGATGGTCTCAAATGATGGTACAAACGGTCCCATCGAGTCCAGAATAGTCCAAATAGCCTAGTTTGGTATATAGAAGTCCAAAATCAGGGTTCGGCACGATAATCGGGTCAAGAAATGGAAACGACTATAATAGTCGCGATTAATGGTTTAAGGAAAAATAACTAAATGAATATAACTAATTTGGAAATTATTTATAATGTCTAGAAATATATAAATTAAAAACATTTTTGGCTGAATATTTGAAAGGCTGAGAAAACACCCTAGCACTATGACTCAATTCTAGTCTAACACGAATTTAAGTCAAAGATTGATAACATTGTTTTAGAAATATTAATATACGCTACAATTACCATGTAGAAATCTGTTTTGAAAATAGATGATAATAGCAATAAGAATAGTATTAAGTAAATTATTCTAACTTGTATATAATATATATATATATATATATATATATATATATATATATATATATATATATATATATATATATATATATATATATATATATATAAACAAATCTGGGCTCTAAGCCCAAAATATATATATATATATATATATATATATATATATATATATATATATATATATATATATATATATAAACAAATCTAATCTGGGCTCTAAGCCGATAACATAATATTTCCCAAATTTCCATTCCTGTAAATAAATTATTAATGACAAATTAATTATTCTCTAATGAAATTAACCCTAAATCGAACTAACCATTAAATAATAATTTAATACTAAGTTTGATGACATAAATCCAAATAAAGCTAAACCTTAGGCAGCAACTGTTAACCAAAATATATTACGATTACCATCATTCTCTCTATTTCATCACCAAATCTTGCACATGCTTTAAGATCACAAATGGAATTAAATTGGTTTGAGAAAATATAAGAACATGCACATCTTTCTGTAATTAATTTTTAAAGTCGTAAACCCAAATATTAATTTTTAAACTGCTGCTGAACCCATCATTCTTTAAAGGAAATGTTAACCAAATTATAACATTAAAGCGGGGGAAGGGGTCTGGCTCTTGTTTCATTTGTTCCCAAATAAAACCTGAATAACCAAAACACACTTAGAGAGATGGGGTCTCAACAGATCCCTCTCTTTCCACTCCAATAAATCGAAGGGGGAGGTCAGCTGTTGGTTTCAGAATTTCTTCTAATCCCTAAAGTTCATTCCAACGAGAGAGGAAAGGAAGGGGAGATCGAGTAGGGAATGGAAATGAGGCTCACATCGGGGGTTACTCGTAGTGGCGTTCTCGGCCAGGGGCTCCGGCGCTCAACGCGCGGAGAAGGGTGGCTCTGAGGTCGCTTGTACGGTCGACGGTCAGCGCCTGAGTTACGGAGTGGCGGAGCTGTTGTCGGCCGAGCTAGCCAAGGATGGAGCGGATTAGCACCTGGCCACAGAAGGGCACGTGCCATGGCGGCGGACGCCGGAAGTCAAGGCCTCGAGCGGAGGATCGGGATCTGGGGTCGGCGGTCGGATTCGCAGTGGAGCGACGGAGAACGGTGAGTTCTCACACACTCTCCCTCTCTTCCGATGATGGTGGTAGTTGCTTTGTTTCTGCGGTGGTTGCGGTTTGGCTACGGTGGTGGTGGTTGTATGAAGTGGCGATGGCGGTGGTTATATTGGGACAGAATGGTGGTGCGATTGATGAACGTAGTGGTGGCGGCGGTTGTATTGGGACGTAATAGTGGTGCGATTGATGAGCGTGGTAGTGGTCATCAGGTTTGTGACATGGGGCGGCCACTGGCTATCGGCTCAGTGAGTTGGGGAGTCGGTCGGGGCAACATTAGTGAGGGGTTGGTGGTTGTATTGTTGTCGGGGGCTGGAATATTGCAGAGTGATCGAAAAATGGAGGTGGCTGGCCGGAGATGGCAGCATGGTTGGGATTACTACAGGAGATGTGGGTGTATTGTGGAGCTTGGCGGTTGGGATGGGCTGTAGGATTTCTAGGTTTAGCAATTTCTATGTACATTGGAAAATGTGTCCTATTTATATGGTATAAAGGGAACCCTACGAAAAATTGTAAAATGTAATAGAATAGGAAATTAGTGGAAACTGCTAACTGCTAACACTAACCATTGATAGTTCTATTCATTTAAATCAGTTAGTTAATTAATACTAATTTATCATTAGCTAATAGATTTTAGCAACTAATTAATTAGCTAATAAATATATTTTCTATTAACAATCATAATCTATCAAATATTTTCTTTTTACAAATTAAATATTTAGGACTTATATAAATCAATAAAAACGAGCAGCAAATCAATTTGATAAAATATCGTATATATAATAGTTTTTGCAAAACCAAAGATCAACAAGCACCAATAGCAATTACGGTCGAAATGTTTTTCAATATTAGAATTGCACGATTTCCAAAGTTTAAGAAAATTTAGAGTTTTTGGAAAAATACAAATTTTTGAAAATTCAAGAAATTAATTAAAGGAGGTTACAAGCATTCTAGTTCATAAGTCAAAAGTTATAACGTCTACCCAATTTACACAAATCTATCATTTAACCATAACATTAACCCAAAATATTAGAGAAACTCACAAAACTCACATAAACAATAGCTAAACCCACACTACCCGGTACACTCCCAACACAATACAAACACAAAGTTAGACACAATTCATACCCAAACTTTAGCACTGCATGTATTGAGTCATGTTGCGTCCAAAATAGGTCGAGTCAAGTCCTGTGGACATATGGGACACGGTTCAGGAATTACAATAAACAGTTGGTGTTCATTACTACGAAAGTTCTAAAACAGAGTAGTAGGCAAGAAGGGTCGGGATCAAATGATCCAATACAAGATTAATCCCCATATTCAAAACACCACTCCAAAATAAATGGAATCTAGATCGAATTCAGAGGAACTATGGTGAAGAACTTCAAAAGAAAATACTAACCGAAATGGATTCAGTTTCGAATCGATAGAACGTCGACTTCGGTTCTTGCCGAGCACTTCGACCTCGTCACTGTCAACTTGCTGTCATGTTCAATCGTCGTGATCTGGAAGCGATCCCCAACCTCTGTTGGTCGGTCGAGAAGCTCTGGCTCGTCGACCCTTGGTTCGTTCAAGTCAGTACGGCTCCGTCTGGATCGAAAAATGGTGGATTTGGTAGGCTTTGCCAAGATGGTGAAGTAAAAATTCGTGAAGGAAAATGAGGTCTACGTAAAGGAAGGAGATGGGGAGAACCTGATGGATGTGGGAACGAAATGAGCAAAAGAAGGAGAAAAGAACGGTTATAGGAACATTTTAATGTTAAGAACTTCTCTCTCTCTCCACGTCTGCTGTGTGGTTTAAAAGCAAAAGTTAGGAAATGGTAACTTTGCAATAAGCTCCCCCAACTTAACCCTTATTACTCCCAAGCCCAAAAACACAATGCATAGGTAATATTTTATTTCAAGTAGTACTTTGTACTTAAAATAATTCAAATAATAATAACTCCTAATAAATAATAATAATTATCTATCAATATTTATTACATTAATTACTAATTTATATGTCATATCTAATTTACTTAATTTAATAACAACAATATTAATTCATTTAGAAATATAATTAAACACAATCAATTTGTAAATCCTCAATTTATTCAATTTTAAAAATAAGGAGTTTCAAAACTTCCCTCATTGAAAAATTTCGTCCTCGAAATTTCCAAGAGTAGGGTATAAACAATCATACCAGGAAAAGGTAGGGGTATTTTTCCTTCATCTCATCCTCTCTCTTCCAAGTTGACTTGCTGGGAGAGTGAAGTCCCCATGTGACCCGAACCAGGGGTATGGCCTTATTCCTCAGCCTCTTCTCCATCCGGTCCAAGATCTCGACGGGCTGCTCCACATAAGTAAGACTGGGTCCAACCTCTAACTCTGAATGATCCAGTATATGACAGGGGTCTGGAATGTATCTCTTCAGTTGACAAATGTGGAAGACATTGTGAACGCCTTTCAGGTAGGGTGGCAATGCAACCCTGTAAGCCACCTCTCCAACTCTGCTAAGTATATATATATATATATCTGGGGCTTAGCTTTCCTCCTCGATCGAATCTGATCGTCCCTCGAGTAGGAGATATCTTCACAAACACCATATCGCCCTCAGTGAACATCAAGGGTCTTCGACTGCTATCGGCCCAATGCTTCTACCTGTCTTGGGCAACCCTGAGTCTGTCTCTGATCATCTTGACCTTGTTCGCTGCATCCATAATTATCTCGGGTCCGAGCATGATTCTCTCCCCGACATCATCCCAAGAAAGCGGTGTCTTGCATCGTCGTCCGTAAAGTGCCTCGAACGGTGTCATCCCGATGCTAGCTTGGTAGTTGTTGTTGTAAGAGAACTCTACCAAGTGGAGATGATCCTCCCATGATCCGCCGAAATCCAATACGCAAGTCCGCAGCATGTCCTCCAAAGTTTGTATAGTCCTCTCCGACTGCCCATCCGTCTGTGGGTGATATGCAGTGCTGAACTTCAACTGAGTACCAAGTCCTTCCTGCATGCTCTTCCAGAAGTGTGAAGTGAATCGACTGTCTCTATTAGACACTATACTCATCGAAACTCCATGAATTCGTACTATTTGTCTCATATAAAGCTATGCCAACTTCTCAGTGGAAAGTCCCACTTTGAAGGGGATGAAATGAGCTGATTTGGTCAGTCTATCGACTATGACCCAAATGGCATCCTTCCCTCCTTGGGAACGAAGAAGCCCCGAGACGAAGTCCATTGTGATGTGTTCCCATTTCCACTCCGAAATGGGTAAAGGCTGTAGCAGTCCAGCTGGCCTCTGCCTCTCTGCCTTCACCTGCTGGCAGACAAGACATCGGGAAACAAATTTGGCAAAGTCCCTCTTCATGCCGTACCACCAGATATGCTTCCATATGTCCTTATACATCTTGTTGGCACCGGGATGTATGGAATACTGTCGGGTGCTATGTCTCAAGCCGCTATCAAGTACACACAGTCGGGTGCCATGTCTCAACGATCCATCGTTGGCTATGCTGAAATCATCTAGAAGTCTTGCATCTATCTGTGCTCTGAGTTGATAAAGCCTTATATCAAGGAACTGAGTCTCCTTGATTTTCTCCATCAGGCTAATTGGATCTACATGCTCATAATCTGTATTTTTGCTCCAGGTAGAATGATCTCTACACCAAGCTTTTCCAAGTCTTCAAGTAGATGTCTGTCCCTAGTCAGATACATTGCCACTGGGTATCTGCTAAGTGCATCCGCAACAACATTGGCCTTTCCAGGGTGATACTAGAGATCAATGTCAAAATCCTTCATCAGCTCTAGCCATCTTCGTTGCCTCATATTCAGCTCTTTCTGGGTAAACACATACTTCAAGCTCTTGTGGTTTGTGAAGATTTCCAAACGCTCTCCGTATAAATAGTGTTTCCACAGCTTCAGAGCGAATATCACAGCTACTAGCTCCAAGTCGTGGGTAGGATAGTTCTTCTCATGAGTCCGTAACTGCCTAGATGCATAAGTAATTACTTTCTCATTCTGCTGGAGAACGCATCCCAACCCTTTCCCTGATGCATCACGATAGATAGAAAATCCTCCACTGCTTGAAGGTAATGCCAACACTGGTACGGTCGTCAGTCTTCTCTTTAGCTCCTCAAATGCTGCCTGACACTCCTCTGTCTAGATATACTCCTCATTCTTCCTTGTTGTCTTGGTTATAGGCTCAGCCACTTTTGCAAAGTCCTTCATGAACTTTCTATAGAAGCCAGCTAAGCCTAGAAAATTCCTGATCTCCGCAACTGACTTTGGAGTGGTCCACGCCTCGACTGCTGCAATCTTCTTTGGGTCTACTGCAATACCTTCTCCTGTGACCACATGACCAAGAAAAGCCACTTGGTCTAAGAAAACCTCGCACTTGGATAGCTTGCCGTACAACTTCTCCTTCCTCAGGATCTCCAATACTATCTGTAGGTGCTTAACATGTTCCTCAAGAGTCTTCGAATAGATAAGTATGTCGTCAATGAATACAATGACAAACTTATCCAGATACTCATGGAAAACCTTGTTCATAAGGCTCATGAAGGTGGCAGGTGCATTTGTGAGTCCAAAGGGCATAACTAGGAACTCACACTGCCCGAATTTGGTGTTGAATGCAGTCTTCGGAATGTCTTCAGCCCTCACCTTCACCTGGTGATATCCTGATCTCAGATCTATCTTCAAGAACACCTTCTTCCCACTCAACTGATCAAATAAATCGTCTATCCGAGACAAAGGATATCTGTTCTTGATAGTAACATTGTTCAAGGCCCTGTAGTCGATGCACATCCGAACTATACCATCCTTCTTGGGCACAAAAAGAACTGGTGCTCCCTATGGCGACGCTTTAGTTCTGATGAAGCCCTTGCTCAGCAACTCATCAATCTGGTCCTTCATCTCTTTGGATTCCTTGGGGTTCACTCTATAGCAGCTCTGAGATACCGGTCTTGATCCCGATATCAGATCTATAGAGAACTCCACATCTCTGTTAGGCAGAAGGCATGGAAGATCCTTTGGAAAGACGTCCATAAACTCCGTGATGACAGGATGGGGAGGTACTTGCTCTTCAACTGTAGCAGCAAAGTTGGTCTCACCCATAATCTCTGGCATGACTCTTCTCACTCTGAACTCCTCCTCTCTTGGGGACTGAACAATATACTGCCACCAAAACATTCTATGACTGCATGTGAGTCACTAAGCCAGTCCATTCCCAGTACATAATCGTACCCTGGAAGAGGCATTACAAAGAATTGTGCCCTAAACTCCCTCCCAGCTATAATAATAGGACAATAATACATATTACTAATAGACATTGCTTCCCATCTAGTCATAACTCTACCAACTCCCTTAGTAGGTCTAGTGATAAGGTTATATCTATGTACAAACTCAAGCGATAGAAAACTATGTGAAGCGCCAAAATCAAATAATGCAATAGCTGGATAAGAATGTAGTAAAATAAGACATGTGATGACGTCATCTACCAGCTCCTGCTCTGGCTCCGATGCTATCTCTGGTACTGGCTCTGGTGTATCAATAGCCATAGCATAGGCTTTCTCCTGAGCTACCCTCTGTTGCTGCAGCTGTTGTTCGAACCTCTGCTGCTGAGTCGGGAGCAGTGCCCTAGGCTGAAATATAGCATATCCTGGTGGTGCTGGAGCTCCCGCCCTGATAACTGCTAGGCAATCTCGAAGCTGATGAGTAGTAGACCCACAAACGAGACAATGTCCGAGCCTCTTCCTGCATACTGCATGCTCATGACCAGGCCTCCTACAGTAGGTGCATATAACATGAGCTATTCTCTGATGCTGGGGTACAGGTGTCCTAGGAGGTGGTCGATACTGCTGCTGCTGATGGACAGGCGGTCTTGACTGAAAAGCATGGCGTTTGGCAGGGCCCTCAAAGAGACTGGTGCTAACATACGACCTACTGTTGCTGGCCATCAGATGAGCCTCTAAACTCCGCGCTACCTCCAGGATCTGATAATAGCTCGTCGCTCCATTAGCCGTCAGTAGGACGCCAATCTCTGGAGCAAGTCCATAGCGGAACCTACTCACCATCTCCTTAGGGTCTGCAACTAAGCTGGGGGCAAAACGGCTCAGACGGCTGAACTCTGCAGCGTACTCCTCAACTTAGCGGTTCCCTTGCTCTAGGTTCTGGAACTGACGTCCCAGCGCCTCTCTAGCCGTAGTAGAGAAGAACTTTCTCTTGAATAGAGTCTTGAACTGCTCCAATGTGACTCCCCCCATAGTAAAACTCGGCTCATTTCTGAACCAAGTTCCAGCTAAGTCTGTTATCAGAAACCCCACTGCCTCGACTTTGAGGTCGTCGGGCAGTCTAGCTCCACTGATCTTCCTCTCGTAAGCCTCTAACCAGTCATCGGAATAGATTATGCCCTCGGTTCCCTTAAACTCCTTTGGTCCCAGCTTTATAAAGTCTTGTACGGTCCCGACTTTGGGCTGAGGCTCTCTAAGTGATGGGGTAGTGGTACGCTCTAGGCTATGTTAGAGCAGAGCAGTCTGCTCCTGGTGGGTCGCTAGAAACTCCTGAAATAAACTAAGGAGTTGGTTCCCATCTAAGGTGACAGTGGCCTGTGCCGGAATAAGGCTTGGTGGAGGTGGAAGAATAGGTATAGGTTGAGTATGGGGAGTCTAATGATAGGGTCAGTGAATGGAAGGATAGCAGGAATGCCAGGGAAGTCAGGTGGTGGGGTAGGTTATTCATTTTCTTGTACTACATGGAGAGTAGAATTAACCTCTCTCTCAGAAGCTCGCAAATCAGCCATTCTCTGGAATGCAAAGAACAAATAAGTAATCTATCTAGGCAGAGGAACTCAATATAATAATCCTAAGTATATATATTGCCGGTCCTATGCTGTGATGATTCTTCTTTATCTAACAAGTCCCCTAATTAACACTCTATGTCCTAAGTATTATTAAGCGGACCTGCATGGGCCACCACTAAAAACATGTCACGACCCGCCCTGAGTCGGACACATCCAGCCTACATTGTGAGACACAACGTAGTCAACTGTTCTAAACCTTTAATTATCTTCAAGATGATATTTATATTGAATCAGTTTAATCACAGCATCTAAATCGAAATAAACTAGAATATGTCCCAAAGATGTCACTTAGTTACATTCCCAAAGCTAAAGTAGACTGGAGACATATCTAGTACAAAAGAAGGTTAACTGATTATTACAAACCAAGTTCAAATAAGAAATATAAGCTAAGCTATAGGGTATTCCCTAGCAGGATCATCCTCTGGGATGTGAGCTAAATCTGCAGTACGACCATAGTAAGATGTGAACATAAGTTCCTCCTCGGTTAACTCACCTGCAATGATCCAATCAGGAAAGGAGCAAAGTACAACCCTACAACTTACAGTTATTGCAACATGGAATTAACAGTATGGAAGACATGGAAAATAAGGAAAAGACTACAAGAGAAATATAGTTACAACAAGAAATAATAATTGAAATATGTCAAGTGTTATGAAACATGTAAAGTAATTTGAAAAACTAGTAGACATGTGATCAGGTATAATAGGAGAACATGTAACATAAAAAATAGACAACTTGGGGGTACGACATTGACTACACGTGCAAGAGGTGCAGTTAAGCTCAGATACATGTACTACACTATGGGCTTTGATCACATGTTAACTAGACTTTTTCCCAACCCATACAATTGTAAAAATACAACTTAGAATCATATAAGAACTACAACTTGAGGAATACTAAATACAACTTGAGAAACATGTAAAGAACAACTTGTAGGAAAAGTAAGAAACATGTAATGAAAGTATAATATGCAACTAGGAATCATGAACAAAACGTAAAGTTGTAGTGTATTTGACTTCTCCAAGATAGGGTACAGAGTTAAGAAGAGATAATATCCCGAGTCCTCTCACTGTGTTCAAAATAGGGTACAACTTAGGTTTCAATTCTAGATAACATCTAAACTATTCTGTCTACCCTTAACCCTTATTCAAATACTCTACTTAATAATAACTAAACACTAGTTTATTTATATGTATAAATTTTGCTAATAGAAATATTTAAGACAAAATAATAATTTGATTATAGATCGAATGGAAAAATAATAAATGATTTGATTATAGATCAAGTCATTTAAGACAAATGAATTTGATTAAAATCTAAAACACAACTATATTGCCAACCCAAAATGTCACAGCAATAAACCATAATTGAAAAGCATTCAAAACCCGCATCATTTACTAGAGTCTTATTAAAATTGAATACAAAAGATTTCTAAAGCTTAAAAGAAGAGACTAAATTCTAACTCGGACTTTAAGCTAAAGAAAACCTATACTAACCTATAATTAGAAACCAAAGTTGGTATATATAACCACCCTAAAATAGAACACAATATACTGTTAGAATACAAAACTCAGTAATTCTAATTCTTATGGTGAATCACCTTATCCATACTATCAACATACTACTCATAGATTAATATACACTGAGGCAACTTTAATACTCTTTTACAAATGGAAACTAAAATCTGAAACCATATAATATCCTGTAAATTCCAAATGCAAAACCAACCATCTCTTACATAGCTAGCTTATGGATCTCAACCAAAGATAGCATTCCAGTTCATAAGTCAAAAGTTATAACGTCTACCCAATTTACACAGTTCTATCATTTAACCATAACATTAACCCAAAATATTAGAGAAACTCATAAAACTCACATAAACAATAGCTAAACCCACACTACCCGGTACACTCCCAACACAATACAAACACAAAGTTGGACACAATTCATACCCAAACTTTAGCACTGCATGTATCGAGGTGTCGCATCCAAAATAGGTCGAGTCAAGTCCTGTGGACACAAGGGACACGGTTCAGGAATTACAATAAACAGTTGGTGTTCATTACTACCAAAGTTCAGAAATAGAGTAGTAGGGAAGAAGGGTCGGTATCAAATGATCCAATACAAGATTAATCCCCATATTCAAAACAACATTCCAAAATAAATGGAATCAAACACCATTCCAAAATAAATGGAATCTAGATCGAATTTAGAGGAACTATGGTGAAGAACTTCAAAAGAAAATACTAACCGAAATGGATTCGATTTCGAATCGATCCGACTTCGGTTAACGTCGAGCTCTTTGACCTCATCACTATCGTGTTCAGCCGTCGTGATCTGGAAGCGATCCCCAACCTTTGTTGGTCGATCGAGAAGCTCTGGTTCGTCGACCCTCGGTTCGTCCAAGTTCGTGCGGCTCCGTCGGGATCAGAAAAATGGTAGTTTCGGTAGGCTTTGTCGAGATGGTGAAGTAAAAATTCGTGAAGGGAAATGAGGTCTACGTAAAGGAAGGAGATGTGGAGAACACGATGGATGTGGGAACAAAATGAGCTGTAGGAGGAGAAAAGAACGGTTATAGGAATATTTCAATGTTAAGAACTTCTCTCTCTCCATGTTTGATGTGTGGTTTAAAAGAAAAAGTTTGGAAATGGTAACTTTGCAATAAGCTCCCCCAACTTAACCCTTATTACTCCCAAGCCCAAAAAACACAATGCATAGGTATTATTTTATTTCAAGTAATACTTTGTACTTAAAACAATTCAAATAATAATAGCTCCTAATAAATAATAATAATTATCTATCAACATTTATCATATTAATTATTAATCTATATGTCATATCTAATTTACTTAATTTAATAATAACAATATTAATTCATTTAGAAATATAATTGAACACAATCAATTTGTAAATCCTCAATTTATTCAATTTTAAAATAAGGAGTTATACTATCCCTCGACCTCTGCTACATACAGATAAGAACAAGTTTCAGTCATCCTCTATATTGAACACTAATCTACACATGCCCTATGTATATATGACTGATACCCTCTCTATGATCACTGATACACTATTTTAGTATCCACACATTTATGACTCCACCTAGATATACAATGAATAATGACTGCCCAATGTAGCAATCTAGTTTTTTACCTCTGCTCTGCAGGAATACACACATGTGCACACCTAACTGCATATAGACGCACAGGTTTTCCCGACACTCATCGATACCTCCTGCATATTGCTTGCAGGTATCTGCCTGCAATGGCTGCTTCTATATTCAGTTAACCCCTTACACATGGGTCCTTTACTGCTGTTGTTACAATGCAGTTTGCTTCATGTTACGAATATAGCTATAAATCATTAACTGATACATCACCTGTACACCTAGTCCTGCTACATATATCTATACACATATGGAATCTCTGTTTGCCATTTCAAACTATAGCTGCGGCTGTGTTAACCTTGGCACATACACCTACACCTGTGCCCCTTGTTTCCCTTTCCTGCTATCCAACATGATCCGCACTCCCATGTATCCAACTGATACATGTATCAGGTTATGTGCTCTGATACCTACTGCCTTTAGGAAAAACCCCTACCTTTGGTTAGGACAGTCCTTTCACTTAGATACATACACACCACCCCTATATATATAGGTATGATCTGTTAGTCCCTTGGCGAACAATCGATGGAAAAACACGATTTCAGAAACTATTGTAAAGACAATGTTTCCAGCAACAACACCCTAAAGAAGATGATGTTGTATTACGAGAATCTAAAAAGATTATTTCGTAATATTTCTCGAAGGCAACAGAACCGTATAACTTCTAAAGAGAAGCGACGGTATTCTCGAAGGCAACAGAACCGTATAACTTCTAAAGAGAAGCGACGGTATTCTCGAAGGCAACAGAGGAAGAAGAAAGCCTGCTGGGGTGAAAGATCACCGGCGCTCAAAGCTATATCCGCCTTACGGACAAGCCTCCAGGAACCAGCAAGTTCGAAGAGAACTTTAGAACGCTGGCCAAAAATGTCGAAGACTCCTCGGAATAGCAGCAGCACTTCTCTCTCTCTCTAGAAATTCTTTGATTATTTTCTGTAACCCTGGAGAGAGGAGATGCTGCTGATATTATAGGCACGAGGTGGGCTTTTCAAATTCTGAACGCACGCCCTGGATTAATGCCAGATCCAAATTTTCTGGATCTGAGCCATTTCCGGATCTGAGCCCACAAGACCCGCGGACGTTACATAATTTGAACGGCCCACTCGACCCGCTCGACCCGCTCGACCCGTACGACCCGTACGTCCCGTACGCTCCGTACGCCTCGCACGCCATGCAGGGCCGCGCAGAGGCTCGCGCACGAGCGCAACTAAAGCGCACAATGCGCCTTGCGACGAGCTGTCGTGCTAAGTGCAAAGTGCCATCAAAAAGCCACAATAAGCCTCAAAAGCCCATTAGCCCAAGCCCGAGCCCGAGTCCGAGCCCGAGTCCGAGTCCGAGTCCGAGTCCGAGTCGCTAAGCCCCTTCGGGGCTTAGCTCCAATAGATTTAAATCTATTTTCATTTGGCCAAAAGTTGGTTTCTTATTCTCACCTCTATGTAAAATCCTCCCACATGGCACCCTCCATTGGGCCTCAACCCATGTGCATCTCTCTATTCCTTCATAAGTAATATATAGAGATACATATTGGTGTGATTTTCCGATGTGGGACTATCTTTTAACAATAGAGTGTTGTGAACACACAACTCATAGAATAAAACACCAACAATCCCCCACATATCTCTATATATATGAGTTAAGCGTTCCACATAATAACTGTCCATTATGCATTAGGATAGATGTCGCTGACGACTTGAATCTTCCCGCATGGGTTGAACAACAGTATGATACAAGAATAGACTACGCCTTGAATTCTGTACCACAGCTGTAATTTTTTTCACTCACATAATGTAGTTATCTGTGCTTCTGGCTGCACATTAAAGGCCTTGTGCCAGCCTGGATTTCAATGTATGTATTTTGGGCGTCTACAAATTTACTCTCAAGAGACGGCCTATTTCTCTTTCCATACATTATAGGTGAGTTCTTTATAAAGAGTCATGGCATGAAGCATTGCGCTCCTTTGCGGTGCCACGCCGCTATGACATGGCTCAACGCCGAGGATTTACCCCACCTGGGTACCTCATCGTAGTGTCATACTACTATAGCATGAGGTCACAATCCTCTTTGTAGTGCCAACCTACTCAGCATGAAGCCTTGCGCTTCCGTGCGGTGTTACGCCGCTATGACATGGCTTGTAAAGCCGAGGATTTACCCTTCCTGGTACCTCTTCGTGGTGTCATGCCACTGTAACATGAGGATATTGTCCTCTTTGTAGTGCTGTCTACACCTCTTTATGATTATGCAACATTAGGCTACCTGCCTATATGCGGTGCTACGCCGCCTGTGACTTGGCTAACAAAGCCGAGGCATTACCCCTACCTGGGAACCTCATGGTGGAGTCACCCCACTGTAGCATGGAGTTGTAACACTCCTTTGTGGTTGTTGCGCCACCATGCTTCCTGTAAAGCATAACAAACCTTCACTCAGTCTGAGAACTCATTAAGGCATTATGCCATCCTTCCCACAGGATCAATTTTCCGTAGAAAATTCATAGTAGACAACAGTGGTTCTGGGTCCGAAACCCTTACATGTTCCGCAGAACAAGTACCCACTGTTAACTAATATTTTTCCAGTCAATAGTCCTCCCTTGAATCAAAAAATTAGATATCTGGTAGATTTCTCTTTGAACCAATAACATAAAATTTATTGATAGGATTATAATGACACAATATTAGAATGCCTTCAAACCCATCTTCCTTGCTGTGTCCTCGACCAGCTGTCATTTGAGGCCTTTCGTGAACGGATCCGCCAGGTTCTCCTGACTCCGAACATCGATCACTGCAATGACGCCTCGTTTGATGAGATCGTTCACTGCTCTGTGCTTTAACCGCACAGTCCTCTTCTTTCCGTTAAAGAGTTCATTTGATGCTACTGCTGCTGCCGCCTGGTTGTCACAGTATATCGGGATTGCCGGTATCTGAGCTCTAACCACTGGAAGATCATATATGAGCTCCCGAAGCCACTCTGCTTCATCTGCAGCAGCATCCAATGCAAAGAATTCAGATTCCATGGAGGAGCGAGATAACATTGTCTGCTTCTTCAATTTCTACGATATAGCAGCTCCGTCCAAAGCGAATATGAATCCACCTGTCGAATACTCGCTCTCCACCTCTGAACACCAGCTAGCATCACTGAAGCCTTCCACTACTGACGGATCTCCGCTGTAGTATAGTGCAAATGTCTGAGTCTTTTTTAGATATCTCATAACACGCTTCACAGCGTTCCAGTGTTCAACGCCTGGGTTGCTAGTGAACCGACTCAGCATTCCCACCGCAAAAGCTATGTCAGGCCTTGTGGCAGTAGTAGCGTACATCAAGCTTCCGATGACGCTAGCGTACTCCAACTGCCTGACGCTTTTCCTCGAATTTGGCTCCAGCTTCTGATCACTCCGGTACGGTGTATCAATTATAGGAAGATCTTGATACTCGTAGCGAGTGAGCATCTTCTCAATATAATGAGATTGTGACAGCGCTATTCCAGTACCTGTCCGGATGATCTTGAGCCCCAAGATTACGTCGGCATCCCCCAAGTCCTTCATACTGAACTTGGTCGAGAGGAATTTCTTTGTCTCTGTGACGCAGTCTAAATCCGTACCTAGGATTAGCATGTCGTCCACGTAAAGACAAACGATTACTCCTCTTCCGTCAGCAAACTTCGTATAGACACACTTGTCTGTTTCACTGACCTTGTAGCCATTTGACCTTATCACTTTGTCAAACTTCTCATGCCACATTTTGGGAGCTTGTTTCAAACCATACAGAGACTTCATCAACTTGCAGACTTTGTCTTCCAGACCTCTGACGACAAAACCTTCTGGTTGTTGCATGTAGATCTCTTCGGTCAGCTCGCCATTAAGGAATGTCGTTTTCACATCCATCTGATATATCACCAGCTTGTGTATTGCTGCTAGAGCAATTAACAATCTGATGGTTGTCATCCGAGCTACTGGAGCATAAGTGTCAAAGTAGTCGATCCCCTGCTTCTGAGCAAACCCCTTGGCCACTAGCCTGGCCTTGAACTTGTCAATGGTTCCATCTGCTTTCATCTTCTTCTTGAAGATCCATTTACATCCGATGGGTCTTGCTCCTTCTGGCAGGTCAACTAACACCCATGTGTTGTTGGAGGTGATTGAGTCAATCTCGTTGTCTATCGCCTCCTTCCAGAATACAGCATCTCTGGTCTTCATCACCTCATCATAGGTAAGCGGATCTGCTTCCACATGATAGGTGACGAAGTCATCTCCGAAGTCTTTCGGCCTCCTTACTCGCTTAGTTGACGGCTCAGCGAGTTCTGGTTCAACTGGTGTCTCTTCGACAATAGCTTCTTCTTGGACTACTGGTTCGATAAGAACTTCTGTCTGCTTTGCACTCTCATCATTCTCCGGAAGATCCGCGAGAACAATATTTTTGTGCCTTGCAAACTTGTCTTCAAAATATTCAGCATCGCGAGATTCAATGATATGATTTGATTCTATATCAAGGAATCTCCGAGCGTCACTCTTCTCGGCATAACCCAAGAAGATAGCCTTAGTAGTCCTAGTCCCCAGCTTCTGAATCTTCAGATCTGGGAGCTTCACATAAGCCAGACACCCCCACACTCGAATGACATTCAAGTTAGGTCTGACTTTGAACCAGAGTTCATGAGGGGTTATATCCGAAGTTGCATACGGTACTCTATTGAGAATGAAAGTAGCCGTTAATGCAGCTTCTCCCCAGAAGCTCTTTGGAAGACCCGCAGTCAACAGCATAGAGTTCATCATCTCTGTCAACGTTCTGTTCTTCCTTTCTGCTACTCCGTTGGATTGAGGAGAGTACGGAGCCGTCGTCTCATTTATGATTCCATGTTCTTTACAGAATGATGAGAAATCATGAGACCGATACTCCCCGCCTCGATCACTCCTTAGCCTTTTGAGTTGTTGTCCAGTTTGCCGTTCAGCCTCGGCCCTGAACTCCTTGAACTTCTCGAATGCTTCGTCTTTAGACTTGAGCAAGTAGACAAAAGCATACTTTTGAGAAGTCGTCGATGAAAGTAATAAAATACTTCATCCCGGCTTTTGTAGAGAATTGCTTGAAATCACAGATATCTGAGTGAACCAACTCCAGAAGATCTGTGCTTCGATGGACCCTGTGAAAGGGTTTTCTTGTGATCTTCGTCTGAGCACACACTTCACATTTCTCTACCTTACCCCCACACTTGGAGATAAGTCCTAGGCTAGACATTTTGTTAATTCTTTTACAATGAACATGTCCTAGCCTATTATGCCACAACTCAAAAGAATAGTTCAAAGTAGAAATAGCATTAATATCATTTTTCTGGGTTACAATAAACTGAATTTTGTACATTCCTTCAGTCTGGAAAGCTTTTTCGAAGAATGTACCCTTCTTGGACATCACCATCTGGCCAGCATTGATGTCCATCCTCAAGCCTGCATTACAAAGCAGGCTCCCAGAGATCAGGTTCTTAGCAATTGCAGGAACATGCTTCACTCCTTGAAGCGTCAGAGTGTTCCCCGATGTGAGTTTCAGCTCCACCGTCCCAATCCCCAGTACTTCAGCTTGTGCCTGGTTTGCCATTATGACTTTCTCGGAAGTTGGCTCATAGGAGTCGAACCATTCCTTGTCTGAGCAGACATGACATGTCGCACCAGTGTCTATCCACCAGTCCGAGTCAACCCCCACATTTGCAACCTGCGCTATCATTGCAACCAGATTAGTAACCAAAGAAACCTTACTAGGCTTACCTTTTTCTGGTTTCTTGCATTCACTTTTGTAGTGGCCCTTCTTGCCACATTTGTAACAAGTCACATGGGACTTGGACTTCTGATTCTTGAATGAAGGACTCTTCACTTTCAGATTAGTGAAGTCCTTCTTCTTCTTATGAGGAGAAGCCGCCTGCTTCCCCTTGTGCCATATATGCGGCTTAAAATACATACCACTATAAATAGCAGGGTGCCACACCCTGCAAAAGGCTGGCAACCTTCGAAAGACAATTTCTTCAAGAGCTAAAGACTGCGTCAGATAGTCCACGGAGTAAGGCAGAGTTGATACACTTTTTCGAGCCTCCACCGTCACCCCTCAAAATTAAAAACTAAACAATTGTACTTAGATTGTTTCCTAGGATTTCTTTCTAGGCTTTTCTTTGTACAAGCGAGTTTGTAATCAATTTCAGTGTTTCTGTAATACCTGTCTTTGATTTTTAATGGCAAATACGATGGCAACTCTACTAGGGACGTCCTTCTCCTCTGATGAGAAGCTGGCGACGCAATCTGACGTGTCCAAGCTCGGCTCTACGCAGCAAATGCTTGTGGTTCGTTTTGATCAACAAGCCTTCGAAGAAATGCTCTCTGAAGGGAGCGCCAGCCCGTCACAGAAGTGAGCCAACCAAAGAGAACTTGCAGGACCTGAGCACGCAAAACTGTTGTCCCCGACTAAGTTCTTGAAGAAGCTCGTGTTTGCCATTAATTATCTAAGAACAGAACAGTTTTATGGGAGGACTGAACTTTGATTCACAATTACAAATTCGCTTGTACAAAAGAGAGCCTAGGAACAAAACCTAGAAAAAGCAATCTAAGTACAATTGTTTAATTTGGATTCTGGGGGGTGACGGTAGAGGCTGGGGAAAGTGCTATCAACTCTGCCTTACTCCTTGGACGATCGAACACAACCTCGGCTCCGACGAAGAAATGGTCTCTGTATGTATATGTGTGTCCCTCTGTCCTCTGTGTGTATAAGGGAATAACACCTTGCTATTTATAGAAATTTATGATGAGTGGGATGTATAGCCACGTGGCTAATTTTAGGCCACATTCTCGTAACTACGTCTTGAGAAGTGGGCAGCTGAAAATTGGTTAAGATTAATCTTGATTTGTTTATTACAATAAATCTAAACTATTATGATCTGTTGGTTACAATAAATCCAAATTTGTTAAGACTTGGTCAACTCCTGCCATGTGTCTTAACTGATACTCTTGTGGTGAGCCGCATAAATGATACATCCTGGCTGAGCCGCATGAGGGACTGTCCCACAATCGAGCCGTATGAAGAGTGTCTCATGGCCGGGCCGCATAAGGGTGGCCTCATGACTGAGCCGTATGAGAGTGGTCCCCATGACTGAGCCGCATGAGAGTGGTCCCCTAACTGAGCCGCATGAGAGTGGTCGCATGACCGGGCCGCATGAGAGTGGTCGCATGACCGGGCCGCATGAGAGTGGTTTCATGGCCGAGCCGCATAAAGGTGGTCTCATGGCCGAGCCGCATAAAGAACTTCTTTTGGAATTTGTGAACTGTGTCAGATATTATGAAGATTTTCTCATCTTTTTAGGAGCATGTCGCATCTCGTCTTTATGTCAGAACCATCATTTCTGTCAGAGCTGTCACTTTTATGTCAAATTAATTATGGCCATCTGTTCAGTCTGTCTTCAAACCGCATAAGGCCGCATGAACCTTTCTGATCCGCATGAAGATTTCTGAACCGCATGAAGCTTCTGGACCGCATGAAGTTTCTGAGCCGCATGAAGTTTCTGAACCGCATGAAGCTTCTGAACCGCATGAAGCTTCTGGGCCGCATGAAGTTTCTGAGCCGCATGAAGTTTCTGGGCCACATAGAAATTCCTATACTTTTCCATGCTTCTACAAGACCCCCCTTCAAAGTTTTCAATTTGAAAAATTGAAATACTTTGAATAAGAAGCATGGGTCTGTCAGCATAAGCTCTTCATGCCGCATAGGATTCTTTGGCATAGGATTCTTCAGCATTAATTGCTTCTTTGATTTAAAGCCGTCTTTTAGATAGAATCCCAAGAGTCGGCATTTAAAACTTTGGATTTGTTTGGGCGATTCGGAGTTGCCTTTTGCATGAAAAGGGAATATAATCCCAAGAGTCGGCTTTGTCTCCTAGGCAGCACGAAATCCGAAGCGTCTATCGATTTACACGTCTCTTGCCAGCCTATAAGTATGAGAAAATTTTAAATAGAGAGGTTCTTTACTCTCTTCTTTCTTCAATCTTTCTTGTCTTAGTTGCCACTTCTCTCTTTCTCTCGGTCATTCATGGCTCCCAAGACTTCTTCCAGCGCCACAACGAAGGAAAAAGGAGTTGCCTCCTCATCGACCACGGCGAGCTCGACCCATCCCGACGTTTATCCTCCCATCAGTGGTAAGGACGATGGAAAAGAACTATATTAATCCAAACCCTAACCACAATGGCTATGTCGTATATTTTATACGCGGGCCTTTCTCTGTTACGGGCCGCATGAAAGTCTCCTGTCTGAGCCGCATGGAGTATGCTTCATGTCTGAGATGTATAGGAGACGTCTCATGACCAAGCCGCATAAGGTGTGCTTTATGGCCGAGCCGCATGAGAGTTGCTTCATGGCCGCATAAGCTCCTTTGTGGACTGGGCCGCGTGAGCGCCTACCAAACAGAGCTGCATAAGCTCGGAAGATTAATTTTTTTAACTATCTTTTTGACTTTTTTCTCTTTTCCTTTTCAGTGAAGCTGCCGACCAATCCCTCAGGGGAGCTTTTGGTTGGTCAAGCTCAATCGATTGTGGGTGTGAGGTTCGACCAAGTGGTCGATTATGTGACAAAACAAATCACCAAGGATCAATCTGAGGATCATCAGCAACCAGTCCTTCTTCAATCTTTCGGGCATGATGAACTCAGGGAAGATAGGGACGAGCTTCTGAAACCTGTGTTCTTCCTCGGGGATGCCCTAACTGTGAAGAACTCTAGCGTCCTAGAGTTGTCTGAAAGTTGGAGTTTTTTCTCCAACGGGATGGCGATCAATATACCTCAGATGGAGCGCCACTTCCCGCTGTCTTGGTTCAATATGTTGTTGATTGACAGGAGAATGGTGGACTCCCTAACCATGAGTCAGCCGGGGATGTTCGTGGGAGATATTCACTATAATAACACATCGAAGTCGGTAGTCGCAGGCAAGGTACAGGTCAGCCACTCTGTGATGGGGTGGCCCCTGGCAGCTTCATAAACATACCGGGTCCCAACTTTTGGTTCTTCCAAGCTGCTACTTTTATAAACTAGATTGCCCAGAAGGGGTCCTACCCCGTTGGTCGGCTATCGCTGTTGAGCTGGATGAACCCTACCCCTTCGTGGATCAATTTGACCTCGTGGATCTTGCGGATGTACAAGGACCTCCTGCTCGAGATTGGTCTTTATCATGCAGTGCGGGGTACTTGTTACGGTCTGCCCATAAACAAGAAGCTGTTCATAGCTCTTCTTGAGATGTACAACCGTCGTACATAAACTTTTTTTTACCCCTGGAGGGGAGATGGGACTCGCTCTTCACGAGATGTGTGAAGTCTCTAAGCTGCCTTAGGGAAACGAGGCTTTTGAAGTGTATACCCCTACGAACAAAGAATTCGAAGAATTGAAGCAGCGATTCCCGGGCTTTGTGGCTGTTTACCGGGAACTACTATGCCACCATAGCACATGCCAGCAGATATCGAAGAAGGACGATAGCTCCGAAGGAAATCTCCCTCATACCAAGAGTTGGCTCACCTATCTATTTGTACTAGGTGCCTCGGGCCGGGTGTCTCCTCGAAGTCTTCGAACACGAAAGGAGGTGCAAACTCAGGTGGCGAGCGCCAAGAGGATTAAAGCTACTGGCGATAGATTTAGAACCCAATTCGACGCCTTTAGCTATTTCTATCGGGATACCCAGAAGATGTCCGATAAAGCCCTCCTGGCAGGATTCTTGATGTTGTGGCTCCGAAACTGTATAGTTTCAGGGGGAGCTGGTACTATTGAGAGGATCAGCCGAAACCTGATATTGTCCGCTGTAAAGCTAGTCTTCGGAGGCAGGTTAGCCCTACTTTCTGCCATGGTGTGCAGCATTCACCGTGGCCTTCGTGTCTTCTTGGCCAAAGTCCTTGCTCGTGATACGGCGAAGGACTTCGATCGAATTGAGCTGCCCTATCATTATCTGATTGGATGGCTATTAATGCATTGCCCATCTTTGATGAGGCCTGGCCCAGAGGACGATGTGACTGCCGATGGTGCTTTTATCTACCAGTATCGTCGTATGCCCTAGGAATTTGATACCATGTCGGCTTGTCGACGAGTGCTGGCGCGGGTGGACAGATACTCCTTTTTTGTATCTGTTCCTCATTTTACTGAGAAAGAAGTAAGAGACGTGCATCTTGATGGGGCTGTGTCTCCCAAATTCTTGCCCGAGAAGATGCTCTTGTGGTTGCAGAACATCCGTCCTGCAGATCTGGTATATCGCAACCGCAACTCCGTCTTCTTGAAACCTTACTTATCCAGCCAATTTACCCGACAATTTGGGTACAGTCAGATATTCTTGGACAACCCCAGCTCCAAGCCTCGCACGAAGACAAGGAGCTAATTCTCCGGGAGACTGACAAGGTCACCCGAACCTCAGATGCCTTGGAGCGTGCCCTGAAGAAACTTGAAGACGGTTGGCAGGCACATGCGCATCTGGAGGATGCAGAGAAGTTGACGCAAGAGGCTTAGCGTCGGGCCACCCTGAGAATTGAGCGGTCGACGTCCAAGCTGAAGGACCGACTCAGAGAATTGTGTGTTGCCGAACCATAATCAGCTTTTTCTTTCTTTCTTTATATTTCTTTATCTTTTTGACAGGAACGTGGTCCCTGAAAATGTAGTACTTTTGATTTTTAATGAATGACTATGTTTACATCATCCATTATCTGTCGTGCTTGTACCGTATCTTTGGGATTATGATATTTGCCCCACTGGGGGACTTTCTGTGGACCTATTACCCTTGGCATACCTTGGTTTTAGGTATAGATAATAAGCTCGATAGAGATACCTAGAACGACTCCGTAGTAAGGTGGACATGGAAGTTCCTGGTGTTGGACGAAAGAATGCCATGGAACAGCTGGGTTCCAGAGGCATGAGATTGTGAGAAAAGAGGCACATGTACTAGAGGACCTAGTACGGCATTTGTGGTCAACATAGGACATTTGTGGTCAACTGTGGACATTGGTGGTTAACTGTGGACATTTGTGGTCAACTGTGGACATTTGTGGTCAAATGTGGACATTTGTGGGCCTATTATCCTTGGCGTACCCCAGTTTTGGGTACGGATAATAAGTCGAGAGAAAACCAACATACCTACTCAGAGGTAATAAGGACGTGGTAAATATGAGGGTTTTACAACGAAGTCTTCCTACTCAGAGGTGATGAGGACATGGTAGGAGTGGACTCAACGAAGGATACATAGAACAACTCAGAGGTAATATGGATGTAGAAGTTCTACGTAAAGGGTGATTTGTTTGTGATGGAAGAGAAACAACTCAGAGGTGACATCAACGTGGTTGTTTCAGGAATTTTGTGGATCTATTATCCTTTTTTATGCACAGAAAGCGCGGGTAATATATTATGAGGAAAATGCTCTTTTAGGAAGCAAGTTCAGAGGTATGATCATACATAACTTACTACCCAGAAGATGCGATATGGATTCATTTAGAGTGACCAGAGTGTAAGTTCAGTGGTACCTAAGGGTACATAACTCAGCAATCCGGTTGATTCGGCGGATGTCGTTTAGACACAGTATTTCTTCAAAAACTTGTCGTTGATGGGCATCATAAGCAAGTCTCCGTTTTGTTTTGCGAGACGGTATGCACCATTGGAGAATACATCCTCGATGATAAATGGGCCTTCCCACTTTGGCTGGAACTTTTCGGCGGTTTTGTGAGTCATAACCATCGGCCTCCGAACTGCCAAGACGAGATCGCCTACTTGGAATGTTCTCAGCTTAACCTTTTTGTTGAAGGCTCCAGAGATGCGTGCTTGATAAATCTCAATTCGTTGTTGAGCTAGCAGGTGCTTTTCATCTAAGGCCTCCAACTCTTGTAGCCGATGACGATAATTATCATCCATCGTCAATCGGTAAGTGAGGGCAACATAGAGCGAGAGGATTTGAGTCTCCGATGGGAGGACTGTCTCACTTCCGTATACCAGAGAGAATGGTATGTTCCCAGTGGCTGTCCGGACTGTAGTACGGTACGCCCATAAGCATTCGCCAAGCTTTTCATTCCAGTCGCGTTTGTTTGAGGACACGAACTTTTTGAGAAGCTTGATTATAGTTTTGTTGAATACTTCAGCCAGACCGTTAGTCGCTGGGTTGTATGGTGTTGAAGCAACATTTTGGATTCGATATTTGTCGCAAAATTGATAGAAGGCATGGCTTGCAAACTACGGACCATTATCGTGGATGATCCTTCGAGGCAGTTCAAAGCGATAGATGACGTGATGCTTGACGAAACTGATCACGTTTGATGTCTTCACTTCTGCAAGCGGAACAGCTTTCGCCCATTTGGAGAAGTAATCCGTAATTGCCAATATAAAACGGTGTCCTCTAGATGAAAGTAGGGTGATTGGTCCAATGATATCTATTCCCCATGCCTCAAATGGCCAGGATGCCACCGTCGGATGTAGGAAGTCGGATGGTTGGTGTATAAAATCTGCATGGACCTGACAAGTT
This sequence comes from Iris pallida, assembly GCA_029216955.1. NCBI lineage: Eukaryota > Viridiplantae > Streptophyta > Magnoliopsida > Asparagales > Iridaceae > Iris > Iris pallida. The sequence goes on along the minus strand of JANAVB010021999.1, from coordinate 6,715,116 downwards.
TTACACTTTCTTGCATAGTCTATCGCATCTGCCACCATCTGTAAAACCCCTAAATTTCTACTATATTTTTTTTAAAAATTTGTATGGATTTAAAATTTTGTACGTTGCGTAGTCGTATTGTACGTCGTGCACGAAATTTCATTTTTCGTAATTGCTCGACGAGTGCGAATATGTGCGAGCGTACATAATTTAGAAAAAAACATTTTGTTCTATTTTTTTTATATAGTTTCAAATAATAGATATAATACTTAGTTTTGCTATCATTTCTAAGCTTGTTATTTTTACGTCATTTCTAAAAGTTATTAATAATAAATAATATTTTGTATACTAGAAAGGCATAATTATGTAAAGAATATTTGTGCTTGGATATATGTTTCAAAAATGTTTTATTAAGTTTATTTTTAAATAATAATGTATTTTTGAAATTATTATAATAGTATTTTTGGAAAACATATTTTAAAAATATTGTGGCAATTTAAATCTTGATTTAATTTTTGGATTTATTTAAATAGATTAAATTAATATCTATATTTGGAATTTGAATTATCTCATTTGGTTTTAAACTAAAGGATATAAATTAATCAGATTTAAATTAATTTTGAATTGGATTTGAAATTTATTGATTGATTTAAATTGCGTTAAATAAATCATAATCCTTATCTTAATAGGAATTCTCACATCCTATAAATAGGCAGGTACTCCTCTATTATTTCATCCACAAATTCTTCCACAAATTTTTCCACAACCCTAATCCCGTGCATCGTATCCGTGCCCCTAATTTTCCTTTTCACCCTTTTATTTACATGTACATTTCACCTTCTTCGTGTCCACATGTCGGACACGATTTTGACACAGCAACCCAATCCTCTAACCCTAATCCTAATCTTAATCTTAATCCTAATCCTAATTCAAATTCTAATTCTAATTCTAATTCTAATCTAGCCTGGACACCGTCTCTGGCCAGCAGCGCCACCCTCAGCCTCTATCCTCCTCCTCCCGACCGACGACGACCGGAGTGTCCCCGACTCCAACTGCTGTCTCCTCCGCGATCGCTCGCCCATCGAACTCGGCCACCAACCGATCCTCACCGCCACTCTCATCCCTGCTACCACGGCCACTGGTCGGAAACCTGCTGCCATCACCACCACACCCCGGCCAACTTCGGCCAACTCCCAGCCACCACCCTCACCATCGACTGACTCCGCCACCACCAACCCTGACAACAACTACGACCGCATAACCACCATCGGAACCACCATTGCCACCATCGCCATCATCACAACCACTACCGCCCTCACGGCCATCGCCGGAGACCCAGCCACCCCAACAGGATCCGGCCACAGCCCCATCACCATCATCATCCCAATAAAACAAAAGGAATAGGAATCTCCTTACCTCCGTGTCGTGCTCCACCGCGCTCCGTCGAGCCTCACCGTCGGGTTTCCTCGGAGGCAGCACCGACCTCCCGCTCGACACGACAATCTTCCCGCAGTAGCTGCACCTGACCGCCGACGAGTCCTCGCGGTGCCCGAACCTCATCACCGCTCCTCTCTCACTTCCGCCGTCGCATCTGGCCCCACTGCGCCGGAGCAGCGCATCCGCCCCCTCTCCTCGACCCATCCTCTCAACCGATCCGTCGTCGGATCTGTCCAGCCCCGACTTTCTCGCCGTCGCCACCCGCCTGGCCAGCCGCGGCCGCCCCGACGAGCCTCCCACTTCTCCTTCCTTCGTCGCGGGAGCGGTGAAACTCCGACCGCCTCAGTCGCTTGCGCGCGCAGCCCACGCCGTCGGAAGCCCACACCCAAGCCTCGTCTCCTTCCGCACAGTTCTGTCCCTCTCCGCTTCTCCTCCGCCCCATCCTCTTTCCACCGACCGGGCCGCCTCTCGCGCGCCGCCGGCTACTCAACTTTCCCCGCCCCCTTTTTCCTTTTCCTTTCTTCAGTAAAAGTGTGGGTTCATCTGTTGTCTCTCTCTCCCTCGGGAGAGAAGACAAACGGATATACAATATACTCCTTTCTTTTTATTTATTTATTGGCTTTTTTTATATATATTAGTACACATTTTAGTATCAATTGTATTTATAGTTTTTTTAAATGTATGGTAACATAATTAGTATTACAAATTGTAGTAATGTATTTCTAAATTTTGGAAGATTTATAGAGCCCTAATATTAGTATATTTGTGAAAAATATGTTATTTGATTATTTTAGGATATTTAGATATATATTTTGGTCTACAAATTATTATTTGGCAAGTAGCTGGTATCCCTAAAATCACTTTGCTAGATTTTAGTTCTTCTAAATTTTTTTATAAGTTTCAAGTCCTTTCAAGAATTTGTTTTGACCGTAGAAATATAGTTTCAAATGATAAATCGGTTTCCTAATAATTTCAAATATTTTTTTCTAAATTATTTTACTAATAGTTTCTATCTATAAAATTCTTTTGTCAACCTTAAAGTATTTTAGTCTAAAAACAATTCTCCTTTTTATGCCTATCCAAAATATTTTGCTAATAAAATATAGTGCCACCAGAATTCATATTTTGAGTTTTGCCAAACTTTTTGTTAAGTTAAAGTATTTTCTTTCTTACTTATTTCTAAGAATATTTTGATTCAAGAAAAACTAGTTTTTTTAATATATTTAGTTCCTATATTATTATCCATTTATTTCCATTTTCCTTATGTCCGTGACGAGCCCATTTCTTCCTATTCCCTTCCAATTCTATACTACCTTATGTCCACCCTAATTAATTTGACCCTTCTGGACCCGATGGAACTGTCCGTGCCCCCACCCAAGGTCACCTTGCATAGTTGCACCGAAGTTGCAGTTCGTGCCACATTAAGCATTGCAGTACACCAGGCGCCCTACCAGACAAGACACCTTGCCATTTGCCGTTTATTTATTTTAGCTCATATTTTATGCATTATTTTTTTTATGCAAAATAAACTGTGATACATGGCATAACCTGTTAGAACTTACTGTTCATTTATATTTTCTGCTATGTATTATTTTTACACATTAAACCTAGATTTAAGGGACCACCTTGTGTGTTGCATTCATTGGCTTTGACACGTTGTAACATGAAGTTGTGTGTCGTATGTAGAACACGGACGTGCGTGACTAGCTGGCCACCGGTGCGTATAAGCCGTGCGATAGGAATAACCGCTAATAGAGGTTGCATGCTAGTTTGACTTAGCGGTTGTAGAGGTTACTGTTGTGGATACAACATAGTAGGCATTGGGCGGGGAGGACAATTCCTTAGCGTATGGGCTTCGATGCACTTTCCCTTTTGTAACCCGTAAGCTCCGCCGGAACGCGGGTCAGATTACTGTTGACACAAAATCACAGTCAACCAAATATTGATAGAATTGACTACATGATACTTGTGATAGTTCAATACGACACATGAAGACTACTTCTAGTTCAAGTCAGACGACAGCTCAGATTTGCAATGCAAGTTATTTGGGTCTGTATTTTACAATTTTATTAAGTCTAGACTTATGTAAACTGAGCTGTGCTGAGGATCTGAGACTTAACCTATACCTATACCCAAAATCCAAAAGCTCCACACAAACCAAAAATAAGTCCACACGAGGAAGAGAAAGAGAGTGCTGCCAAGGAGAAGAAAAGGTTGGGAGATCGCCGCCCACACGACGTCCAACTCGAGGAAGGAATACGTGCAGAAGATCTTGGGGTCGTCCACTCGAGATTGCCAGGAATTACTTGTCTCCTTTCAGTCGCAGGTATAATTCGTGAACCCTAGTTTCCGCCTATGAAGGGTTAGAACACGTATTAGATATGTTTAACTCTCTATCGATCAATACGCACACCAAAGGAAGGGTCCTGGGAATCCCCAGTTCCAACAATTGGTATCAGAGCCAGGTTGGATCTACGTATTGATTGATACGTCCATGTTGTCCAATAAAACTTGCGCTATGTAATAGTCGGTAGATGTAGATCTGTTCTAACTCGATTTTGAAGGCATCTTAGATCCAACTATTATGGTCCAATGCATATTTTTTTATTGTGTTGTTTAAACCACGGACATGTCGTGGATGTTGTTGTTGCTGTGGATGTAATTAACATCACGAGGGTTGATCGTGCTTATTAATTTAATTTTTCAATCTAGATTATGTGTGAACTCCTTCGGGAGGCATAGGATTGATGTAATTTTAATTATTTTTGATCAATCATGATGGCGGTAGTGGCTGTTTCTGACGCCGAACGAGATGCTGTTTTTGAGCAATCCAGAGGCAGACAGATGATTTTCGATGAAGGAATCGACAGCCAAAACCTAAAAAAAAAAAAACGGGACGCTGCCCCGAACCCCGCGACCTGACCGGGCAGGTCGAACCCCGTATAGATCTGCGCAGCGCCAGATTTTGGATTCGGATAGTTGAGGACGGAGCAGCAAAGATGACCATAATAGTTGGATATTTTCTCTTATTTTTGTCATTTTGCTTTTTCTAATTATGCATGTTTATTATTGTGTGGTTGTTTTTTTTTGAAAAACTAAGCCTACATTAATAATGGACAACATGGACATAATATCAACTAGTAGAAAAACCCTCATTGTTAAATAACTAAGTGGGAGAGGATTTTTATTTAGTATAAATCCTATGGTCTCCATTATTGGTTTGTAGGTGATGTAATTATAATTGCGTGTTGGCTTTAGTGCTTTCCTCCATATCGAATGAGTATAATTATGGATCACCAGTACAAACTTCCTTAGGGATAATTGTAGAAAGTTACCTAGTATGTGTTCACTTCTCCATCTGAAGGAACTCATTACAAGGTAATGGACTTAGTATTAAGTAATGGTATACACTTAGATACAAATAATGGTATCCTCCCCATCGGAGTCACTGCTATTATTTGTATGACCAGAGCAAGACCAGCATATTAATTTTATTTGTCATAAAGTTAGATTGACATGATAGTAAATTTAATAAGAAAAATCTACTTGAATAAAGTTGAATTTGTATACGTCCACACCATCGTGGCATGCTAAATTCATGGTGTTCAAGGTGTTGGTGAATTTCTTATTATTGTTTTGAGGGAATCAATATTTAGTTAATTCAAAAAGTTTTTTTTTGCCCTACATAATTTTATTTATGTGATTCTCAGGATTTCAAAAATGGGTTCTTTCAGTCCACTTATGGTGATTCTTAAAGAAAACAAACTTACTGGACCTAATTATATTGACTGAAAACGTAATTTGGACATTGTTCTGACTGCTGAGAAGTACAAATATGTACTTGTTGAGGAATGTCCACCTAAGCCTGATGCTAACTCTGATGAAGAGGTCAAAGAGGCTTATAAGAAGTGGAAAAAGGCAGATGAGATGGCGCGGTGTTACATTCTGGCATCTATGTCAAATGTACTGCAACATCAGCATCAGGCCATGGCCACAGCTTATGACATGATGTATAACCTCAAGGAACTCTTCGGACATCAGAGTAGAGCAGCTAGGCAGTTTGCTATGAAATGTTTGATGAATACAAAAATGGCTGAGGGCACACCAGTAAGGGATCATGTTCTCAAGATGATGGGTCATCTGAATGAGATGGAGATCCTTGGAGCTGAAATCGATGGGGAAACCCAGGTCGATATCATTCTCGGGACTCTGCCTAAAAGTTTTGACAATTTCTGCCTTAATTACAACATGAACAAAAGGTTGTATAGTTTGGCAGAACTTGCAAAAGAGCTACAGGATGCTGAATCTCTCTTTAGGCAGAGTGGTCATGTTTTTGTTTCTGAAAAGGCTTCTACTTCTAAGCCAAAAGGCGGTAAGAAGAAGAATAACATTCAGAAACAGGCAAACTCAGCAAAAAAGGGCATGGGACCTCAAGGCGCGGTGAAAAAGCCGAAAGGCAAATGTTTCAAGTGCAAAGGGTCAGGACATTGGAAGACTGATTGTCCACTTCTCAAACAAGGGAACAAAGAAGGTATATCTCATTTACTAGTAGTTGAAACATGTTTAGCGGTGTTATCTACCGGCACCTGGTGTGTAGATACAAGAGCCACTAATCATGTCTGCAATACATTGCAGGGGTTCAAGGAAACCAGACGGCTCAGTGATGGAGAGATATGCTTGTTCATGGGTGATGCTACAAAAGTATCGGTCGTTGCATTAGGAGATGTTACTTTATCTTTTGGTAGAAATAAGTCTTTGACATTGAGAGATTGTCTTTATGCACCTTCACTTGGAAGGAATTTAATTTCTGTTTCTATGTTAGTTAAGGATGGATATTCAGTTTATTTTAATGACAATATTGTTATTAGAAAGAATAAACATTTTATCTGTTCTGGTGCATTGGTTGATAATTTGTATGTCATTAATCCTATTTTGCCCACAATGCAACTTATGGAAATGAATAATATGTCATCTAACTTAAATAAGAGAAAAGAACCTTCTTGTATGAACCAAACATATCTTTGGCACTTACGATTGGGGCATATTAACCTAAGAAGGATTCAAAGACTGGTTGAAGATGGACCTTTGAGTTCATTGGAAGTGGAGGCACTACCAGTCTGTGAATCCTGCTTGAAAGGTAAAATGACCAAAAGGCCTTTTACGGCAAAGGGGTATAGGGCCAAAGATGTGTTGGAATTGGTTCATTCTGATTTGTGTGGACCCATGACTATCCAAGCTAGAGGTGGCTTTGAATATTTTGTCACATTTATTGACGATTATTCAAGGTATGGATACATTTATTTGATGCGCCGTAAGTCTGAGTGCTTTGAGAAATTCAAAGAGTATAAGGCTGAAACGGAGAAACGTCATGGAAAATGTATCAAGTCATTACGATCAGATCGTGGAGACGAGTACCTCTTTGGAGAGTTTAGGGATTATTTATCAGAGGCTGGGATTGCATCCCAATTGACTGCACCTGGAACGCTCCAACAGAATGGTGTAGCCGAAAGAAGGAATAGAACTCTTATGGAGATGGTTAGATCAATGATGAGTTATTCGGATTTGCCAGATTCGTTTTAGGGATATGCCTTAGAGACTGCAGCTTATATTTTGAACTTGGTTCCTTCTAAGTCAGTACCTCTTACTCCCACAGAGCTGTGGATTGGGCGTAAGCCTAGTCTGAAACATGTTCGCATTTGGGGTAGTCCAGCACATGTGCTGAATGGGAAAGCAGATAAGTTAGAATCTCGTACAGAAGTACGCTTGTTTGTAGGCTATCCAAGAGGAACGAAAGGAGGTTTATTTTATAGTCCTAAGGATCAGAAGGTCATTGTTAGCACCAATGCCCGATTCTTAGAGGAAGACTATGTGATGAACCATAAACACACAAGTAGAGTTGTTCTAGAAGAACTGAGACGTGAGACACCAAGTACTTCAGTACCAACAGTACAAGAGGATGAACCACAAATAACTGCACAACGTGTCACAAATGTTACACCACAACCGATAGTGCCTCGTCGTAGTGGGAGGGTTGTGATACAACCTGATAGATATATGTTCTTGGGAGAGTCGTCAGACTTCGTCCCTGAGGAACAAGATTATGATCCCTGTACCTACAATGAAGCACTCCAAGATAAAGATGCAGAGTCTTGGCAAAAAGCAATGATATCTGAAATAGAATCTATGGATTCTAATCAGGTCTGGGAGCTTGTAGAACCACCCGTTGGTGTAAAAGCCATTGGATGCAAGTGGGTCTATAAGAGAAAAAGAGGATCAGACGGTAAGGTTGAAACCTTTAAAGCTCGGCTTGTAGAAAAAGGTTTTACTCAAAGAGAGGGTATCGATTATGAGGAAACCTTTTCTCCTGTAGCTATGCTTAAGTCTATTCGGATTCTTTTATCTATTACAGCTCATCTCGATTATAAGATTTGGCAAATGGATGTCAAGACAGCTTTCCTTAATGGAAGTCTTGAGGAAGACATCTATATGAAGCAACCAGACGGATTTATTAAAAAGGGCCAGGAGCATCTTGTTTGTAAGCTAAAAAAGTCCATTTATGGACTTAAGCAAGCTTCCAGATCTTGGAACATCTGTTTTGATCAGGTGATAAAATCCTATGGATTTGATCAATGTCAAGATGAATCATGTGTATACAGAAAGTGTGACGGAAACGTGGTGGTGTTCTTAGTACTTTATGTGGATGACATCTTGCTCATTGGAAATAATGTGAAGGTATTATCTGATGTAAGGGTATGGTTATCCAAATAATTTGATATGAAGGACTTGGGAGAAGTAGGTCACATCCTTGGGATCAAAATTCTACAAGATCGCAAGAAAAGGATGTTGGACTTATCCCAAGCTTCCTATATCGATACTGTACTAACTCGTTTTAGTATACAAAATTCTAAGAAAGGTTTCTTACCTTTTAGACATGGAATTGCTCTATCAATGGAGCAGTGTCCGAGGACACCTAAAGAGATAGAGAACATGAAGGCAGTTCCTTATGCTTCAGCAGTAGGAAGCTTAATGTATGCAATGCTATGTACGAGACCAGACATCTGCTTTGCCGTAGGCATGGTCAGCAGATATCAGTCTAATCCAGGACAAGAGCACTGGACTGCCGTAAAGCATATTTTGAAGTACCTGAAAAGGACTAAAGAGTATATGCTAGTTTACCAGGCAGATAGTTTAGTTCCCTTGGGGTATACAGACTCAGATTTTCAGTCAGATAGGGATTCCAGGAAATCTACCTCAGGTTATGTATTTACTTTGGGAGGTGGAGCCATTGTGTGGAGGAGTATCAAGCAAAAATGTATTGCTGATTCCACCATGGAAGCCGAGTATGTGGCAGCCTTTGAGGCAGCCAAAGAAGCGGTTTGGCTCAGAAACTTTCTGTTGGACTTGGATGTGGTACCTAGTTTGCCTAAGTCTATTACACTTTATTGTGATAATAGTGGTGCAGTTGCAAACTCGAAGGAACCACGAGCCCATAAGACAGGCAAACACATTGAGCGCAAGTACCACCTGATACGAGATTTTATAAAGAAAGGAAAAGTTGCTGTGATCAAGATAGCATCAGCCGACAACCTAGCTGATCCCTTTACGAAGAGCTTACCAGCTAAGGCTTTTGACAGTCATGTTCAGGGAATGGGAGTCAGATGTGTAGCAGCATGGCTTTAAGTATAAGTGGGAGATTTGTAACAGTATACTGAAAAGCAATGCTTTGAGTATAAGTGGGAGATTGTTAGGGTTATATACTAAAAGCATCACTTTTGTAGTAACCTTATTTCCTTAAATTTTGAATGAGAATCATATGGGCAAATATTTGCATATTGTATTTGTTGCAAGTGTTAATGCAAATGTCTGATATTCTATATTGTAGATAATATGGTGTGTGGTGTCACACAGAAGATTATATTATCAGTTTCCTATGGAGTATATAAATAGTTCACAACCTAGATGGACTTGGACAATCTATTGGAAAGGTTGTAGTGTAATCTGGTATTAGTCTATCTTGACTATAGGTTTACACTAGTACACTTTGTGTGTATTGAACAGGAACACTTGAGGTTGTTCTTTTTGTACTGACTACATAAGAGAACAAACACCTCTGTTATTATGGAAGCTTGTACTCTTAATCCGGATATAATAACGGACATGTATATACAATGTGCATTACTTTGACTCATAAAAGAGTGAGATTCATTATGGATCAACAACCTCTATGAATTGGGTAATAATATTGTATGTATGATGGGCTGTTGATTATAAATGGAATCCATGTCCCGATACATCGGGTTGATGATGTCCTCTTAAGGAGCTCATAAGGATTGTCATGTAAACCCTGTAGGTGGATTATATCCGACATGACAAATAAAGTTGAGCAGTACTACTTAAGGATAAAAGATGTCGAATAAATATAGTTGTCAGTAACTTAATTTGATCGACGGACATACGATATCTTAACATGGGGAGCCAAACGAGCATATAATAAAAGGAGCCCACAAACATAATTTAGGATTAGGGAGGTAGTGCAACAATAGCTCATTAGTGGACCGAGCTATTGTTAATGGGCCTGGATTGTGTGTTCGAACTGAACACAGGATATCCAGATCCGTTAGGAGGCCTAACCCTAATTTCTCCTCATGGTCCCTGCCGTAGCCTATATATATCCTCTATTCTCTGGCCGCCAGATTACTGATCAGAAATCTAAAATTTTCTCTAAATTCATGATTGGAATACGTGCAGAAGATCTTGGGGTCGTCCACTCGAGATTGCCAGGAATTACTTGTCTCCTTTCCGCCGCAGGTATAATTCGTGAACCCTAGTTTCCGTCTATGAAGGGTTAGAACACGTATTAGATATGTTTAACTTTCTATCGATCAATACGCACACCAAAGGAAGGGTCCTGGGAATCCCCAGTTCCAACAGATTGTTCATGACATATGTTATTGGATGCATCCACTAACGTATTGTCTACACAGAACCGGTGCATGATGGTCTGATCAACCTAGTGCACTTTGGTTCGCTTTTTATCTGTCATTCTACGTGGATGAGGACATAGTTAAACTTGCCCCCTAGAGTCTCATCCACGACTGCCTTGAAAATTCTTTTGAAATTATTCGGTCGCCTTTGAAATCCTTATTGCATTCGCCTTCACCAATTTTAGAAGGACGAAGGCGTTGTACTATAACTTCTCTAGCCTTTCTATCGGTTATGACCATTATCCCTCGATGTTGCTATCCTAAACTCCTCGTCCTCATTCTCGGCCCTATATTTTCTACCATGACCTCTAATCGCTTATTTCAGGAATAAGCCTAATTCGCTCTCTTAAATCGTAACCCTTATTCATTGCTCGTGACCATACCGTATTATTTTTCTATGATCTAGATCGCGATTTCTTACGGCATGATTTTGTTATCAACTGTTCCCCATCGATACCCCCTTGTGTCTTCTCACCCTCTCCTAATTCTTAATTTCGAGGACAAAATTCTTTTAAGTTGGGTAGGATGTAAAACCCCTAAATTTTCACTATATTTTTTTTATTAAAATTTGTACGGATTTAAAATTTTGTACGTCGCGTAGTCGTATTGTACGTTGTGCACGAAATTTCGTTTTTCGTAATTGCTCGACAAGTGCGAATATGTGCGAGCGTACATAATTTAGAAAAAAACATTTTGTTCTATTTTTTTATATAGTTTCAAATAATAGATATAATAATTAGTTTTGCTATCATTTCTAAGCTTGTTATTTTTATGTCATTTCTAAAAGTTATTAATAATAAATAATATTTTGTATACTAGAAAAGCATAATTATGTAAAGAATATTTGTGCTTGGATATATATTTCAAAAATGTTTTATTAAGTTTATTTTTAAATAATAATATATTTTTGAAATTATTATAATAGCATTTTTGGAAAACATATTTTAAAAATATTGTGGCAATTTAAATCTCGATTTAATTTTTGGATTTATTTAAATTGATTAAATTAATATCTATATTTGGAATTTGAATTATCTCATTTGGTTTTAAACTAAAGGATATAAATTAATTAGATTTAAATTGATTTCGAATTGGATTTGAAATTTATTGATTGATTTAAATTGGGTTAAATAAATCCTAATCTTTATCTTAATAGGAATTCCCACATCCTTTAAATAGGCAGGTACTCCTCCATTATTTCATCCACAAATTCTTCCATAAATTTTTCCACAACCCTAATCCCGTGCATCATATCCGTACCCCTATTTTTTCTTTTCACTATTTTATTTACATGTACATTTCACCTTCTTCGTGTCCACATGTCGGACACGATTTCGACACAGCAACCCAATCCTCTAACCCTAATCCTAATCTTAATCTTAATCCTAATTCTAATTCTAATTCTAATTCTAATCTAGCCTGGACACCGTCTCTGGCCAGTAGCGCCACCCTCAGCCTCTATACCCCATCCTTCCGACCGGCGATGACCGGCGTGTCCCCGACTCCAACTGCTGCCTCCTTCGCGATCCCTCTCCCACCGAACTCGGCCACCAACCGATTCTTACCACCACTCTCATCCCTGCTACCACGGCCACTGGCCGAAAACCCGCTGCCATCACCACCACACCCCGGCCAACTCCGGCCAACTCCCAGCCACCACCCTCACCATCGACTGACTCTGCCACCACCTATCCTGACACCAACCACGACCACATAACCACCATCGGAACCACCACTGCCACCATCGCCAGCATCACAACCACCACCGCCCTCATGGCCATCGTCGGAGACCCAGCCACCCCACCAGGATCCGGCCATAGCCCCATCACCATCATCATTCCAATAAAACAAAAGGAATAGGAATCCCCTTACCTCCGCGTCGTGCTCCACCGCGCTCCGTCGGGCCTCACCGTCGGGTCTCCTCGGAGGCAGCACCGACCTACCGCTCGACACGACAATCTTCCCGAAGCAGCTGCACCTGACCGCTGACGAGTCCTCGCCGCGCTCGAACCTCATCACCGCTCCTTCCTCACTTCCGCCGTCGCATCCGTCCCCACTGCGCCGGAGCAGCGCATCCGCCCCCTCTCCTCGACCCTTCCTCTCAACCGATCCGCCGCCGGATCTGTCCAGCCCCGACCTTCTCGCCGTCGCCACCCGCCTGGCCAGCCGCGGCCGCCCCGACGAGCCTCCCACTTTCCCTTCCTCTGCCGTTGGAGCGGTGAAACTTCGACCGCCTCCGCCGCTTGCGCGCGCAGCCCGCGCCGTCGGAAGCCCACACCCAGCCTTGTCCCCCTCCGTGCAGTTCTGTCCCTCTCTGTTTCTCCTCCGCCCCATCCTGTTTCCACCGACCGGGCCGCCTCTCGCGCACCACCGGTGTCTCAACTTTCCCCGTCCCCTTTTTCCTTTTCCTTCCTTCATTAAAAGTGTGGGTTCATCTATTGTCTCTCTCTCCCTCGGGAGAGAAGACAAACGGATATACAATATACTCCTTTCTTTTTATTTATTTATTGGCTTTTTTTATTGTATATTAGTAGACATTTTAGTATCAATTGTATTTTTAGTTTTTTTAAATGTATGGTAACATAATTAGTATTACAAATTGTAGTAATGTATTTCTAAATTTTAGAAGATTTATAGAGCCCTAATATTAGTATATTTGTGAAAAATATGTTATTTGATTATTTTAGGATATTTAGATATATATATTTTGGTCTACAAATTATTATTTGGCAAGTAGCTGGTATCCCTAAAATCACTTTGCTAGATTTTAGTTCTTCTAAATTTTTTAATAAGTTTCAAGTCCTTTCAAGAATTTGTTTTGACCGTAGAAATATAGTTTCAAATGATAAATCGGTTTCCTAATAATTTCAAATATTTTTTTTCTAAATTATTTTACTATTAGTTTCCATCTATAAAATTCTTTTGTCAACCTTAAAGTATTTTAGTCTAAAAACAATTCTCCTTTTTATGCCTATCTAAAATATTTTGCTAATAAAATATAGTGCCACCAGAATTCATATTTTGAGTTTTGCCAAACTTTTTGTTAAGTTAAAGTATTTTCTTTCTTACTTATTTCTAAGAATATTTTGATTCAAGAAAAACTAGTTTTTTAATATATTTAATTCCTATATTATTATCCATTTACTTCCATTTTCCTTATATCCGTGACGAGCCCATTTTTTCCTATTCCCTTCCAATTCTATACTACCTTATGTCCACCCTAATTAATTTGACCCTTCTGGACCCGATGGAACTGTCCGTGCCCCCACCTAAGGTCACCTTGCATAGTTGTTGCAACGAAGTTGCAGTTCATGCCACATTGAGCATTACAGTACACCAGGCGCCCTACCAGGCATGAAATCTTGCCATTTACTGTTTATTTATTTTAGCTCATATTTCATGCGTTATTTATTTTCTTTATGCAAAATAAACTGTGATACATGGCATAACCTGTTAGAACTTACTGTTCATTTATATTTCCTGCTATGTATTATTTTTACACATTAAACCTAGATTTAAGGGACCACCTTGTGTGTTGCATTCATTGGCCTTGACACGTTGTAACACGAAGTTGTGTGTCGCATGTAGAACATGGATGTGCGTGACTGGCTGGCCACCGGTACGTATAAGCCGTGCGATAGGAATAACCGCTAATAGAGGTTGCATGCTAGTTTGACTTAGCGGTTATAGAGGTTACTGTTGTGGATACAACATAGTAGGCATTGGACAGGGAGGACAATTCCTTAGCGTATGGGCTTCGATGTACTTTCCCTTTTGTAACCCGTAAGCTCCGCCGGAACGCGGGTCAGATTACTGTTGACACAAAATCACAGTCAACCAAATATTGATAGAATTGACTACATGATACTTGTGATAGTTCAATACGACACATGAAGACTACTTCTAGTTCAAGTCAGACGACAGCTCAGATTTGCAATGCAAGTTATTTGGGTCTGTATTTTACAATTTTATTAAGTCTAGACTTATGTAAACTGAGCTGTGCTGAGGATCTGAGACTTAACCTATACCTATACCCAAAATCCAAAAGCTCCACACAAACCAAAAATAAGTCCATTAGACCCATGACCCATTCTGTGCTTTGGAGACAAAGTTCGGGCCGAACTCTGCCTCCACACAGAGTTCGGGCCGAACTCTGCCTCCACACAGAGTTTGGGCCGAACTCTGCCTCCTAAAAATCAGCATCCTAATTTTTAGGGTTGGCTGGTTGCAAGTTGTCCAACGGCCAATTTTTTGAAAATTCCAACCAAAATTCTGGCCGAATTCTGCCTACCTGATATCCTGTAAATAGGCCATGAATTCTCTCATTTTCAATCATCCAATCTTCTCTTCTCTTCTCTCTAAAGCTTAATACAAGCCATACCCTTCTTCATCTACTAGCCACAAGATCCCTAAGCCTCAAGTGCTCATCATTTTTCTGTTAGGAGTTTGTGCAAGAGTTCAAGAAGTCGTTTGGAAAATTTCAAGCATCGCCACTGCGATCTTTTGTAAGAAGTTGACGTGCTCTTCTGAAGAAAAGGCACGGGGTGTAACTACTATTTCACAAATAGTAGATTTATTCCTGAGCTAGAGTTCTCAGGCCTGGACTAGTCCTCCACGAGGGAAACCAGGTTAAAATCGGCTGTGTTTGCGTATGCTTTCTTGTTCCTTATTTATTTCCGTATTTACTCTGATTTCTTTCAGCTTGTGAAAGAGTTTAATTTTTAATTGGTTATTATCGGTATAAACTCTATTCACTCCCCGCTAGAGTTGCCATCTGTTCTTCAATTGGTATCAGAGCTCTGTTCTCTCAACAAGGACTAACATCCTAGAGCTGATCCATGGCAACCACACAATCCTTGATTTCCAATCACGGTGAAGGGCAGTCCACTCATAGGCCTCCCCTATTTGATGGAACTAACTACACCTATTGGAAAACAAGGATGAGCTTTTATCTCAAGTTGCTAGACTTCGACCTGTGGACCATCGTCACCGATGGTTACAAAAAGCCCGCCAGGATAGTTGTCAATGGTGATCTCGTTGAGAAACCACATGACAAATATTCTGACGAGGAGAAGAAACAGGCAAGTCTCGACGCGAGATCTATTAATGCTTTATTCTGTGCTATAGACAGGAATGAGTTCAACAGGGTCTCAACATGCACCACCTCTCATGAAGTATGGAGACTTCTAGAAGTGATGCATGAAGGAACCACCCAAGTCAAGGAATCGAAGATAAGCCGTCTCACTCAAGAATATGATGCTTTAAAGATGAAGCCAAATGAGACGATCACGCAAATGTTCACAAGATTCCTCGACATCATCAATCCCTATCTTCGCTCAGCAAACAATATTCAAATCACGAGAAGATTCGCAAGCTACTTAGGGGGCTACCAAAGATTTGGAACCCTAAGGTGACAGCCATCATAGAAGAAAATGATCTCACAACCATATCCATGGAGACCTTGATGGGAAAGCTGATGACTCATGAGCTTGACCTCAAGGACTTCGAAGAGCCTGCTCCTAAGGCTAAGGAGATTGCCCTCAAAGCTCACCGACGAAGGACTGAATCCGAAGAGACGGATGACGACAACTCGGAAGGTGATGATCAAGCTCTCCTTGTCCGCAACTTCAAGAAATTCTTTCGCTTCAACCGAAGAAAGAAGGAACCACAAGAAGATGACGAAGAAGAGCCAACATGCTACGGTTGCAAGAAGACGGGACACGTCCGAAAAGACTGTCCATTCTTAAAAAAGAACAACCGCTATGAGAAACCATACAAGAAGGCTTCCTCAAAGAAATATGCCAACACAAGCATTTGACATGAAAGCGAAGCTAGTGACTCCGAGGAAGAAAAGGACTCTCCTCAAGACGCTGCAAACGTGTGCCTAATGGCAACGTCCGACAAGGTATCAAACGAAACTCTTGATGATTTCACTTTTGATGAACTTGGCGATGCTTTCATCGATTTACTTGATGATCACAAAAAGGTCATTGGTAAATATAAACATGCCAACAAAAAGATCAAAAGTCATAAAGTCGAAATTCAAAGACTTTCTTTACTACTTGATAACATTAGAGACACTTCACCCACGGATGTCACAAATGAGGTATCTAAGCTTAAAATAAGCTTACATGATGCCGAAGCACGTATTGAACAACAAACACAAGAAATCACAACACTCAACACGGAGCTTGCAGAAGAAAAGAGTAGACACAAGATTTCTATTACTAAGATATATGGTTTGAATGCTAATGTTACTGAACTGCAGGCTGTCTCTAAGAAATTAGAGACTAAATTGGGAAAACAAGTTGCTCAACCTTAAGCCCAATCACATGAGACACACACAAAGCATGACACTACTCATACTAGTCAACCACGTCATCCACCTGCAGCTCATAATCATGCTTACATATACACACTTCCATAAAGCACACAAACCACATACACGTAGAAATAATTCTCATTTGTCACAGAATCATTATGCTACACATAGATACAATCATCACTATGTTGCACAAAATCACCATCACTCTACATATAGACATCATCACCATGCTATTCCATATAGACATCATCACCATGCTACTCCATATAGACATTATCACCACATTGCTCCATATTACTCTACATATAGACATCATCACCATGCTAACTCTACATATCATCATGCTACTCCACATCACCCTACTCATAGACATCATATGCATGCTCCTAACATAAATAGGAATGCTATATGTACTTATTGTGGATTACATGGACACATTTCACCACAATGTAGAATTAGAAGATTAGTATATAGAAAGATATATGCATGGTTTCCGAAAACTAACTTTTCAGGACCCTCAAGAACTTGGGTACCAAAGGTCACATCTACTCTTGATGTAGGTGGACCTTTCCTCCTCAACTAAGAGTAAGTGGATTCTCGATAGTGGATGCTCACGGCATATGACGAGAGACGTAAATCTTTTCGCATCACTATCGATGAAGAGAGAAGGATATGTATCCTTCGGCAACAACCTAAAAGGGGATATTACAGGTAATGACATTATTGGTCATCCTCCCTCTCCCGTAATAAAGGATGTCTGCCTAGTGACCGAGTTAAAGCATAACCTGCTCAGCATTAGTCATCTTGCTGACCATGGATATGACATTAACTTTGGACAAAATAAATGCTTTATTTATGATAGGTCAACGGGAGACATTGCTTTTGAAGGGGTAAGAGAGGATAATATTTATATTTTCTATCTGTTTAGAGATACTAATAATGCAGGTAGATGCCTATATGCTCATAAGGATGAAAAATTACTGTGGCACCAGCGTCTTGGATATGCCAACATGGATACTATATCCAGGATATCGACTAAGAAGCTAGTTAGAGGCTTGTCCGACATCACATTCAAAAAGGACACGGTATGTGCCGAATGTGAATTGAATAAGGCAACTAAGTCCTCATTTCATTCCATAAACTCTGTAAGTACTACTAGACCTTTGCAACTTCTTCATATGGATTTATTTGGCCCTAGTAGAGTAGCCATTCTTAGTGGAAAACTCTATGCTTTTGTTATTGTTGATAATTTTTCTAGATTTACATGGGTTTTTTTTCTTACAAATAAAAGCGATGCTGTTTCGGTTTTCAAGATTTTTGTTAAGAAAGTTCAAAACGAAAAAGGCTACATGATTACTCGAATCTGAAGTGATTATGGAGGCGAATTAAAAAATACTGATTTTGAAAAGTTTTGTGATTCTAATGGTTTCGATCATGAGTTTTCTTTTCCAAGAACTCCTCAACAAAATGGTGTTGTGGAGCGGAAGAATAGGACTCTTGGCAATATGGCTAGAGTCATGTTGAACAAGTTTTCACTTCCGAAATACTTTTGGATTGAAGCTGTCAGTACAACATGCCACATTTTAAATAGGGTGCTTATTCGTCCTATTACGAAGAAAACACCCTATGAGCTTTGGTTTGGAAGAACCCCAAATGTTTCTTATTTTAGAGTTTTTGGTTGTAGATGTTTTGTCCTTAACACCAAAGACAACTTAGGCAAATTTGATACCAAAGCTGACGATGGTATTTTCCTTGGCTATGCTGCCAAGAGCAAGGGATATAGAGTTTTTAACAAACGCTCATTAATTGTGGAAGAGTCTACAAATGTGACTTTTGATGAAGATAACAGTACAGCAGCTACTCTTGATGATGATGTTGAGCCATCAACTTCTACTCCAATAAATACCACAACCGAAACCAATTCTCTGGAGGGCTTGCCAAAGAAATTCTCTTTCAAGCCGTCACATCCAAAAAATTTGGTGATATGTGAGGTTTCACGTGGAGTAACTACTAGATCATCATTAAGAGACTCCATTGCTAGCACTGCCTTCATTTCACAAATTGAGCCGAAAAACGTTTTAGAAGCTTTTAATGATGAATTTTGGATTTCTGCTATGCAAGATGAACTCAACCAATTCGAGAGGAGCCAAGTATAGGAACTCGTTCCTAGACCAGCAAATCACTCGATTATTGGTACTAAATGGGTTTTTAGAAACAAAGTAAATAAAGATGGTTCAGTTACACGCAACAAAGCTCGTCTAGTAGCCCAATGATACAACCAAGAGGAAGGTATCGACTACGATGAGGCGTATGCTCCTATTGCGAGATTGGAATCCATTCGGATGCTTTATGCATTTGCAAATTTTCAAATTTTCAAATTATTTCAAATGGATGTTAAAAGTGCTTTTTTAAATGGATTTATTAAGGAGGAAGTTTATGTAAAACAACCCCCTGGTTTTGAAAATCATAAATTTCTCGACCATGTTTTCAAGCTAAAGAAAGCGCTATATGGCCTCAAACAAGCCCCTAGAGCTTGGTATGAACGGCTAAGCAATTTCTTGCTTGAGAAAGGTTTTTCAAAAGGGAAAATTGACACCACACTTTTCATAAAATCTTTTAAAGACACTATTCTCTTAGTGCAAATATACGTAGATGATATTATATTTGGTTCTACTGATGAAACCCTCTGTCAAGATTTTTCCAAGTGTATGCAGACCGAGTTTGAGATGAGCATGATGGGGGAGCTCAACTACTTTCTTGGACTGCAAGTCAAACAAATGTCAAATGGAACTTTCATCTGTCAGTCAAAGTATACAAAGGACATGCTGAAGAAATTTGACCTTGACAACGTCAAACCTATCAGCACTCCAATGGCTACTACAACTAAACTAGAACCAGATGAAAGCGGCAAATCCGTGGATCAATGTAAGTATCGAGGTATGATAGGCAGTCTACTCTATTTAACTGCTAGTCGCCCTGATATTATGTTTAGCGTTTGCCTGTGTGCTAGATATCAAGCAAATCCTAAGGAATCACACATAACTGCTGTTAAGCGTATCTTTCGATACCTTAAGGGTACGGTTATAGTGGGCCTATGGTATCCCAAGTCAACATCATTTGACCTCATCGGTTACTCTGATGCTGATTTCGCCGGATGCAAGGTCGACCGTAAAAGTACGAGCGGTACGTGTCATTTATTAGGAAAGGCTTTAGTCTCTTGGTTTAGCAAGAAGCAGAATTCTGTCACACTATCCACAACAGAAGCTGCATACATCGCAGTTGGGCGTTGTTGTGCACAAATTCTGTGGATGAAGCAAACCCTTGAAGACTACAACTTATCTTTTATGCATATTCCAATCTTTTGTGACAACACTAGTGCTATAAATCTCACTAAGAACCCCATATGTCACTCACGCACGAAACATATAGAAATACGTCACCACTTTTTACGTGATCATCAGCAAAATGGCACTATTAATTTAGAATTTATTGACACTGATCATCAGCTAGCAGATTTCTTTACAAAACCATTATCCGAAGAGCGCTTCAATTTTCTCTGTCGTGAACTTGGAATTTTGGACGAAGCTGTTATTAATTAAAATAAACTTGCGAGTATGTCTTGATTCTTTTATGACGAAATTGCTATGGGTACAAGCCGAAAGGGTCCTTCTGACAACAAGGCGTAAAAGCCTAAGCGACACGGTGCACTAGTCCTCAGGACTACCGCTAGCTAGGATCCGGCCCCTGCAGCTAACCTATAGCAGCTTCAAAATATTGAATTATTGCATAATTCCTTGTTTATTACATGGTTCATTTTATTTATCACATGTTGAAATGCAGAGTTTCCAACTTCACTTTGCTTCGAAATCAATTTTCTTGACTTTTTTCAACTTAGATTTTTCTTGTATATGTACTTTTCCTTTGGTCTCTCTCACTTAATCATTTGTTTTCAACTTAGAATCATTTTTCAGCCTGATTCATGTTCTGTTCCCAGGATCCGAAATTCGGGCCGAACTCTGCCCTACCCAGAGTTCGGGCCGAATTCGGCCTGACTGTTCCAGATCCGGGAGCAGTCTCAGCCGCTGATCATAAGTTGATCCAATGGCCCATATTTGTTCCGACCAATTGGAACCCTTCACATATATTCGGGCTCTCCTCTTTCTCCTCCTCCATTGCCACCTTTTCTACTTTTCCAAACATATTTTTCTCAAACCCTAACCCTAGTTCTTTCTCCCTAGAGCTTATCTCTTCTCCAATCCCTCATCAATCTCCTTCATTGTTCTTCATCACATTGAGGTATATCTCAACACTCCTCTCCATCTCAAATTTCTCTATTGTCTTTATTATTTTTCATGGCTCCACGATTGTTCAATCGCGGGAAGAGACTTCGAACCGAGGGAGCGTCCTCTTCGAATGCTTCTACTTGTGGTGAACCGCCCGTTGAACAACAACCACCTATCCATCCGTTGTTCAACCCGCCTCGTCCACTTGACCCAAACACATTTGACGGCCGAATATTTGTATCACTCGCCGCGTCAAATGATTGGTTTAGTGATTTTCGGACACGTCCGGTGTTTGCGGGTCATCCTATCAATTTTACTATTTTCTCTCAATATGATGTACTTTTTCATAATCTTTGCCTTGACGAACTTGTCACAACCAACTCGGTCATATATCGTAGTGCTATTCAAATGTTCTACTGCAACCTAACTCATGATGATACACATATTTATTCATGGGTTGCAGGCATTGGCATCTCGTTTGATGATTTCGATTTGGCCGAACACCTTGAACTCCAAGAGCCAAACTCATGGGAAAAGCTTTTTGAAGCTCGATCGTTTCAATTTCCCGATGGGTCTTCACTTGAAAGCTTCAAGGATGACTTTGTTGGCCCATTCCATGGTCACACCCGATTTCGATAATCAACATACACTTAAGTCAATACACAAAATATAGAAAATGCTGCTAATCATTTCAGAATACATGAAATCAAATTCAACGGACGATGTACTGCATCAAACAAAGCGTCAACATCATCAAATCTTCAGAAGACTTATTTCTCATTTTATTCTGTATTTTATATTTTATTGAGTCTAGGATTTATTTTGTAAAATCAGTTTTGATAATACTGGCTTAGGGTTAAAACTGTCCACATTCCAAAAGCCTACCTATTTACGAAAAACATTTTCAAAAACATATTTCGAAAATAGCCTTTACAAATGATTTTACAAATAACCAAAAACATATTTTGGAAACTGTTTTTACAAATGATTTTCAAATATCTCTTGACAGAACTCGTAACCGAGTTCGGCCCGAGTTCGGTCCGAACTCTGACCGAGTTCGGTCCGAACTCTGACCGAGTTCGGCCAAAAATGATTCAAACTTCTGTTGCCTCCAAATCAGCGAGCAACGTCTCTTTGCGAGATATTTGCATCCGAACTCTGCCCGAACTCTGCCCGAGTTCGGTTCGAGAAAACACCTATAAATAGAGAAGAACTTTTTATTTCAAATCATTCAATTCGTTCTTTATTCTCTCTTCTCTACTACTTAAGTGTTTTCAAACGATCTAAGACTTTCAAATCATACCTATACATCTCTTAGCCAAAAGCCAGTACTATCAGAGTTGATTTAGAATCTTTTGGTGTTTCAAGAGTTGTAAAGAGGTCGTTCCAAGTTCAACAACTTTTCCTGTTGTGGAGCTGGTCATACGCTCGTCACCAAGCACGGTGTGTGTTGTGGAGCTGGTCGTGCGCTCGTCACCAAGCACGGTGTTGTAAGAGACTGCAAGCTCTCAGTTAAAGCTTGTGCCATAGTGGATTAACATCGAGCAAGAGTACTCGAGACTGGATTAGTCCTCTCAGAGGGATACCAGTATATATCGCTGTGTCACTGAGTTTGAATTCTCTCTCTTTATTTACTGTCTCTTATATCTCTGCCATAGTTTATTTTTTAATTGGTGATTATTTTCCGCTGCACACACGCACTCTATTCACCCCCCCTCTAGAGGTGCTCAACGGTCCTACATTTGGTATCAGAGCCAGGTTATATTCTTATATAACATACCTTAGAGAGTATATATATGGCAGCCGTGAAATCCATATTCAACGGTGAAGGGCAATCCACAAATAGACCTCCCCTATTTGATGGAACAAATTATACCTACTGGAAAACACGAATGACTTTCTTTCTAAAGTCTCTCAACTTTGATCTTTGGTCAATAGTCATTGATGGTTATAAGAAACCAGCACCAACAGTGGTTGAAGGCCAGCTGGTGGAAAAGACCCATGATAAGTACACTGAAGCTGAAAAGGCTAAAGCTAGCCTAGATGCTCGTGCCATCAATGCACTATTCTGTGCAATTGACAAAACCGAGTTCAACAGAGTTTCAACCTATAAGACGTCTCACGAAATTTGGAAACTCCTTGAGGTTACCCATGAAGGGACTTCCCAAGTGAAGGAATCCAAAATTAGTAGTCTGACACATAAGTATGAATCTTTTAAGATGAAACCCGGTGAGTCAATTACACAGATGTTTACTCGTTTCCTTGATATAACTAATCCTTTACAATCTCTTGGTAAGGATTACAGCAATCACAAGAAGATCAGAAAAGTGCTGCGGGCTCTAACAAAGAACTGGAATCCAAAAGCCACAGCAATTATTGAAGGAAACGATCTCACCACTATGACTCTGGAAATGCGGATGGGCAAACTCATGACCCATGAACTCGACTTGCAAGATTTTGAAGAAGCAACACCAAAGGAGAAATCTATTGCCTTCAAAGCTCAAACAAGAAAATCAACATACAACGATTCCGATGAAGAATCGTCAAGTGGTGATGAACGAGCCCTACTTGTGAAGAACTTCAAGAGATATCTAAAGTTCACAAGCAGAAAGAAGAAAGATGTCCGAGAAAGCAACGAAGATGAAACTATATGCTTTGGATGCAAGAAGTCAGGGCATATGAAGAAGGACTGTCCAACCACCAAGAAAAGCAGTCCATACAATAGATCAAGATCAAGCAGAAAAGCAACATCTGGTCGAAAGTATGCCAACACAAGCATCTGGCACGAAAGCGATGCCAGTGATATAGAAGAAGAAGACAGACCCTGCGGCAATGCAAATGTTTGTCTCATGGCATTTGATAAGGTATCATCTAACCCTTTGTTTGATGATTTTACTTTCGATGAATTAGAGAATGCCTTTAGCGAACTACTTGAAGATCACAAAACTGTGCTCGACAAGTATAAGCAATCTCGAAAAGAGATTAAGGCACACACAATCGAGATAGCTAGACTGTCCAATCTGACTGAAGATATTAAAGAGACATCTACTACCGGTAACACGGAAGAGATAGCCAAACTCAAGGTAGACTATCATGAGGCTATCCTCAATATTGAAGAGAAAGAAAGGGACTATGTCAAAATACAAAAGCTTTATGACATAGAGAAGAAGATACACTTAGTAACTGAACAAAGACTCCTAGATATGACTGCTAGATACGAAGAGTCTATTGCGATTTCTAAAAAGTTAGAAATCAAGTTAGGCAAACAGGCAATACCTGTGACACAGCCTAAGATTAGTCCTAATGCTAAGCATACACCTAAAAGGACTAAACACAAGAAAGCACAGAAGAAACACGAACATCATCATGCTTTTACTTATAGGTTCTCCAAACAAAACAAGCTTGCAAACACAGTTTCTACCACTAAACTGACTTGCACATATTGTGGTACGCACGGACATATATCACAATATTATCTTGTAAGAAAGCTTGTTGACAACCATACTTTAGTCCGGAGACCTAAAGCTAATCTGTGTGGACCCTTCAAAAAATGGGTACCAAAGGATTCATCTACTTGTCTTGTAGGTGGATCCTCAACCCTCTCATGCTAGAAGCAAATGGATCCTCGATAGCGGATGTTCGCGATACATGACTGGTGATGCATCTTTATTCGCTACGCTATCGATGAAGAAAGAAGGATACGTCTCCTTCGAAAATAACTTGAGAGGTAATATAATAGGTAATGGTACTGTAGATATTTCTCCTTATCCATTAATAAAGGATGTTTGTCTAGTAACTGAATTGAAACATAACCTATTGAGCATAAGTCATTTGGCAGATAATGGTTATGGTATCAATTTTGTGAAAGATAAATGTACCATATATGATATGTCATCTGGTGATCCCGTATATAAAGGGATTAGAGAAGACAATATTTATGTTTTCTTTTTGGAGAATACTAATAATGCAGGAAGGTGCCTAGTAGCCAATCAAGATGAAAGCCGACTATGGCATATGAGACTAGGACATACAAACATGGATACTATCTCACGTCTAAATACAAAGAAGTTGGTAAGAGGACTCCCTGAAATTCCATTCAAAAAAGATATGGTATGTGTTGATTGTGAAAAGAACAAAGCACATAGGTCTACTTTTAAATCCATCAACGCTGTAAGTACTTCGAGACCTTTGCAGTTAATTCATATAGATTTATTTGGTCCTAGTTGAGTCGCCAGTCTTGGCGGTAAACTCTACGCTTTTGTTATTGTTGATGATTTCTCTCGATTTACTTGGGTTTATTTCTTATCAAACAAAAGTGATACAATTTTTGAATTTCAGATATTTTGTAAAAAGGTACAAAACGAAAAAGGCTTCATGATTACTCGTATCCGAAGTGATCATGGTGGCGAATTCGAAAATTCTGATTTCAAAAAGTTTTGTGATAATAGTGGATATTACCATGAATTTTCTTGTCCTAGAACTCTCCAACAGAATGGTGTTGTGGAGCGGAAGAATCGTACTCTAAGCGAAATGGCTAGAGTCATGCTATATCAGTATAATCTTCCTAAATATTTTTGGGCAGAAGCTGTTAGTACAGCCTGTCATGTTTTAAATAGGGTATTAATTCGACCAATCTCGAAGAAAACACCATATGAGCTTTGGTTTGGAAGAATTCCAAACATTTCTTATTTCAAAGTTTTTGGTTGTCGCTGTTTTATCCTGAACACCAAAGATAACTTGGGAAAGTTCGACTCCAAAGCAGATGACGGGATATTTCTCGGATATGCTGCTAAGAGTAAGGGATATAGAATTTTCAATAAAAGATCTATGATTGTTGAAGAGACTATTAATGTTACCTTTGATGAGTTAAATAGTCACAGATCTAGCGACAGTGATGATGAAGATTCACATACAAAGACTAAGAAGAGTTTTGAGAAAGATCTGACCCAAGATGCAAGGACTGATAAAAGTTCCGAAGATGCAGGAACTGAGAAGAGCCTTGTGAAAGATATGGCCCAAAGATTTGAATCATTGAGATTCAAGCCAGATCATCCAGAAACTCTCATTATAGGTGATGTATCCAAAGGTGTAAGTACACGTTCATCTCTTAAAGATTCTGAATTAGCAGCAAATATAGCATTTATTTCAAAAATAGAACCTAAGAATGTAGATGATGCTTTTACTGATGAGTTTTGGATTTCTGCCATGCAAGAGGAACTTAATCAATTTGAGAGAAACCAAGTTTGGGAACTTGTTCCTAAACCAATTGGTCAATCTATAATTGGTACCAAATGGGTGTTCCGAAATAAACTCAGTGAAGATGGACAAGTTCTACGCAACAAAGCACGTCTAGTGGCACAAGATTATAATCAAGAAGAAGAAATTGATTATGATGAGACCTATGCTCCTGTTGCTAGACTAGAAGCCATCCGCATGTTTTGTGCATTTGCATATTTTAATGATTTTAAACTTTTTCAAATGGACGTGAAAAGCGCATTCTTAAATAAATTTTTGAAAGAAGAGGTTTTTGTGAAACAACCCCCTGGTTTTGAAGATTTTCAAAAACCTGATCACGTCTTCAAGCTTAAGAAAGCACTTTATGGACTCAAACAAGCACCTCGTGCTTGGTATGAATGCCTAAGCGCCTTCTTACTTGATAATGGATTTTCGAAAGGAAAGATTGATACTGCTTTATTTATTAAATCCATGAATGATGATATTCTTCTAGTGCAAATTTATGTAGATGACATTATATTTGGCTCTACTAATGAAAAACTCTGTCAAGATTTTGCCAAGTGTATGCAGAGTGAATTTGAGATGAGTATGATGGGAGAGCTAAACTTCTTCCTAGGACATCAAATCAAACAGCACTCGAACGGAACATTCATCAACCAAGCTAAATACACGAAGGACATACTGAAAAAGTATGACTTCGAGAATGTAAAGCCAATCGGGACGCCTATGGCTACATCTACAAAGCTAGATGCTGATGAAAGTGGCAAACCTATCGATCAGCATAAGTATCGAGGTATGATTGGTAGTTTATTATACTTAACTGCTAGTCGCCCTGATATTATGTTTAGCGTTTGTATTTGTGTACGTTATCAGGCAAACCCTAAGGAATCACATCTTAGTGCAGTTAAGCGTATCTTCTGATACTTAAAGGAACTTCTACAGTTGGCTTATGGTATCCCAAAACCAAATCCTTTGACCTTATAGGTTACTCGGATGCGGATTTTGCTGGATGCAAAGTGGACCGTAAAAGTACCAGTGGCACATGTCATTTCTTAGGAAAGGCCTTAGTCTCTTGGTTTAGCAAGAAACAAAATTCAGTAGCATTATCAACAACTGAGGCTGAGTATATCGCCGCAGGACGTTGTTGTGCTCAGATTTTGTAGATGAAGCAAACCTTAGAGGACTACAATCTGTACTACACTAATGTTCCTATTTATTGTGACAACACTAGTGCTATAAATCTGACTAAGAACCCTATTTTTCATTCACGCACAAAGCACATAGAAATTAGACATCATTTTCTTCGTGATCATCAACAACACGGGGATATCTGCCTAGAATTTATTGACAATGATCATCAACTAGCAGATATATTCACTAAACTATTGGCTGAAGACCGTTTTAACATTTTGAGGCGTGAGCTCGGCATTCTTGAATTCTCAGACTCATAATGTTTATGGTAATTAAAATTGAATTTAATGACTTGATACTTTATTTAACGAAAATTGTTTTTGGGTACAAACTTAAAAAGGGTATGTCTGTCACCACGGCTACGGTCGAAGCGAAGCGGTATTTAAGAGTTCCCCGGTGAACCTCCGTTAGCTGGGACAACCCCTACAGTTAACCCAAAAATAACAGTCGTTATTTAATATTATAGTCAAAGTTATTAATTTTTACTTTTAAACCTACCAGAATGCATTGACTGTCTCAGGAATGCAAGTGGCCGAACTCGGCCCGAACTCGGACCGAGTTCGGTCGGCGCTGTTATTAATTCCAGAACCGAACAGCCGGCCCTAGTGCCTATAAAAACCATCCTTTCTTCCACTTTTTCCATACAACAATTCGTGGAAATCCCTCCTCTCTTCCTAGAAGCTTCTCCTCCTCCATCCTAGCAAGGTTCCGAAGAGATCTAGTGGACGATCATCTTGTTCCTCCTTCCTTTTCTTCAAAAAGGTAGTTTCTCTCTATTTTCTCATGGCCCCCAAGCGTTAAAGAGGAACCACTTCCCAAGGTGCCTCCTCTTCTTCTGAATACACCCCTGCTAGTCTATTCAGTCCAGCACGACCTAGAGATCCCGATGAATATGACTCTACTTTGTTCCCGGACAAAGATTTTTCAGATCTCTGGTTCGACTCTTTTTCTGGTCGTCGTATTTGTAATGGAGCTTTTGTAAACTTTACTACTTTCTTTGAGTACGCTCCAACTTTTGACCAACTTGGGTACCGAGATTTCTTCGAGGTACAAGATAATATTTATGACAACGCCGTCTGTATGTTTTACTGCAACCTGCAAGTAAAACCAAACGAAAATTTCTATTCTTGCGTTGCTGGACAAGAATTGGAATTTAGCGCCACCGACATCAGCGAATTCTTCCATATTCCTGATCTTGGTGATGTCTTAGTTGACATCTATCATATTCAATTCCCTGCTGATGTCACTCTTGCTTCCTTCAGGGAACTAATCTGTCATCCTAACCCTGTTCCCCGTAGAATTTTTGCCAAGAATTTGAATCAAACCTTCTATGAACTTCATCGTATAGTTTTCTCCGTACTTCTTCCAAAGAAAGGTTCTACTGATGAAGTAACCTTTTTTGAATTATCTGCTTTGTATCATATTCACTTTGGCATCCCATTCTCTATTTCCAAAACTGTGATGTCCTGGATGCTTAACTACAGAAATGCAGGTAGGAATCTAGTATATCCAATGCACTTAGCTTCTATCTTTCGACGTTTCGAGATTGATCTTGAGACGTGTGCCATCTCCTCCACTCCTGTCGAGCTGACTAGATCTCGTCGATTTCCTGCTCCACATCTGCCTCCTGGAGCTCATCCTGCTCCAGCTGCTGATGCTGAGGTCCCTCCTGCTAATGCTCCTCCTGCTCCGGCCCCTGTCCCAGGATTTGATCCGACGTTCTATCAGCGCTTTGATGACTTTGTTGCTGTCTTTACGCAACGTCATCAGGATTCGGAGTTCCGGCACATTTTTCAGGCCCAGGTGCTGAGGAATGGCATTACTGACCTCCACTACAGCCTGGCTCATGATCCTGTCCATCCAGTCACCATCTTGCCTCACCCTGTCTTTCCAGGTCCTCGATTTACTGATGAGGCTTCCTTCCAGTATTTTGACCTGACTACAGTCTACTTTCCTCATGAGACTCCTGGTACAGACGACCCTACGATGTGACGTGGATTCAGCTATGGGCTAGTCGACATTTTGTTAGATGCTGATCAGTTGATGTAGTTTTTTTTTTATTTCATGTCTAAACTGATTAGTTAGACATTTTCAGTTGTACTTTTGGATTATTAGTGGAAATTTTCATAACTATTTCTTTCTATATTAGTTGTTTCCATATGTCTTATGCTGTGATTATGTCTTTTTGCTTCACTTTGTCTTGTGTTTGTCTATTGTTGGCTTCACATATTACGGGAAAGCCAAGTCATTTTACTACTTGACAAAGGGGAAGAAAAAGAGTCCAAACCAAAACCAAAGCAAAGCATATCCAAAAACAAAATCAAAACATCTCATTTTTTTCCAGGTACTTTGTATTTTGTTCTATTTCATATAAATATATTTTGGTATAGACTCAAGTTTGTCAATTATCAAAATGGGAGAGATTGTTGGCCCATTCCATGATCACACCCGATTTCGATAATCAACATACACTTAAGTCAATACACAAAATATAGAAAATGCTGCTAATCATTTCAGAATACATGAAATCAAATTCAACGGACGATGTACTGCATCAAACAAAGCGTCAACATCATCAAATCTTCAGAAGACTCATTTCTCATTTTATTTTGTATTTTATATTTATTGAGTCTAGGATTTATTTTGTAAAATCAGTTTTAATAATACTGGCTTAGGGTTAAAACTGTCCACATTCCAAAAGCCTACCTATTTACGAAAAACATTTTCAAAAACATATTTCGAAAATAGCCTTTACAAATGATTCTATAAATAACTAAAAACATATTTTGGAAACTGTTTTTACAAATGATTTTCAAATATCTCCTGACAGAACTCGTAACCGAGTTCGGCCCGAGTTCGGTCCGAACTCTGACCGAGTTCGGCCAAAAATGATTCAAACTTCTGTTGCCTCCAAATTAGCGAGCAACGTCTCTTTGCGAGATATTTGCATCCGAACTCTGCCCGAACTCTGCCCGAGTTCGGTTCAAGAAAACACCTATAAATAGAGAAGAACTTTTCATTTCAAATCATTCAATTCATTCTTCATTCTCTCTTCTCTACTACTCAAGTGTTTTCAAACGATCTAAGACTTTCAAATCATACCTATACATCTCTTAGCCAAAAGCCAGTACTATCAGAGTTGATTTAGAATCTTTTGGTGTTTTAGAGTTGTAAAGAGGTCGTTCCAAGTTCAACAACTTTTTCTGTTGTGGAGCTGGTCGTGCGCTCGTCACCAAGCACGGTGTGTGTTGTGGAGCTGGTCGTGCGCTCGTCACCAAGCACGGTGTTGTAAGAGACTGCAAGCTCTCAGTTAAAGCTTGTGCCATAGTGGATTAACATCGAGCAAGAGTACTCGAGACTGGATTAGTCCTCTCAGAGGGATACCAGTATATATCGCTGTGTCACTGAGTTTGAATTCTCTCTCTTTATTTACTGTCTCTTATATCTCTGCCATAGTTTATTTTTAATTGGTGATTATTTTTCGCTGCACACACGCACTCTATTCACCCCCCTCTAGAGGTGCTCAACGGTCCTACAGACTTGTGTACTCCGAACACACGTTCTCGCAAGCTTTTGGCCAAGTATCTCAATCCCTATTTTTATGAACTTCATCGGATTATCTTTAACACTATTCTACCCAAAGCGGGATCCACCGATGAAGTCACCTACTTTGAAATCTCGGCCTTATATCACCTCCACTTTCATGTACCATTTAATCTTCCACGTACCATGATGGACTGGATGATTAATTCTAGGAAGAAACTAAGATCCTTGGTTTATGCTTTGTATCTTCCTATGGTATTTCGTGCTTTTCGCATACCTCTTAATGAGTGTCAGTTCTTACCTGCCCCTGCCTTTCTTTCAAAGGCACAGAGGCTTCAGGCAGCCGTTGGTTCACCAGTCGTGTCTGAGCATTCTGATGATGAGCCAGATGCCCCTCCTCTGGGACATGATCCTCCTCTTCCTCCTGCCACTCTCGAGTCCCTTCAGACTATGCTCCGCGATCATTTCACCTTGGAGGATGATCGTTGGACTCAGCTGGATTACCGGACTACCTTGCAGATGAGTGCCATCAGCAACTCGCTACATGATATTCGGTACTCCATGTCTCGCCATCCTTTCATGCCTATTCCTATGGAGCGGGACCCTGGTCGTGAGGGATATCGTATCGATGACCCTTAGGTTATTCGCTACTTGGATCCGGATGCGGCCTTCGTGGACCCTCGTCGTTCCTTCACTGATCCATCCGACGATGCTGGGCCGTCACGAGCTCGATGATGGATATGGATTCTACTTGCTGCTGCTACTGAGGATCTTAGCTTATGATTTATGCATTTTAGATTTTAGTTGCTTTTATGCACTTTGATTGTATTAGACTTATTATTATGTGTGACTTTTGAGACATTCAGTCGTTTTATCAGTATCTATGCAGTTTCCTCTATTACCTTTTGGTATGCTTGCCAGTTCTTATTTGTTTATGGTTTATTGCTAAATGCCAAAAGGGGAAGAAAATTTTGGTATATTCTATATTTTGGTATATTCTATATTCTTTTTGTATCTGTATCTGTGCTTTGGGGAGAATATTTTTATCAGGCCAACATGATCCAAATCAATGTTTATGGGGGAGCTATTGCTAGCTCGGCACTGATTACGGGGGAGCTATGCCATATAATGTGTCCAGGTATGAATATTGAATATACAACTATCATTTTGTCAATTATCAATATGGGGGAGATTGTTGACACAAAATCACAGTCAACCAAATATTGATAGAATTGACTACATGATACTTATGATAATTTAATACGACACATGAAGACTACTTCTAGTTCAAGTCAGACGACAGATCAGATTTGCAATGCAAGTTATTTTGAGTCTGTATTTTACAATTTTATTGAGTCTAGACTTATATAAACTGAGTTGTGCTGAGCATCTGAGACTTAGCCTATACCCATACCCAAAATCCAAAAGCTCCACACAAACCAAAAATAAGCCCATTGGACCCATGACCCATTCTATGCTCTGGAGACAGAGTTTGGGCCGAACTCTGCCTCCATACAGAGTTTGGGCCAAACTCTGCCTCCTAAAAATCAGCATCCTAATTTTTAGGGTTGGCTGGTTGTAAGTTGTCCAAAGGCCAATTTTTTGAAAATTCTAACCAGAATTCTGGCCGAATTCTGCCTACCTGATATCCTATAAATAGGCCATGAATTCTCTAATTTTTAATCATCCAATCTTCTCTTCTCTTCTCTCTAAAGCTCAATACAAGCCATACCCTTCTTCATCTACTAGCCACAAGCTTCCTAAGCCTCAAGTGCTCAGCATTTTTCAGTTAGAAGTTTGTGCAAGAGTTCAAGAAGTCGCTTGGAAAATTCCAAGCATCGCCACTGCGATCTTTTGTAAGAAGTTGACATGCTCTTCTGAAGAAAAGGCACGGGGTGTAACTACTATTTAACAAATAGTGGATTTAATCCTGAGCTAGAGTTCTCAGGCCTGGACTAGTCCTCCACGAGGGAAACCAGGTTAAAAATTGGCTGTGTTTGCGTATGCTTTCTTGCTCCTTATTTATTTTCGCATTTGCTCTGATTACTTTTAGCTTGTGAAAGAGTTTAATTTTTAATTGGTTATTATCGATATAAACTCTATTCACCCCCCTCTCGAGTTGCCATCTGTTCTTCAATTACCCATGATTACTGACGGCCACTGACGCTCTGCAGAACGTTATGCTCTTACTGATGGGGCCTCTGGTGCCCAAGGGGGGACTATACCGATCCTATTTAGCCAGGGCCCATGCGTAGGAAGGATTGTTCTTAACTACATTTCACTTAGAATGGTTAGGCACCTTTATCCGTTAGATACGAGTACTTTTGGTTTGGGTACTTGTATCTGACCGTGGCTTGGAACAATAACTTGTCGCGGATTAGTTCGTCACATCTTGTCCATGTTTGGTTGTAGGTGTGACTTACTACTTCGATGAGAAGGTATTGAACCTTGTTGGGATCCGGATACCATATTGGATTCATAGCATAGAAAGATACGTCATCGTGAATTAGTTTACCATCTCCTGTCCTTGTTTGGTTGGGGGGATGGTACGCTCGTTCAATAGGTGTGTATTGGACCATGTTATAATTCAATTGACTTATTTATTTGAGCAGTATTTATTCAGTTTATATGGCATGATATTATGTGTCTTGTTACATCCCTCTGAGGACCTGGTTATCTCGCCAGGTGTGTGCTCTTGTCTTTCACAGGTGTTCTAGCTCTAGCCGTGATCATCGCTATTTCTTCGAGGATGATTGTACTTAGATCGTCTTCGCTTCGCTTGCCAAATTTATTTCTTTTCTCATGCATTTCTTTTTATAATTGGTAGTGGATTTGTCTCCGCCCAACATATTGTATCAAGAATAATTTCATAGATGATTATATGATATCTTTTATTCATTTATTTTGTGTGGATGATATTAGTTATGGTTCTACTGCATTTTACAACTTACGTATATTTAATATACGGCTGGCATGTCTACGTTCCTAGTCCTACGTATTTTGGGACTGGGGCGTTATACTATCGTAGGCCAGTAATAGCCCATCCGACGAAGGCGGTCATGTAGTTTCGGGCCAGGTTGATGGGCCCCACAAACGCCGTCGTGAGCTTCGTATACAGCTTCTTTGGCTTCTGTATTCGACAAACACCGGAGCAGCAACCCGTCATAGGATTGTCGATACAACATTTTTGTCTCTGTATCATAGAAGAATCTGAGAGAACGTCTTCTGATAGAGGTGTCTTCTTTCGAGTTTTTCGATAAGATGCCATAGACTGTAAAGTCAATAAATGGAAGTCTCCAGTCCTGTGTTTCGTCGACCGTCAGGGTAGAATAACTCTCAGCCAATTGGACGTTAGTCTTAGGACAGACCAATTCATGGCCTATTACGTCAACCAAATGATGAGTATGATTTGGGACTGCCAGAGAAGCAGCCAGTCCTGCTAAGGCATCGGCTTCAATGTTCCGGAGTCATGGAACATGTTCTATGAAGAACCCTTTCAAGGACGTGATGATGGCAATTTTTAGCTGATGATAGGGGATCATGTCTTCATGGCGAACTTCATATGAACCCCGAATCTGGTTGACGAGTAACTGTGAATCGCCGTATGCTTCCAGGTACTCTACCTCAAGTTCTTTCACAAGTCGGAGGCCGATAACCAAGGCGTTTACTCGGCCACGTTGTTTGAACATGGTTTCGTGAGTGAGTATTCCCAATTAATCACTAAACAGGAAGGAGAAATCAGTACCACTCCGACCCCAACGACGATATTGCCCTTGGGCCCGGTTCTTGAAGCACCATCAAAGAACATTCGCCAGATGGTAATGTAGGAAGCTATATTTGAATTGGCAACCTCGTCTGGGATTTCTTCATCTATTCTGGTTGACTTCAAACCTGGATGGGCTGCTAAAAAGTCTGCCAGAGCTTGACCTTTAACAGCCTTTTGTGGGACGAAGATCATATGGTAGGGGGACAATAGTATCGCCCAGGTAGCAAGACGAGAGCTGAGTGCACCGGGTTTGGTCATGAAGACCCTAAGAGGGTTGACTCGTGATATGACATGGATGGTCTTTCCTGTAACATAGTGTTACGTCTTCTGAATAGCGAACACCAAAGCGAGACATTCCTTTTCCACGGCGGCGTATGTATGCTCAGGCCCTATCATCATTCGAATGTGATAATAGATAGCTTGTTCATGCCCTACATCATTTTTTTATGCTAGTAGAGTACCGAGGAAATGCTCCATCGCTCGCACATAGAGCAGAAACGGCTTTTCAACTACCGAGGCTACCAGGACTGGAGGGTTCGATAGATATTCTTTAATGTTGTCGAAGGCACATTGGCACTCTTCATCCCATACAAAGGAGACGCCTTTCTTCATGAGGTATGTGAACGGTTGACATCGTCCGAAGATGTTAGAGATAAACCTCCTGATATAGGCTAGTCTCCCTTCAAGGCCTCTGAGTTCTCGAAGATTTTTTGGGAGACCCATCTCCATGATTGCCTTCGTCTTCTCAGGGTCTATATGGATTCCCTGGGCGGTAATGAAGAAACCCAAGAATTTTCTACTGGATACCCCCAAGAAGGATTTGGTGGGATTCATTTTCAAGTTGTGTGCTCACATCAGGTCGAATACTGTCCTCTTCAGCCACCCCCTGTATTAATGAAGACTGGAAGGATGACCTGGGCAGCTTGATCATCAGGGACTCCACTGGTGGTGCTGAATGTGGAGTCGTTGGCGCACTAGCGATCCCTAGCTTAGCGCTTGGTGCTTGACGTGGAGTTGTTGGCTCACTGGCAGTCCCTGGCTTAGCGTTCGGCTGTCGACTTATCTTGGGCAAGCGAATGACCATCGGCTTAACAGAAGGATTGATCTCTTCTGTATGATGTTGGCCGGCTCTGGGCAGCCTAATTGTTAGTAGCTCCGTAGTGGGTCTCGGCCCTTGGCCATACCTTGGCAGTCGGATTGTCATCTGCTCCTTTTGTGTAGTGAGTACCGGGAGACTAGTTGTGGCTGTAAGAGGTGCAGTCCTGCCTGGTTTGCGGGATTGGAGATGGATTCTCAAGGGTTCCTCAGGCCCTGCAATGGCCTCCGTCTGCTCTTGAACATCCTCCTTGATCAGGTGCCTCTTTGATTTCTCGTACAAGCAGGAATTCGAATAGTAGGATTCGACTCCTTTGAAGGGATCGATGTCGGCAAATTCTGTCTTTACGAAGCCATGCTTGTCGACGTATTTGAAGCATTGGTGCAATATGGAGGGCATGATCATATAATCGTGTATCCATGGATGCCCCAGAAGAATATTGTAGGAGGTATCTGCGTCTATGACATAGCAGATTACTTCCGACTGAAGGTTGCCAATTTGGCACTTCAGGCGAATCTTCCCAATGGGATAGCTTCTTCCTGAATTGAAACCGCTGATGGCAATACTGGTAGGAGTCAGCCGATGCATAGGGATGCACAGGAGGTGAAGCAAGCTCTTCGGAATAATGCTTATCGAAGAACCGGGATCAATGTGTATCTGATCCACCTTGATGTCACCGACGTATCCAGTATAATATAGAGGGCGATCGTGCAGATTGGTCTTGATAAGCATATCCTACGAAGTAAACACAATGTTGGGCATTGCACATGTATAAGCGTTGTCCTGGAGATCTGCCGGCGAGCTCTCCTCTGTAAGCTTGACCTGAGCCAGATATGCGTCGACATTCTGGAGTGCTTCGCTCAGTACGACGCGTACATCTTTGGAGAGTCTTAGGAGCTCATATAATAACAATTTGGCTGGTGTGTTGGCCAATATGACAAAATATCAAAATTATAAGGCCTTTCCAGCCCCTGAGACGTGTCCTTACGGAGCGGCTTGTCAAAGCGGGTCTCCTTTGGCTTAGGCTTGTTGGCCGGTAGAGGCTGAGAAGGTCCAGGGGCGTCAGCAGTGGCCGGTTGGCATTCTTCAGTCGAGTTACCCGGTGTAGGTTGAGATTGTGCACCGGACCGGGTAACGACAGCTGTCGCATCTTCGACATCGTCCGAGATTTTGCGGCAGGACTTAACTTTCCCGTCCTTCTTCTTGCCGGTGGCGGGTGACGCAGACTGAGTTACTTCAAGTACCTAGTCTAGGTGGACCCGCATGACCTCCCCTCGTGATGTGGTAAGGGGCACCAGTCCAGTCGTCTGGTCTCGGGGAGGTAGAAGATTAGTGACCTCCATTGTTGCCCGAAGGACGGGTACTACGCCATCTTGGGTCCTCGTTGGAGGGAAGCTGTCGAATTAGACTGACACCATATTGGCAGCGACTGTTACCTCCTCGAAATCAATGGCCAGGGCCTTGGAATTGATGAGGTTCTGGATGTACCGCTTCAATTAGAAGCAGTCTTGAGTAGCGTGGTGGACATAACGGTGATAGTGACAGTACTTTGGGCTCTCCATCTCTGCAGGTCGAGGTTCACGTCTCGGCGGAGGGAGCTGAATTCTATCTCCTTGCAAGAGCATGTCAAAGATGGGCTTGGCGTGGCTATCTTCGAAGGAGTAAGTCACCTGAGGCCACTGCTTCTCTGCCTGCTTTGGTTCAGGTTTCTGGGCTGTGTCGGCCACTATAGCCTGCTTGCCCTTGTTGTCTCGGTTGGAGGAATTACCGCTGTTGTTGTTGTTGGCATTATGGCGTTTGCCCTTATCCTTTCCATCCGAGATGTGCAATCCCAGTTGAAGGGCTTTCTTTAACTTGGCTTCTGCGCTAGTGACACTGATGATGAAGGTCTTCCAGTCCTTAAATTAACTTTTGCCCATCCAGAGGCTGATTGTAGGGAGCAGCTCTTTTGGCAAATTTTAATTAAGGAAGAGTCCGGATTATCGGAGGGCAACTTCATCACGGTTTGGTGAAACCGCTCAATGTAGTTCCTTGTCAGCTCCTTCTCTCCTTGAACAACGTCCATGAGGGTTGACATTGTCACATCTTGTCCCACCTCATAGAACCTCTCCAATAACATATGTTTGAAGCCGGCGAAGGAATAGATGCAGTTGTCCGGCAAGTTGTGGTACCAGTCGAATGCGACTCCCTCTAATGCCCCGACGAACAATCGTATAAGGATGGCATCGTCATACGGCAGATGATCTATCGTGACCTCAAAGTAGGTCATATACCGGCTTGTAGATGTCTTTTCGTCATATAGATTGATGTTGAATGGTTTGTATCGTGGGGGAAAGGGGACATCTCTCCATGCAGCAGGATACGGCTGTCGTATCTTGAGGTCCTAAAAGTTTTTTCGGGCGTAAAACATTGCCCGGAACTTCTGGACTTCTCTCATCGCCTCTCTGGCCTCTTCTGCAGCAGTGGGGGCCGACATTTTGGGTGGATTGTCGCCCGGGGTTGGTGCGGTTGTGTTTGAGTCCGCATTGACGGTGGGACCCAAGCTTGTTTGGCCATGTGTCCTTTCTTGGAGAGCTGGTAGGGCCGCCTTGATCTCGTCCACCAACTTAACCAAGGTATGAAGTATGGCCTTAAGAGTGTCGAGGCGTTGCCAATCACTGGGACCATCGTGGTCATTCTCAGTCATGAATACTGTTCTCACATGGGGAGTAGTGAAAGGGACTGTAGAAGACGTGCTCTCCGAATCATACCCTCGAATAGAGAAGTCGGCGGGGTATATGGGAATGTTCTCCTCTCGTTCGGACTCAGAGGAAGTGCCACCCCCCGTATAGGAGGTTGCCTCATCTTGGCACTTGTGGACGTCTTCAGGGACGTTAGAGTCTGCTGCATCTGTTGGAGGGATTGTTTCCCCTGTTTCTTCTTCTTGGAACACCGAATTATTGTGGATGTTCCGAGGAGTGCTACCCCCAGCTTCAACTACCCGCAGGGATGACGATGATGAACCTCCAAGTATTGAAGTTTTTATCTTTGAGCGGGTGCCTTGATAAACTCCTCCTGTGACGGCTGTGGACAACCGCTTAGATGAGAGTTTCTTGGCCATACTGGTTGAGATTATCGGGCTGTAGGTATTTATTTTCTTCCCTCCCTTGCTGGTAGGGACCTTCCGAGCAGAATTACAAGAGACGAAAAGAAGTGCCTCGTCTCCCGAGCTTTGTTCTAGGACCGGTCCTGGCTGCTGCAGTCGTTGGAAGACGGACTGTCGGTCCTCTTGTACTACTGTCTTATTGTAGCAGTAGTTGACAATGACTTGAGTGCAGTGATGTCCATAGAAGGACTCTCTGCACACCAAGGTTTCCTCTCTTTCCTTGCGCTTGTGAAGGATCACATCACGCAAGTCAAGTGCATCTCGAGCAACCTTTACACTTGTTTTGTGGGCCTGGGAGTCCCGAGCACACGAGTGCGTTGGTATCATATTTGCTCCCTGATGCGGGTCTAGTGAAAATACTTGCCCTTGATCATTGTTGGGAGACTCTTGAGAGCCACCATGTCCGTTGGCCGCCGGGGGCTGGACACGGGCGGTTTTGTATAACTTTTCGTCAAAGGCCCGCATAACAGTTAGCGGGACTCTCTGATGGTCAGAAGTTGGGATAGTTGACTGAGCTCGACGAGCCCGTACTGTCTTAGACTTCTTCGTCCTAGCACCCAAGGGCGCGTAGTAGGAAGAGTCCAAGCTGTGCCGCACAGAGTCTGGAACATCCTCATGGGAGCTTATGAGGTCAGAACCGCATGAGAGACGGTCGAATACTGAACCCGAGCCACATAGGGTGGATGGTCTGCGGTTGGGATTGATGCTGCATAAGCCATCTCCCTGCGGCTGGGCTTGGCGGTCGCATAAGCATTCTACATGCGGTTGAGATTGGAGGCTGCATGAGCCTTCTGTATGCGACTGGAATTTGTGGCCACATGAGCCTTCTGCATGCGGTTGGAAGTTGTGGCCGCATGAGCTTTCTGCATGCGGCTGGCACCCTTATACGGCCTCTTCTTGGACCGCATAGAGTTCCTATTTGCCCATGCAAGTCCAGCATCGTAGTATTTTCCTTTGCCAGACTTGGGGACATCAGGGTCCTCTGCAGCCTGAAGTGGGGCCGCATGCGAGTCTTCTCTGCCGCCTTGGGCAATAGAGAACACTTCTTCTAGAGCTTGGGGAGGAGCAACGGTCTTGGGACTCCACTCCCTGTGGGCCTTCTTTGAGCCGACTCGCTTATGGGTCGGGCTAGCACTCCTCTCGGAGAGCATTTCTTCAAACGCTTACTGGTCAAAGCGAACAACCAGCATCTGTTGCATGGAGCCGAATTTGGCGGCGTTCGATTGCGTCACCAACTTCTCAGCAGTGGAGAAGTTAGTCCCCAGCAGAGTCGCCATCGTGTTTGCCATTAATTATCTAAGAACAGAACAGTTTTATGGGAGGACTGAACTTTGATTCACAATTACAAACTCGCTTGTACAAAAGAGAGCCTAGGAACAAAACCTAGGAAAAGCAATCTAAGTACAATTGTTTAATTTGGATTCTGGGGGGTGACGGTAGAGTCCCGGGAAAGTGCTATCAACTCTGCCTTACTCCTTGGATGATCGAACGCAACCTCGACTCCGGCAAAGAAATGCTCTCTGTATGTATATGTATGTCCTTCTGTCCTCTGTGTGTAGAAGGAAATAATACCTTGCTATTTATAGGAATTTGTGATGAGTGGGGTGTACAGCCACGTGGCTAATTTTAGGCCACATTCTCATAACTGTGCCTTGAGAAGTGGGCAGTTGGAGATTGGTTAAAATTAATCTTGATCTGTTTGTTACAATAAATCTGAACTGTTATGATCTGTTGGTTGCAATAAATTCGAATTTGTTAAGACTTGGTCAACTCCTGCCACGTGTCTCAACTGATACTTTTGTGGTGAGCCGCATAAATGATGCGTCCTGGCTGAGCCGCATGAGGGACTGTCCCACAACCGAGCTGCATGAAGAGTGTCTCATGGCCGGGCCGCATAAGGGTGGCCTCATGACTGAGCCGTATGAGAGTGGTCCCCATGACTGAGCCGCATGAGAATGGTTCCATGACTGAGCCGCATG
Organism: Iris pallida; assembly: GCA_029216955.1. Classification (NCBI taxonomy): domain Eukaryota; kingdom Viridiplantae; phylum Streptophyta; class Magnoliopsida; order Asparagales; family Iridaceae; genus Iris; species Iris pallida. The sequence continues at coordinate 6,674,153 of JANAVB010021999.1, read as the reverse complement.
AGAGTGGTCTCATGACCGGGCCGCATGAGAGTGGTCTCATGGCCGAGCCGCATGAAGGTGGTCTTATGGCTGAGCCGCATAAAGAACTTCTTTTGGAATTTGTGAACTGTGTCAGATATTATGAAGATTTTCTCATCTTTTTAGGAGCATGTCTCGTCTCGTCTTATGTCAGAACCATCATTTCTGTCAGAGCTGTCACTTTTATGTCAAATTAATTATGGCCAGCTGTTCAGTCTATCTTCAAACAGCATAAGGCCGCATGAACCTTTCTGAGCCGCATAAAGGTTTCTGAACCGCATGAAGCTTCTGGACCGCATGAAGTTTCTGAGCCGCATGAAGTTTCTGAACCGCATGAAGCTTCTGAACCGCATGAAGCTTCTGGGCCGCATGAAGTTTCTGAGCCGCATGAAGTTTCTGGGCCGTATAGAAATTCCTATACTTATCCATGCTTCTACAGCTCCTTTTACTGCCCAAGACGGTGACCAAAGCTCTCCTACGGCTTTGCTTCCGACCGCAGAGGACCCACTGTCCCCAAATCCAGCAAAGGAAAATACTACGATGCTGTGTTTTTGGGGGCACAAGGGAAATCCATGCAGACAAAGACGAAGCTACATAAGAGAGATGGACAGTCTGTCCATGCGACAGCCAACTCTGGCCGCAGGCAGACAACCCATGCGACATCCAACTCTGGCCGCAGGAAGATGGCCCATGCGGCAGCTAACTCTGGCCGCAGGAAAATGGCCCATGCGGCTGCCAACTCTGGCCGCAGGAAGATGGCCTATGCGGTAGCCAGCTCTGGCCGCAGAAAGATAGCACATGCGGCAGCTAATCTTGGCCTCAGACAGGATGTCTCATGTGGCCCTGTCACAAGCTCTGTGCTCAACCGTCTCTCATGTGGGCCCGACTTCATGCGGCCCATTGAGAATGTGGGATGTATCAATCTGGACTCTTTTTACTATGCGCCTTCGGGTGCTAAGTCAAAGAAGTCTAGGGAAGTGCGGGCCTAATAGCCCAGTCAACTGTCTAAGTTGTTAACTGTTAGTGGGCCCCGTTAACTGTTATACGGGCTCCTGATGGAAAGTTGTACAGAACCACCCACGTCCAGTCCCCCAGGGCTAACGGACAGGGTGGGTCTTTAAAGTCTCCCTCCAACGATCAAGAGCAAGTGCTTTTACTAGCCTCGGATCAGGGAGCAAACATGATACCTAAGCACCTGTGCGCTCGGGATACCCGAGTCCACAAGTTTGGTGTAAAGGTAGATCAGCTTGCTACCGACTTGCGTGAGGTGATTACTCACAAATACATGGCGGCAACATTGGTATGCGATAAGTCCCTCTCGGGATGTCGTTGCACCCAATTCATCATCAACTGCTGCTGCGACAAATCTAAAGCACCTGAAGGTCGGCAGTCAATTTTCCAACGACTGCAGCAACCAGCACCTGTCCGACAACAACTCAAGAAACAGGTGCAAATTCCAGGAGATGAGGGGTTTCCTTTCGCCTCCTATAATTCAACTCAGAAGGTTCCTCCGGGCAAGGAAGTAAATAAGGCAGGCTCTTCCAGTCCGACAATCTCGGTCAGTATTGTAAGGAAACTCTCATCTAGAGGGCTACCACCGACAGCCACAGGGGGTGTCTACTTAGTCACTCGATCCAGAAAGAAGCTCCCAACACCTGGGGGTGCGTCCTCGACCCCCCTGGGGGTAGATGAAGCCGGAGGTAGCAGTCCCCTCAATATATACGACAACCCAGTGTACCAAGAGCACACACAGGGGGTAGAGAGCCCCAAAAACTGCACAACAGACTTGGACTCTCGTGAGGGCCGCCACCCTCACCAAGACGATGCGGCTCCCTGCACAGGGGGTAGCACCCCTTCCGAGTCCGAGGAAGATGACATTTCGACATTCTTCGATGATTTCTTTGTACAAGGGTACGACACAGAGAGCACCTCTGCTACGATCCCTTCCACCTCTACCCACGTGAGGACAGTCTTTATGGCTGACGATGATCACGAAGTGCCTACTGACCGACAACGTCTAGAAGTACTTGAAGCCATGCTCCTATCCTTGGTCAAGTCCGTAGACAAAATCAAAGCCGCCTTGCCAACTCAACCAGCAAGGACGCCCGGACAAACAAGCTTGGGACCTGCAGTCAATGCGGACTCCAACACGACCGCCCCTTTTTTAGATGATGATCTCTTAGGAGCATCCGTTCCTTCAGCTGCAGATGAAGCCAAGGAGGTAAGGAGGGAAGTCCAGGAGCTTCAAGTAATGTTCAATGCTCGAGACTCCTCTCGGGACCTCAGAATACGGCAGTCGTATCCCATTGCATGAAGAGATGTACCTTTTCCACCACGGTACAAGTCGTTCCATATCGATTCGTATGACGAAAAGACCTGCTAGTCAGTACATGACTTACTTTGAAGTCACAACTGACCACTTGGCGCATAGTGACGCCATCCTCATATTATTATTCATTGGAGCATTAGAGGGGATCGCGTTCAACTGGTACCGCAACCTTTCCGATAACTGCATCCATTCTTTTGTTGGCTTCAAACACATGTTCCTGGAGAGATTCTACGAAGTGGGGCATGATGTGACGATGTCATCTCTCATGGACGTCGTTCAGGGAGAGAGGGAGCTAACAAAAAACTATATCGAGCGGTTTCGCCAAACCGTAATGAGATTGCCCCAAGGCAATCCCGAAAGCTCCTTTATTGAAATCTGCCAGAAGAAGTCGCTCCCCGCAATTAGCCTCTGGATGGGTGACGATCAGTTCAGGGATTGGACGACCTTTATCATAAGTGCTACCAATGCGGAGGCAAAATTGAAGAAGGCTCGCCAGTTGGGATTACACATCCCAGATGGAGAGGATAAGGGCAGACATCCTGGTTCCACCTCCAGCAACAACAATAGTGGTGCCACCTCCAACCGGGACAATAAGGGCAAACAGGCCATGGTCGCTAATGCGACCCAGAAGCCCGAACAAAAACAGGCGGAAGGTCAGTGGCCCAAGGTGAATTACTCATTTGAAGATAGTCATGTCAAACCTATCTTCGATATGCTCTTGTAAGGGGGTAGGATCCATCTCCCTCCACCAAGACGCGAGCCCCGAGCGACAAAAATGGAGGACCCAAAATATTGTCACTTCTACCGCTATGTCCATCATTCCACTCATGACTGCTTCCAATTATAATGGTACATCCAGAGTCTTATCGAATCCAAAGCTCCGTCGATAGACTTTGAAGGAGTTTTCGTGGCAGCGAACATGGTGTCAATTCAGTTCGGCGACTTCCCTCCAACAAGCACTCCAAACGGGGTAATACCTATCCCACGGGCAACGATGGAGGTTACCAATCTTCTACCCGTCCGGAACCAGACATCTGGGTTTGTGAGCACCCTGAATTTCGGGTTGATTTTTAAATTTTTTTGATTTAATTATTTTCAATATATACATTACTATTTGATTTAATGTACTTTTTCGTGCCTTTGATATTTGGAGTATCAGGGATGTTCATCTCTGGAAACCTTCTTCACGAGTTTTGTAGTGGACAGGATGACCTTCATGATGGTATATAATGTCCCATCCAAACTTGTCCCCTTGTACTCTTTTTGCTTCGCACAACGTCGGGTCGATTTAGACCATTTGATCATTAATTAATTTTTCCACTCTTTTCCTTGACAATTATTAGCACGTTGCCGTGACTTTTAAATTAGGAGCACAAGGCCAGTCATTTTTTTGAAACCAACTTCTCATGCATGATCTACTCGAGACACTCTTCAACCATGACCTTCGTATCCCACTCAGACATACCATCTTGTGCTCCATTTGCTTCACACAACTTTTCTGACACGTGACCCAATTTTATTTCACCCTACGGTGTCACATTTATTTTCCGACTTGAATTGTGGATATCCTGTCGACCCAAACCTGTCAATCCCAAATATGGAAATGGCCCACATTGAGCCTACTACCCGCATGACACTCGTGTTCCATTTATTTGAGCCCTCACATGCTACTTATTTACCCATGATCATAAACACCTAAAAATAATTTATTTATTGCACCAAGTCCATTTTGACCCAACCCGGCTCCGCTGAACCCAATCCCAGCTCCATGTTACCCTCCATCATGACACTCTCACCCTCATTGCCCTTAAAAATATTAATACCTAGTATATCCATTCAAATAATTTAATGTGCACTCAAATCATTAATTTTCTAAAAGGATAACCTATTTTTCCTATATTAAATCCTAGCCATAGGTTTCCTCCCATTCAATCCTCACCATAAATTTTCCCAAACACTCAAACCCACACACCCCCTCTAGCATTGGCCGGCCCTAAAAAAATTCATAGAGAGAATCTCTTCTCTCTCTAACTTTTCATTCTTTCCCCCTCTCTCTCATTTATTGCTCACACAAACAAAATAATTTTTTTCCTCACCTCTTTCTCTCTCTTCCTAACCTATTCCCTCAGCCTCCCCATCCCGAGCTGCAACAGCACCTCCACCATGAGCCACCAGCCTCCTCCTCCTGACTTCACCTCGACTCCTCCCCGAGCTCCTCCTTCCTCCTCCTCCCGAACAACCTCCCCCGCTCATCTCCTCCACCGCCAACCATCTTCCTTCTCCTCCTCTTCCAACACCACCTCCATTATCACACTGCCACCACCACTACCAAAATCAACCTCGACCTGCCGCCCTCGACTGCCACCGTGCACTGCGTCGCCGTGCGCCTAGCTGGCCGACAACTGCGGCCAACAACACCTGCAACTGTAGCAATGGCAGCCGCGGCCCCTGGCCGGCAGTGCAGCACCGGCGTCGCCGGCATGGCCGCCGTGGCTGTCGTGGCCGACCCCCCTTGGCCGGGTGCACACCCCAGGCAGGCCCCGTAGCCTTCGTTCCTCTCTCCGACGTGTATCGGAGGCGATCCATGCGTTTGGCACGGGTTCCCGTCGTGACGAGCTCGGAAACGAAGTTGAAACGGTATTTTGTTGCAGCGACTTTACGCACGATTTTCGAGAAATCCGACCGTTAGATCGGTAATTTCTTCTCTCCGTCACAATCTCGGTATATCCATCTTCACTTCCGTCAATTTTTGTCCGTTAATTTCATCGTTTGATACATCAAAACTGGCCACCAAGTTGACCGTTTAAATTGTATAATTTTTGGACAGTTTTGCGGAGCCAACTTCGTCGGCTCGTACCTCCTCCACCGCAGCTCCATTTGGCGTGCTACCAGTTCCTGTGCATATCTGGTATAACCCTCTTGCTATCCCTCTAGTTTTGTTTCATTGTGAGCTTGTTTGATTGGTTGAATTCGACGCCAAAGTTGGTCATCCGAATTCGTAATTTCTAACTTATAAAATTCCATTTTTGAACACGAGACTCCAGATTTTATTTCTGACACCACCAGTAGACTTGTGGCATCGTTCTGGCATGTTTTCATATATAATTTGTTAGATTTGGAGGACGTAGGCCCTGACAAGCATTTCGGTGCAAAGCGGGCTCCATAGTCCGGGTCAACGGGTCATTTTGAGTTCGGCTCATCGGAATCCAATTTCGGATATACCGTTGAGTTCGTATCATCATTCTGGACTCGTTGACATATAATTTGCTGAGTTTTGAGAACATTGGCTCCGACACGCATTTCTGTGCAAAGCGAAATTCTAATGTTCTAGTCAACGGACCAAATTGAGATCGGGTCAACGGAATCCAATTCTGGATATACCGTTGAGTTCGTATCGTCATTCTGGTTTCGCGAACATATAATTTGTTGTATTTTGTAGACTTGTTTCTTGCACATTTTTTGGTGCAAAATGGCTCCGACACAGATACCGTTTTTGACCCGAAATTACCTTTTTGCCCTTGTGTCCAAACTGGGCCGATGGGTAGGCTATCCTAGCTAATTTGACCATTCTGGACACGTTGGCGATGTTTATTTCATCGTTCGACAATATTTGTTGATATTTTCTCTATGTATCACTAATTATTATATTTAATTCTTATAATGTTCGTATTTCGGGATTAGTACAACGAAACTGAGATCGGTCGATTCTAGTGATCTCACATCGTTGAAATTGACAAGATAAATACGTGGATCACTACAATAAGATTATTAACCTTACCGTTGATCATTTTATCTCGATTTGCGTGTCGTAAGTTCGATGTACGAATAACGAAGTACAACTTTATATCTTTAATAATTAGACTAGAATTGACCCTGTTTAACCAGAGTTGACCAGTTGACCAAAAGTCAACTGTAAGTCAACACTCGACCTAGTTTGACTAGATTGTTGACCAGAGTTGACCAGTTGACCAAAAGTCAACTATAAGTCAACACTCGACCTAGTTTGACTCGATTGTTGACCAAAGTTGACCAGTTGACCAAAAGTTAACTGTAAATCAACACTCGACCTAGTTTGACTAGTTGATCAGTTGACCAAAAGTCAACTGTAAGTCAACACTCGATCTAGTTTGACTAGATTGTTGACCAAAGTTGACTTGACTTAGAAGAGCCTAGAATAATGTAGATTGCTTGTAGAAATTCATTTATTACAACTTGAACACCTTGTAACCTGTGTTGCTCTAAATAGGACTATGTGGCTTCAGTTTGGACCTCTATACCTATCAGCTGTTCAGTTTATCAGGTGAGTACATTCTCTGATCATTTCATAACTTGCTTAGAATTATATTCCTGCTCTAGTTTACCTTATTTGATGCTGTCACGATATTATCACGGATTGGTACTATATGGATCCTTTCATGCGATGTTATCCCCCTCGGGAGCATCGGATACATCATGTCGTGTGTTTCATGTACATCGTGTATTCCTCGCTCTCATGTTATTCATGTTTCTCATGTTCTTCATGCTCGTTCATGCTCGCTCGTGTACTCTCATGTACTATCATGTTCGGTCGTATTTCTCATGTATCTCATGTATAACCTATACTTCATGTGCACCCATTTATGGGCCTTCATGTGGATTTCATGTGCACTCATTTATGAGCCCTCATGTATACTTTATGTGCACCCATCTATGGGCTTTCTTGTGAAAATCATGTACGTAACATAACTTGTCTGGATCCTTGTGTATTGATTGGGGTATGGGAGAGTATAAATAGTCATGTGAACAATTCCAAAGTAGTATAGCCATGTGCGCCTCTTTAGTATATTCATGTACAAATCAAGCCGTTTATATGTCGACTTTGTACTCTAAATCACTAGTCACTGGTAGCTCTCTACTTATAGTAGATATTTCTATTACAGTTCTCTCTCTGTTACATCATGTACTTTCTTTCAGTTTCATGTATCGTACTTTCTTGCATGTCTATATTTTCTAACCTGTTATGATCTGTGTGAGATGTATTGTGCTTGCTCCCGTCCTGACTGGACCTGTTGAAAATTTTACAGAGGATGATGAGGAACCCAGTACCACTTACCATGGGACTACCTTAGAGGATTTTTGTGACCTGGATCTCCAGCAAGATCCTTTAGCAGTGGATGTCACACCATTAGTTTAGATTAGTGATTTTCAGTTGTATTTATTCTATATGGATTACTGTATTTGAGTTTTGAGATATTTTCTGGATTGTGTTATCTTAGACACTTAGACTTCTCTGGTTGTATCTATCTTATCATCCTGTCTTAGATGTGATTGAGACTGTATTATGCTATGTTACCTCCATTCGGAGTGTATATACTTTACATGTACTTTATATTGTTAGATGATTGACCTAGGACAGCGTTCTACCGGCGACACTACGGCGTAGGCTGGACGTACCCATGTCTCGTGCCCTTACTCTAGGGTGCGGGTCGTGACAGAGTTGGTACTGTTGGAGTTTTCGGTTTTTCCTTTAGAAAGCTTTAGTCCTACATCGGAAAAAACAAAGAGGTTGTATCTCTATATATTAGCTTTGCTATTATTGGAGATGCACATGTGGTGTGGAGGTGCACATGGGTTTGCCATGTGGGGTTGTTTTTCTAATGGGAAAAAGGCTAAAATCAACAATTAAAGCATTCATGCTTTTTTCTCTTGGGAAATTTATTTCTATGGGAGCTAAGCCCCGTAGGGGCTTAGCGACTCGGACTCAGACTCGGACTCGGACTCGAACTCGGGCTCATGGGCTCATGAGGTGTAATATGGCATTTTGTTGGCATATTTTGCACTTAGCACGTCAGCATCGTCGCTAGGCACATAGTGCACTTTAGTTGCGCTCGTTGTACGAGCCACTTGCGCTGCCACGTTGTGCAAGCCCAGTTGTGCTGCCCAGGTGCGCATGCCCAGTTACGCAAGTCAAGTTGCGCTGTCCAGGTGCGCGCCTAGGTTATGCTCAGGTTGCGCTGGGTTGCGCTGAGTTGCGCGGGTTGCTCGGGTTGCGCTGGGTTGCACTGAGTTGCGCGGGTTACTCGGGTTGTGCTACGTGCGCCGTGTGCGCAGTGCGTGCAGTGCGCGAACTGTGCGCAGTTCAGTGCGCGCTCTGTTGCACAGAGTACAAGGAGCGCGGGCGCAGTTGGTGTAACTTGCAGCAGAACGTGCGTTTGCATGTTCTGGGCGGTTGCTACATGTTCGGGGTAGTTTTTACCACGTCCCTAACTTTGTGGCAACCGAACAGTTGCTGCAGGACCTATATAAGGCATCCTCTCTCTCTCTCAAGGCTTAGTACATACAGAAAAAAAAGGGAAGCCTCCACAAAAAGTTTATGAAGTGTTTTTTAACACAAGTAAACAAATATTTCAGACGTGTTCTTTAACACAGTTCTGATCTTCCAGTAGCCTTTGCGAGAGAGAGAAAAGGCGTCGACCAACGTTGCTTTTGCACGGGAGTTCATGTCCATCCGAGGAGTCAGAAGAGCAGGAGTGTTCCAAGTTCTCCGACGAACTTGCTGGTTCCTGGAAGCTGTTCGTGTAGGGCGAATAAAGCTTTGAGCAACGGTGATTATTCACCCCAGCAGGAGTTTTTCCATCTTTCGTCTGTCACCTTCTTCGTTGCTGCCAGTAATTCTGATTGTATCTTCTTTTAAGAAGTACTACGATCTGATTGCTGTTGATTACAAAATCATTTTAGATTCTCGTAATTCAGAATTACCTTCCTTGAAGTGTTGATTTGAAACATTGTTTTTACAATTGTTTCATTTTCTCAATTTTTCTATCGAAAAATTGTTCCCCGGCACTAACAGGTACCTCTCACCACATCGCGAGGAGATATCATGTGGGTACATCTGGACTTAGTGCCCGAAGTTACCCAGGCGGTGTCATCTTCTACCAACAAAAAAAGAGCAGGAAGTCTAGATCCTTTCATACAATTTCAGCCGAAGCTGAGGAAGATGCACGGTTGTTACCCGGTCTGGAGCATAAGTCAAGCCCACACGGGACAGTTCAGTCGAAGATCTCAGCCGGCAACATTGCCTCCCTCTGATGTTCCAAGGCCATCTCTGCCTCTACTAGCGGATAAGTCCAAGCCAAAGAAAACCTGCTTCGATAGGCCACTACGTAACGATGCACCTTAGGGACTGGAGAGACCTTATAACTTTGACATATTAGCACAATTGGCTAATACGCCAGCAAAGTTGTCATTATACGAGCTCCTAAGGCTCTCCAAGGATCTTCGTGTCGTATTGAGCGAAGCACTCCAAAATGCTGACGCCTACTTAGCTCAGGTCAAGCCTCCAGGAGAAGACCCGTCAGCAGATTTACAGGGCAGCAATGGCACAGATGGAATGCCCAACATCATATTTACTCCACAGGACATGTTGATTAAGTCTAACTTGCATGATCGCCCCTTGTACTACACTGGATACATAGGCGACATCAAGGTGGATCGGATGCATATCGACCCTGGCTCGTCAATAAGCATCATCCCGAAAAGCATGCTCTAACTTCTTGGCATACCTATGTACCGACTAGCGGCGACCAACACTGCCATTAGCGGTTTCAACTCGGAAAGGAGCTATCCCCTAGGGAAGATCCGATTGAAATATCAAATTGGTGACCTGAAGATGGAGGTTACCTGCTACGTCATAGATGCAGACACCTCCTACAATATCCTCCTGGGGCATCCATGGATACATGACTGCATGATCGTGCCATCTACACTTCACCATTGCTTCAAGTATGTCAGTAAGCATGGCTTTGTGAAGACTGAATTCGCCGACATCGATCCCTTCAAAGGGGTTGAATCTTATTACTCTTCGGAGGCTTGTCTATATGACGAGTCCAAGAAACACATAACTGACGAACTAGAGGCCATCACAGGGCCAGAGGAACCCTTGAGAATTCATCTCCAGGCTCGTAAACTGGACAAAGCTGCACCCCTTGTCGCAGCTGTGCACAAAGAGGTACCCGGTTCTCCTGCCTCACCTCCACAATTGGAACCGATGGTCATATGGCTCCCAAGATCAAACCAGGAGCCAAAACCCGTCGTAGAGTCGATGGTGATCCGATTGTCGAAATCCAATCAAAGATAACAGGAAGATACGAGGCCCTATATGACGCCGATGGTGATCCGATTGCCAAAATCCACTCAAAGGCAACTGGAAGACACGAAGTCCTTTGCCAAGCCAATTGTCATCCGTCTTTCCAAGACGAACCGACAACCAAGTATTGATTCAGCATCCTCAGGCAAGCCGATACCACAAGCTGAACCCTCGGTGATCAAGTTACCCAAGACAGTATCCCGACCCCCGATCACGTAGGGGTAGCCGAAGAGGATGTAGAACTCGCCAAGTACCTGGTTGCACATGTGGATAGCCCCTCTCTTGATGATGTAATCCTTGTTGACAAAATTCCTTATTTCATCAATAAGAGGCTGCCATTGAACTATCCTGAGTGTAATAAACTCAACCTGATGTATATTGTGGGACTCGGTCGGGATGTTAACCTGCATACACAGATGACAACCGTCCATACCCCGAACCGACTTGCTCCCATTAAAGATGCCTACTTCCTAGTCCTAAGCAAAAGAGGAGGGGATCATACGATCATCTTTGGCCTAAAAGAAGGTCCTCAACCCTTCATGCCTCGAGAGTTTGATCTCGAACCCGATACTGCAAGGCTACCGTTCTACCTGTATAGTCCTCAGGCCAAGTACTTCATGCAAAAGTAGAGGTATGACATGGAGGCTACCCCCGATCTGAATTACGGCAGCGGACGGCGATCGCCTCTGCAACTCTCAACTCCGTCTGGGAAACCTCGAAATTATTACGGCAAATCCAGACACGACCTCGGGTATGTTACACCAGCAACAACGCTCGAGAGTTCTGATGAAGAATGCGAGTGGCACTCTCATTCGTCCGACACTTATGACTCCGATAGCAGTATTGGAGATATATTTAGACAGATATTATCTGTCAATATGACATCTGCTGGTATCGAAGAGGAAGACGAAGATCTGCTCGAACCACTTGAGCTGAAGCTATGGGTCCAGCAACTAGATACACAATAGGAGAAATGCTTTGAACTTTGTGATCCTCCCACTGAGGACGAGGTCATGAAAGTTAACTTCGATGATGAATCCTCTCCAAAGCCAATCTTCGTTAGTAAAAGCCTGACAGACGGCGAGAGGGAGTCATTGTTGTAACTCGTCAGAGATTACATCGACGTCTTTGCCTGGAGTTATGAAGACATGCCAGGGCTAAATCCTGAGATCATACTTCATAAGCTCAATATTTATCCGGACGCAAAACTATTCAAACAACAGCAGAGGCGGTTTCGTCCAGACATCATGAACTCCATTGAAGCAGAAGTAAACAAGCTTATAGCTAGCAGTTTCATCCGTGAAGAGCATCACCCAGACTGGGTAGCCAACGTAGTACCATTCATCAAGAAGAACGAAAAGATCCGAATTTGCATCGATTTTCGTAATCTGAATACGGTATACCCTAAGAATGAATTCCCTCTTTCGATCACCGACATAATGATCGATAATACGTGTGGCTTCGAGCGCAGGTCCTTTATGGATTGCTTTTTAGGATACAATCAAATCAAAATATCTCTTGATGACGAGAAGTATACGTCATTCCGAACACCGATCAGCGTATATTATTATAATGTCATGTCCTTTGGCCTGAAGAATACCGGTGCTACATATCAACGGGCTATGAGTGTCATCTTCAGAGATCATTTGTGCAAGACGGTGGAGTGTTACGTTGACGACATCGCCGTCAAAAGCCGCTCCAAAAATAATCACTTACATGATTTGAGAACAGTGTTCGACCTCATGCGAGCGCACAACCTGAAGATGAATCCCACCAAGTCTTTTCTGGGCATGTCCAGCAGGAAGTTCTTGGGCTTTGTCATTACTTCCTAGGGCATTCACATAGATCCCGACAAAACAAAAGCAATCCTGGAGATGAGTCCACCGAGGAACCTCCGTGAACTCTGCGGCCTTCAGGGAATACTAGCCGATATCAGGAGGTTTATATCTAACCTCTCAGGGCGATGTCAACCCTTCACTCAACTCATAAGGAAAGGTGTCTCTTTCGTATGGAACGAGGAATGTCAGCGTGCCTTTGATGACATTAAGGAGTACCTGACGAATCCGCCAGTTCTGGTAGCCCCGATCGCCGAAAAGCCCTTCCTGCTCTATGTACGGGCGATGGAACACTCCCTCGGTGCTTTGCTTATACAGAGTAATGATGCAGGACATGAACAAGCCATTTACTATCTCAGCCGGATGATGGTAGGACCGGAACATAGGTACACCGCCGTGGAGAAGGAGTGCCTTGCCCTAGTGTTCGCCATTCAAAAAATACGATACTATGTGGCAGGGAAGACCATCCATATTGTTTCACGAGTTAATCCTCTCAGGGTTCTCATGACCAAGCCAGGCGCACTCAGTTCTCGTCTAGCCACCTGGGCGATACTATTATCCCCATACGACATGGTTTTTGTTCCGTAGAAGGATATCAAAGGTCAAGCCCTGGCTGACTTCTTAGCAGCCCATCCAGGCTCAAAAACTGCCAAAATTTATGAAGAAATCCCTAACGAAGTCGTCGTCTCAAACTTGACTTCGCATAACGCCATTTGGCGAATGTTCTTTAACGGTTTCAAGAACGGGGCCACATGGTGATATCGTCGCTGGAGTCGGGGGTAGTATTAATTTCTCCCTCTGGATTGGTGGTCAATCGGGTATATTCTCTTACAGAACCCTGTTCAAACAACGTAGCCGAGTATAATGCTCTAGTCATCGGACTCCAACTCACAAAAGAAGTGGGGATCAAGTACCTGGAAGCATATGACGACTCACAGTTGATTGTTAACCAGATCCGAGGTTCATACGAGGTTCGCAATGAGAACCTGATTCCTTACTATCAGACAACAATTGCCATCATTACAACCTTATAAGGGTTCTTTATAGAGCATGTTCCTAGGCTCCAAAATATCGGAGCCAATGCCCTAGCAGGCCTCGCCACTTCCTTGGTACTTCTAAATGATACTCATCATTTAATCGATGTGATAGGCCATGAGCTGGTATATACCAAGAACAATGTTCAACTGGGTACAAGTTACTCTACCCAGATAACCGACGACATATAAGACTGGAGACGCCCGCTTGTCGACTTTGCAGTCTATGGAATTCTGCCAGAGAATGTGAAGGAAGCAACTTCAATCAGAAGACACTCTCTCAGATTCTTCTATGATACGGAGACGAAAATGTTATATCGATGATCCTACGATGGGCTACTATTAAGATGCCTGTCAAATATAGAAGCCAAAGAAGCCTTACGCGAGGCTCACGATGGCGCCTGCAGGGCTCACCAACCTGGCCTAAAATTGCAAGATTATCTCCGCCGGATAGGTTATTACTGGCCCACGATGGTAGCTGATGCAGTTGATTATGCAAAGAAGTGTAAGGATTGCTAGATCCATGCAGATTTCATACATCTACCATCCGAATTCTTGTACCCGATAGTGGCCTCTTGGCCATTTGAAGCATGTGGAATGGGCATCAGTGGGCCAATCACCCTGCCGTCGTCTAAGGGGCATCGGTTCATACTTGCAATCACCGATTACTTCTCCAAATGGGCGGAAGCTGTTCCGCTGGCAGAGGTGAAGACATCGAACGTGATTAGCTTCATAAAATATCATGTCATTTATCGTTTTAGACTGTCCTGGAGGATTATTCACGACAATGGTCCGCAGTTCGCAAGCCACGCTTTCTATCGATTTTGTGACAAGAATCGGATTCAGAACATAGCCTCGACAGCATATAACCCATCGTCTAACGGTCTGGATGAAGCTTTCAACAAAACCATAATCAAGCTCCTCGAAAAGTATGTGTCTTCAAACAATCGAGACTGGAATGAAAAGCTTGGCGAGTTCTTATGGGCGTATCGTACCACGATTCGGACGGCTACAGGAAATACACCGTTCTCCTTGGTTTACGGGAGCGAGATAGTCCTCCCATTGGAGACTCAGATCCCCTCACTTCGAGTGGCCCTTACTTATCGGTTAACGTCGGATGATAACTACCGCCGACGGCTACAAGAGTTGGAAGCGTTAGACAAGAAGCGTTTACAAGCTCAACAAAGCATAGAGCTCTACCAAGCGCGCATCTCTCAGGCTTTCAACAAGAAGGTCAAACAGAGAATATTCCAAGTCGGCGATCTCGTCTTGGCCATTCGTAGACCAATGGTCATGACTCACAAGAGCCCCGACAAATCCTAGCCCAAATGAGAGGGTCCGTTCATCATCGAGACTGTATTCTCCAACGGTGCGTACCGTCTCGCACAACAAAATGGAGACTTGCTCATGATGCCCATCAACGACAAGTTCCTCAAGAAATATTATGTCTAAACGACATCTTCCAACTATCTCTCAGATTATGAGTTATGTACCCTCTGGTATCGCTGAACTTACACTATGACGTCAAATCTTCCAGATTGTTGAGTCATGCACCTTCAGATACCACCGAACTTACTCTCTGACTACTCCGAGTGGATTTATATCTCATGAACTTCCACATTAAATGCTTTTTTCACTAAAATGTGCCTCAAAATCTATTACCCGCACCACCAGTGCGCCGAAGGGTAATGGGTCCATAAAACTTATCCTAATTGGTGCACAAAAAGGGTAATAGGTCCACAAAATTCTCCAATAGGAAAAACAACCATGTCCATATTACCTCTAAGTTGTTTTCCTGTCCATCACAAACAAACCACTCCAATAAATAGAACTTTCACGTTGATAGCACCTCTGAGTTATTTTGTGTATCTCCATTAGGCCTACTCCTACCACATCCTCATTACCTCTGAGTAGGGAGGCTCTATTTTTGACCCATATTTACCACATTCTCATTACCTCTGAGTAAATATATTAGTTTTCTCTCCACTTATTATCAGTACTCGCATTGCCAGTACACAAAAAGGGTAATAAGTCCATAAAAGTTATCCTAATCTATTACTCGTACCATCGGTGTACCAAAGAGTAGTAGGTCCATAAAATATTATTCAAATCTATTTGCTCGTATTTCCAAATGTACAAAAGGGCAATAGGAGCACAAAAGTCCTCCAGTAGGATATTCTTTATCAAAATGCTGTATTAGGCCCTCTAGTACAAGCACCACAAAATACTACAAACAAAGAATAGAGGAAACGTATTCTGTTTATTCAAAATCAGTTATATTCATAGGACTACACTTCAGCAAAGGGTTACACCGGTATCCAAAAGAAACAAAACATGAACTACAGCTAAAGACAAATAGAAACACAAAGACAAATACGAACGCTTATTTGTCATATTCCTGGAAACAACAATTACATGGCATCCCATGGATCCCTACAGTTAAGGATCATAGTTCCGTTGAGGCATATACCATTCTCTCATCCATTTCGCATACGAAAGATCTATTTGATTAAGGTCTTCGGCGGGAGCAAGAGGGTCAGAACTCCCAGTGCTGCTACCTTCAGACTTGGGTTCCTCCTTCACAGCAGCCTCAATCTTGGGAGTAATTCCCTCCCCGGTGGACGCTAGCTCTTCTTTTACCTCAACTTTTGGTATCACCTCCTCTTTAACAAACGATGACTCTTGTTTGATGAAAGGGGGAAGCATCTCCTCCTTCATAATGGTTTCAGCCTTCGGCACGGATGCTACAAAAATCAAAGAAAGAAGATAGTCATATAAAAAAAAGGACTCCTTTTTTAGCTATGCGGCCTAACAGAACTCATGCGGCCCAGGCCTGAGACACTTAGGCGGCTCTGTCATGGAGTGCTCATGCGGCTCATTCATGAGGCACTTATACAGATTATGCAACTCATGCGGCTCAGTCATGAGGCACCTATGCATTTTTTGCAGCTCAGGCATGAAGTAATCATGCGGCCCAAAGTCATGAGGCCGGCTCAGTCATGAAGTACTCATGCAGCTCAGTCCTTATGCAGCTCAGTCATGAAATACTCATGCGGCCCAGTCATTACTCATGCGGCTCAATCTTGAGGCAATTATGCGGCCCAATCATACAGTATTCATACGGCCCAATCATAAAGTGCTCATACGGCTCAGTCATGGGGCACTTATGCGGCTCAATTATGAAGTGTTCATGTGGATCAGTCATGGAGCACTTATGCGATTTAAGTTCGAATAAGCAGAGCTCATACGGCTCAGCCCATGCGGCCCTATCATACAGAACACATGCGGTCCAAATGAGATAGGACATGCATTGACCAGGCTTGAAGCACAGATGCAGTATATAACAGGCCTGCGCATAAAATATATGATATGGCCATTTAAAATTTCAGTCGTCGCCTTCCCACCATCCTTATTCTTGATAGGGAGTTGCACGTCGAGATGAATGGAAGAAGAGTCTGCCGCTCGCGAAGGAGAAGCAAGTTCCTTCCCTTTGGCCGTCGCACCAGTCGACTTGGAAGCTTTTGGAGCCATAGCAGAAAGTATAATGAAGTCGAAGGAGAAAAAGGTGAAAAAGAAAAATCTCTCTCCGAATGACCCCTATTTATAGAGTTTCTGATAAGTGCCTCTTCGATTCTCGAGATCATTAAAGATAATAACGATGTTTGGGAACTTTATCCATAATAACCGCCAGCTTTATCTTGAAGAGAGCCTCTTCGATTCTCGAGATCATTAAAGATAATGGCAACGTTTGAAGACTTTATCCCTAGTAACCGTCGGCTTTATCTCGAAAAGAGATCCACAACCGAATCAAGAAAATTAAATACAGCAGTGACAGCTGGCAGGCTGATGGGGCCTCTTTGTGGCACAAGATTCCCTGCGACTTGAAGACTCCCTGCGGCTTGACATAATTCCATGCTTCTTATTTAAAGTATTCCAAATTTGCAATTTGAAAACTTTGAAGGGGGTCTTGTAGAAGCATGAAAAATATGGGGTTCATGCGGATCACAATTGGCCGCATATGTACTTTGGGCCAAACAGGTCCGTATAAAGGAGAGCCGTATGACAGATTTAACACCTTAAGCGGCACGTCGACAACCAGACTGATTCGAGCCGCAGAAGAAAGATATACGGCCAAGTGGATCAGTTTGTTTGATAAAGCTGACAGGTTTTGTCAAAAACTAACAAAAAATGACAGCTCTGACACTCTGACAAAAAGATAAGACGCGAGACGTCACCAAAAGTAGGGTTCATACGCTTTCATGCGGCCAAAAGGAGTGTTACCCAAGCCGCATGAACCTTATGCGGCTCAAACATATACGACCCCAAAGTCTCCGAACTTCATGCGGCCAAGGATGACTGTGACCCAAGCCGCATGAGCTTTATGCAGCCAAAATACAGAATCTATGCGGCTTAAATGTCCTTAAGCTATATGCGGGCTAAGAAAGATTGCGACTTAAGCCGCATGAGTCTCATGCGGCCCCACATGGCCGAAAACTGAGAGACTCATGTGGCTCAAGATGATTTCTATCCTACGATTGTAGGTCCAAAAAATCAAGTTGCACCCATCAACAAAATTATAAAAATCAAGAAATACAACTTTCAAATAAACTGCGCAGACATCAGATTGCGCATCATTCAGATTGCGCACACTAGACTGCGCACACTTTCAACTGCGCAAGCTGACGTGGCCATATCATCATTACTTGACACAATCAAATCTTCTGACAGCTGACAACACAAAGAACGAGGAGACTGTTTGTTTATTGCGTCGCACAGCGCTCGAGGACAGCTGTACATACAGCGTAATCCAGTGCCTGCGCAATCCAGCCCAGCGCAATCCATCTTAGCGTAATCCAAAGTTAGCGCAATTCATGTGGCGCACTTCATCATGACAACTGACAAAAGTACACGTGGCATTCATGCCATCAATTGTTCGTTACGTGGCAACCGTCTGCACACGATCATGCGCATTTCAATCAAATGATGCCATGTGTCCAAGACAGATGGCCCACGACCAGACAACTGCCTGCGCAGTCTGATGCTGCGCAATCCAGTTCCTGCGTAATCCAACTTGCGCCATTCAGAATAACTAAAAGTTAGTTATTTCCAGAACTCTATAAATAGAGTTTCAAGTCTTCATTCAAGGGGATCAGATATAAAGTACAGAAATATCAGAGAGTTCAGGAGTTCTTGCCCAAGTGCTGCTACATTCTTCCGAGGCTTTTGCCTTCAACTTCAGAGGCTACCGTCTTCAAAGTTTACATCGTCCAAGAGATAAAGCAATCGTCTTCTAGATTGGATTCCTACAGTTGTACTTTTCCAGAATTCTTATAATCTTTACAAAGTTTGTATCAATAAAGTTCATACTTTTGTTTTTGCAAACAAAATGGCGACTCTGCTGGGGACGACTTTCTCCTCTGACGAGGAAGTGACAACTCAATGTGACGTTGCGTCTATCAGAAAGACGCAGAAGACTCTGGTTGTGAAGGTCAACCAGACGGCCTACGAAGCCCTGATCAACTCCAGGACCACCCCTCGTACTGCAACAACTTCTGCCACAAGCAAAGTGCGCCCAGTGTGGGTCCCTAAGAATGCTGTACAGTTTATTCCTTCTGCTAAGAAGACTGCTGCGCAGTTTGCTGATGCTGCCTCTAAGACAGCTGCACATTCTAATGTTTTTGCTGTCAAGGATGCTGTATAATCTGCTGTTGCTAGTGCATAAGAGACTTTATATGCTGCCCTATCAAGGTGCAAGACTCCTCTGCCTCTGGCGCAGTTGGCTGCCAATCTTTCTGCGCAAACTAACACTCCAGCAACTAGAGTCCACCCCAAACACTCTGTGGCCAGAACTCCTGATGCACAAACCATAGTATCTGTGGCCAGAACCAGAAAGTCATCTACCAAAGACTCTCCTGCGCAACCTGCCAGTGTGCCATCAATTCATGCGCAAACTGTGCCTGCACAATCCAAGAGAGACAGCCATTTGGCTAATCTTTCTTCTTCTCACAACAAAGGGAAGAGTGCTGCTCCTCTCCAACACCCTGCTGCTCCAGCACAATCTACTGGGGGTAGTCTTTTGGCTATTTCTCTTCCTCAGAACAAAGGAAAAGGCCCTTTGGTCTTTTCTCAAACTTCCTCGTATCTTGACTTGGAAGACAACAGAGGAAAACGCTCTTTAGCTAACCCTTCTTTCCAAAATAAAGGAAAAGGCCCTTTGGTCTTTTCTCAGCCTTCTTCGGTCTTTATCGTAGAAGATCACACTGAATGTGCTTCGGCATCAGTCAGTACAAAAACTCTTTCAAACAAAGATTCTTCTCTCCATGTTAAAAGAACTTGTACTGATCAAAGAGGTATTCTGCCTACTCCGGTAGCAGAATTCCAAGATCTCCCAACCCTCAAAATCTCCCGTTCAAGACAGAGAAAATTGCTGGTGTCTCAAACTGAAACCCCTGGGGGTGAGTTTGCTGATTTAAAAACTTATCTCAACAGGCCAACTTCGGTAAAACGTAAACAGCCAATGCCAAAGACCAAACATCATCAAAAACAAACTTCCAGGATCAAGAATTCGGATACCTATGCCAATGAAATGAGCACTTCCCTGTACACTCAAGGGACAAAACATTTAAAGAATCGGAACCATGTTCTGAATGTTATTAAAGAACATATCCCTCGAACTTCTTCTCGTCCCATTGCTGTTCCTGATCTCCGAGAACACCTCAAGCAAAGACGGGACAACATCTCTACATCCCCAGTACAACCACTTGGATACCATTGCAATCACAAAGTGGTCATCAAGTGTTATTGCCAGACAACCAGACAATCTGTCTTCGATCGTCTAAATTATTCTAACTCTGAACCTATGTCAGAAGATGAAGACGAGGTTCTATACGCTTCCGTCAACATGACTTCCAGAGACACTGGGGGTAGGAAGTGCTCTAAGCACGGTAAGTCTCGCAAGCCAAGCCAATGGTATTTGGATTTACTTCAAGAATCTTCTGAAGGAGTATTCCAACATACTCGGTCCCGAAGCCGAAATACAATCGGTCAAAGGAATCTTCAAGATCCTTCTGGTCGTCTTCCTCCTTCTCATTCAGGAGATGACTCTTTCTCTGACTACGATGCATACAGTGAAAGCTCAGAACAGACAATGTCCTCCACTGTACCCAGAGAAGTGACAACTTATATTGTCAATGAAGATCTCGATGCTTCCAGTTCAGCTGGTCAAGTACAAAGAATAGCTGTACTAGAAGATAAGTTGAAGACCATGGCTGAGATGGTTGTAAGTATGCATTCTATTATTGTGGCTCAGCACACAGTGCCACCGACTGTACCGCCTGCAAATCCTGAAATCATAGCATCGTTGGTGCTTGTTAATGCAGGGCTGGGGGTAGCATCTCTTCCAGTACCTTCTATACAAGTTCAACCTACACCCAGTCAGTCAGGTGCTGGGGGTAGTGCTTATCATACTGTTCCTCCTCCTAACACCGTGGTTCAGCTTGCTCCTTCTACATCAGTAGAAGATGCCAATGAAGCTGTGAAGCTCCTGCGAACTCAGTTCGAAGCTTTCAAGGAGAAGGACAACTTGCAAAGATTGGAGATCAAGCAACCTTACCCAGTTGAATGGAAGAAGTCCCGTTTCCTCCGAAGTACAAGATCCCAACCATTTCACTGTTTGATGGCAGCACATCTCCCAGTCAGTTCATTAACCACTTTGAGGTTATGACTGTTCAACTTCAACCAAATGACGCTCTTCTTACCAGAGTATTCGTCGGCTGTTTAGCCGGCGTAGCATACGATTGGTATAGAAGCTTGCCCGATGGTTGTATCACCTCCTTCTCTGGCTTAAAGCAAATCTTCTTGGAACGAATTTACGAGGGGATCAATGACATGACTATGTCAGCTCTCAATAAAATCAAACAAAGGCACAATGAAACTACTGAGAGTTTTATTGAAAGGTTCGGTCGGAAAGCTTTAAAAATGCCACCAGGAACTCCGGCTGCTGTCACCATAAACACCTGCAAGGCAAATCTATTGCCTATCATCAGCATGTGGACGGGGTCTACTCAGTTCCAAGATTGGCCATCCTTCATTGTCAACGCTAAAGCAGCTGAAGTTAGCGCCGACAAATTTAAGCAGCTAGGGGTACAAATGTCTAACCCCGACCGGGATGAACATCAAACATCAGGTGGTGGCAATCGCCAGAACAACCGCAAAGCAAAAGAAACTTTGAACATCAATTTGAACAAGAACAAAGAATCTCTGGCGGTTAACGTAGCTCCTCCTACGTCCACTTCTACTCCTTCAGCACCTCTACCGAGAGAACCTCGTCCTAAAGTAGAATATTCCTTTGATGAGAATGACACAGCGAGCATCTTTGATTGCTTAATCAAAAGCAATAAAATCTAACTTCTATATCCAAAGAAGCCTGATGAAGTCGATAAGACTGATCATCCCAAGTACTGTGTCTATCACAGGTTCATCGGACATCCCACTCGAGCATGTTATGTGCTCAAAGGCAAAATCCAGGAGCTGGTCAACGCTGGCGTCGTCACTCTGCAACAAGACGAGAAGACTGTTACTGCAAATATGGTATCAGTTTAGTTCGGTGACTTCTCGCCCTAGATGGTGCAGCATGGCGTTATTCCTATCCCCAAAACTACTCTTGAGATTGAGAATCTCCCTCCTCCACAAAGTGAAGGTCTCGTCCCTTTGTCTCTTGACAATGGCGAGATCATGTGGATTCATCCGGATCTTGCTTCAGAGTTCGAACTTCCCTCTTCCTCCAAGAAGAAAGACCGCTCCAAGGACAAGACAAAAATTTGCAACATGGTGTCTTTTGACCCCATAGTTGATGAAGAAATCCTGCTGGGCACCAGATCAGGGAAAGCTTATCTAAAGGATTATTCCGAAGCTCAAGAGAATCCTGCTTATTCTTCTGAGCCTGCTCCAGTTCAGCCTGTTTCTACTGAGGATATTCCTACTGTGTCATCACCGGTTGTGATACCCATTCTTCCTAAACTGACGGTCACTGACAAAGGCAAACATCAAGTCCGCTTCGACAAACCTTTGAAGAAGACATCTCCTTCTGGACTTGAAAAGCCTTACAACTTTGATATTTTGGCTCAGTTGGCCAATACATCGGCCCGGTTGTCAATCTTTGAGCTCTTGCGTCTCTTTAAAGAGACTCGGGAAACTCTGAGTGAGGCTCTCATGCAAGCTGAAACCTGTTTAGCCCTTCTAAAGAAGCCAAAAGCAGAACCAGTCTCTTGCCTCCATTGTCATAGTGTGTTGGAGTTAATTCCAAACATAACTTTCACACAGGAAGACATGTTGATGGAAGACAACAGGCACGACCGTCCCCTCTACTATACAGGATACGTCGACTCGATGAAAGTCGATCGTATTTTGATAGATCTAGGGTCTGCTCTCAGCATTATGCCGAAGACAATGTTGGATGCGCTGAAAATCCCAATGCATAGTCTTTCCAGTATAATCACCACCATCCTTGGGTTCAATCAGGGAAGGAGTGAGCCTCTGGGCAAGATTCGCCTAAAACTCCAAATAGGCAATCTTCGCATAAAGGTTACCTTCTACATCATTGACAATCATGGTTGTTCCTACAATGCTTTACTGGAAAGACCATTTCTGCACGAGCATAACATTGTCTCTTCAACTCTCCATCAATGTTTTAAATATGTTGATGACAATGGAGAGGTACAAAAGGAGGTTGCTGATCTCTATCCTTTCAAAGGCGTCGAAGCATATTGCAACGATGCTCGTATGTACAAGGACGAATTCATGAAGGTTGTCCTGTCTTTGGATACTGAAGAAGAGCAAGAAACAGTGCCTAATGACACCCGTATCATTCCTGTCAAAGGGTGTGTTTCTCGTCCTCAATCCTTTAAGCTACTGGCTATTCACTTGCCAGTTCAGAAGCAATCAATTGATGATCAAGATCAAAGGGAGCTCACCTCTTCTGAGCCGCTTGTTATTGACTTACGTCATAACAAGGATAAAAAGTAGCTCACTTCTTCTGAGCCACTTGTTATAGATCTATCTCATAACAAGGAGAAAAGGGAGCTCACCTTCTCTGAGCCGCTTGTTATCGACCTCCATCGTAACAAAGCTAATCCTCCTCCACGTTCTTCTTCTCTCCCTCTTGTAATCAATCTGACCAAGCCTGCTAAGGCTAAAGGTCTTGCTGTAAATACAAATATACAAATCAATGAAAAAGCATCTACTTTCCAGTATACGGATGTCATTTATCATGCTAAATGCTATTTGGATATGTTATATAGCTTTCATTCATTTACAATAGGAGTTGTGCAATCTCCTCAAACTGAAGTTTTATTTGAACACCCAAAGAATTCATACCGTATTGTTTCCGCTCGTAAGAAAGGCGAGAGTCCAATACTTTTTAGTAAAGGACCGGAACAACAATTCAGCTATACGGATGATAGCAAAGTCAACGACACGGGGCATCTTCAACTCCGTCGTTACAGTCAACAATCAAAAGACATCATCCGAAAGATGGGTTACGACTTCAAGAGTGGCCTCAATTACGGTAAAGGACAGAGAACTCCTATTCGAACGACTGTTCCGAAAGGAAAGTCAGAGATGTACTACAGCAGGACCAAAAGAGGTCTCGGATATGCTTCACCTCCATTATTATCCCCAGCAGGCTCTGAATCCGATAGTGAGGAGCGTTCTAACTCTTCTGATTCCAGATCGTGGGATTCTGACACCAGCATTGGTCAAGTTCATCTGTTGACTGTATCTTCTAACATGGTCTCCGTCGAACTTCCAGAAGGATATGACAAGGATATTAAAAAAAGTCCTGAAACAGATCCTTGGGCCCAACGAATGGATACCCAGTGGGAACTCCGATTCGAACAAAAGGAACCGCCTACCGAAGATCAATTAGTTCAAGTTGATATAGGAGAGAATGGGTCGCCTCATCCAATATTTATCAACAAGAACCTTCCAGAGGAGGATAAACAAGAATTAATTCTTCTGATTAAAGAATACATTGATGTCTTTGCCGGGAGCTATGAAGACATGCCAGGACTGGATCCTAAAGTTGCTACTCACAAATTGAACATCTTGTCGAATGCAAAACCGGTCAAACAACAACAACGGCATTTTAAACCAGAAATGATGGACGCAATTGACGATGAAGTCAAGAAGCTCATAGCTTGTGGCTTTGTCAAAGAAGAGCAGCATCCTAATTGGGTTGCTAATGTTGTCCCAGTTCTAAAGAAAACCGATAAAGTTTGAGTCTGCATCGACTTCCGGGATCTTAATGAAGCATGTCCAAAAGATAAATTTTCTCTCCCTATCACGGACGTCATGATTGACAACACCTGTGGATTTGAAAGAATATCTTTCATGGACGGATTCTCGGGATATAATCAGATTCGGATAAATCCTGAAGATGAAAAGCATACTTCTTTTCGCACTCCTCGTGGAGTCTACTGTTATACTGTGATGCCGTTTGGTCTCAAGAACGCTGGTGCAACATACCAACGAGCAATGAGTACCATTTTTCGAGATCATCTGCGCAATACTGTCGAATGCTATGTTGACGATATCGCTGTTAAAAGTCGTCTAAAGGAAGATCACATCCAAGAATTGAGAACTATCTTCAATCTCATACGCCAATATCAACTCAAAATGAATCCCACCAAGTCATTCTTGGGTGTCTCCAGTGGCAAATTTCTCGGCTTCGTCATTACCTCTAAGGGTACACACGTGGATTCCAAGAAGATCAAAGCCATTCAAAAGATGCGTCCTCCACGCAACTTAAAAGAGCTACGAGGATTTCAAGGTCGACTTGCGTACATCAGGAGATTTATTTTGAATCTGTCTGGACGCTGCAGACCATTCACTCAACTCATGAAGAAGGGTGTATCTTTCGTTTGGACCGAAGAATGTCAACGAGCATTTGACAACATCAAACGGTATCTTATGAACCCACCAGTCTTGGTGCCACCAATCTCTGGCATACCATTCTTAATGTATGTCCGTGCTATGGACCATTCATTGGGTGCTTTACTTGCCCAAAAGAACAAAGAAGGTCATAAACAAGCCATTTACTATCTTAGTCGTACTATGATTGGTGCTGAACATCGTTATAATCTGGTCGAAAAAGAATGCCTAGCTCTTATGTTTGCTGTTCAAAAGACTCGGTATTATATCATTGGCCAAACTATTCATGTCATATCCCGAGTTAACCCTCTTAGGGTACTCATGAAGAAGCCTAGCACACTCAATTCTCAGCTGGCTACATGGGCCATTCTGCTAGCCCAATATGACATGGTATATGTTCTTCAAAAATCTGTCAAAGGTCAAGCACTGGCGAATTTCTTAGCAGCTCACCCTATTCCAGAGACGTCCAAACTCTACGATAAAATTCCAGACGAGACTTTGGAATCTAATACAGTCTCTGAAGAATTTCCTACTTGGCATCTATTCTTTGACGGTGTATCCAGAATTGGACCCAATGGTGCCATTGTCGCAGGAGTTGGAGTTGTCCTTGTTTCTCCAGACGGGTCAGCTATCCAAAGAGCCTACTCCCTAGATGAGCCTTGCTCCAACAATGTGGCAGAATATAATGCTCTACTCATTGGCCTTCAGCTAGCTAAGCAACTCGATGTCGAGTATCTTGAAGTCTATGGTGACTCCAAGCTGGTTGTTAACCAGGTTAGAGGGACTTATGAAGTTCGCCATCAAGATTTAGTGCCTTACTTTGAAGCGGCAATCAACATGGCTACATCATTCAAAGCCTTCTTTATCGAATATGTACGCCGAGCTTGCAATACTGAGGCAGATGCTTTGGCTAATCTTGCAGCAGTCTTAGCCATTCCTATCAAAAGACAACAGGTTGTGGTTATCTCTAATCGGGAATTGTTTTGCATTGAAAACAATCGTAATATTGAGTTCAGTAATCTTACTGAAGCCAATGTTATCAGTAAAGATTGGAGAGTTCCCTTCACCGACTTCGTAGTTAATGACATACTCCCTGAAGATCCTAAAGAAGCTATGAGTATTCGTTGGCGCTCTCTACGATTCTACTACAATCAGACCACTAAGACTCTCTACCGGTAAACTTATGACGGCCTACTTTTGCACTGTCTTGCTGGTGATGAAGCAAAGCAAGTACTGCATGAAGTTCACGATGGTGTCTGCGGAGCACATCAACCCGGTCCTAAGCTACAGGATCGTATCCGACGCATGGGTTACTACTGGCCCTCTATGGTATCAGATGCCATCGAATATGCGAGGAAATGTCGAGCTTGTAAAATCCATGCAGATTTTATTCATCAACCTTCAGAATTTTTACATCCGACGGCTGCTTCCTGGCCTTTTGAAGCTTGGGGCATGGACATAATAGGTCCCATCAATCCTCCTTCTTCTAGAGGACATCGGTTCATATTGGCAATAACCGATTACTTCTCCAAATGGGCTGAAGCTATACCTCTGGCTGAAGTCAAGACCAGCAGCATCATCAACTTTGTCAAATACCATATCATCTATCGATTTGGTGTACCTCGACGAATCATCCATGACAACATACCACAATTCATCAGCCAAAAATTTACGAGATTCTGCGATGATCATAGGATTGACAACGTCGCTTCAACAGCCTACAATCCTGCAGCTAATAGCTTAGCTGAAGCTTTCAATAAAACCATTATCAAGCTCCTCAAAAAGTTTGTGTCTATTAACAAACGAAACTGGAGTGAAAAGCTTGGTGAATGTCTTTGGGCCTATCGAACTATGGCCCGCAATCCCACAGGCTTTACACCTTTCTCTTTGGTGTACGATTGTGAAGCAGTTCTTCCTCTAGAACTTCAAATTCCTTCTTTAAGGATTGCCATTGCTAATGAACTCACTACAGAAAATAACGATCTTCTCCGACTTCAAGAGTTAGAAGCACTCGATGAAAAGCGGCTATTGGCTCAACAACATATTGAGTTATACCAAGCCCGCATCTCGAAGACTTTCAACCGCAAAGTTAAAGTCAGAGCCTTTCAGCAAGGAGAACTTGTTCTAACAGTAAGACGTCCTATGACTATGACTCATTCGAGCAAAGGCAAGTTCGATGCGAAGTGGGAAGGGCCTTATATAATCAGCAAAGTCTTTTCAAATGGAGCCTATCAACTTTCAGAGTTAGATGGTCGAGTTGTAATGATGCCTATCAATGGCAAATTCCTCAAGAAATACTATGTATAATGTAACAGAGATTTTATGTAAATATGATCAAACAGTTCATAAATAAAGTTTAATTTTTATTTTATCATAAACGATGTTACATAATATCAAGGAAGGTCACTATCGTCCTTCTCAACATTGGGACGCGGACCACTGCCATCCTTATCAAAGACATAATCAGCAAAAGAGTCGAGGACATCCTTGCTCGAGCCTACCAGGAACTTGCAAGCAGCCATCCTCATGGCTTCTTCCTCTTCAGTCTTTTCTGGTTCAAGCAAAAAGTCCAGGATATCCCGCGGTGGTTTGGGTGCAGACGAACCTTCGCCTACTTCTGCCTGCTTTGGCTGGACTGGATCGGCAGGACGTTCTTCAGTGCCCACTTGAATCTTCGGAACAATTTTGGCCTTCTTGGATGCATCTTCGGACGACATCTTTATGTTGAAAAGTGGAAATGATCATTCCTTCTAGATTTCTGTTCTATTTATAGGCGGAGATTCTCAAAACAACGAAACGACAATTCATCTGATGGTTCATCCGTTCATCATCATCTGACGGTTCGTCCGTTCATCACCATCCGACGGTTTACCTGTTCATTATATTCATTTGACGGTTCGTCCGTTCATTATCATCATCTGACGGTTCATCCGTTCACATTTATCTGACGGTTCATCCGTTCATCATCATCTGACGGTTTGTCCATTCATCACCATTCGACGGTTCACCCGTTCATCCGACGGTTCACCCGTTCATCTGACGGTTCACCCGTTCATTCAATTCATTTGACGGTCCATTCGTTCATCCCGACGATTCATTTCATTCATTTATTTTATTCACACATTTAGACGATTCATTTCGTTCGTTTATCCACATCAGCAATTTATCGTCCTCGATTAAGTTGTCTATTTAAAATAATAATATTTGACAAATTATATTATGCCACGTCCACATTTCCTCTGAGCAGATATAATGAATATGATTATTTTCTAAAATCGAGAAATATATCATGTCCTGTACCTCTGAATATATTTTCTATCTCTATTATTTATATCTGAACAAGATATGCAACAAATAATGGAGCCACAATAAAATATCTTTTTATTGATTGAAATTTAAGACATTACAAAAACATACATGCTGCAAAAGACAAGAAGATACAAGATATCTTTCTATTAAGATGGTGGTATCATCAAGCCGATTATCTGTTGCCTCAGAGTCTGTAGACGCTCTTCGCGAGATTCCATCACTCTCTTCCTGGCCTCTTTCATCCCAGATGTCTCATTAAAAGTGGGCATGGTTACCATTCTGCGAGTGATTTCATCATTATGAGCTGCGGCAT
The DNA here is from genome assembly GCA_029216955.1 of Iris pallida. Classification (NCBI taxonomy): domain Eukaryota; kingdom Viridiplantae; phylum Streptophyta; class Magnoliopsida; order Asparagales; family Iridaceae; genus Iris; species Iris pallida. The sequence continues at coordinate 6,645,262 of JANAVB010021999.1, read as the reverse complement.
ACTCGTCTCTTTCTTGGGTTATAGCACCGAGTTATTGGATTGCAGTTTGATGCTCGGTAACTTCATCTTCCAATTCTTCTTGGAGACGGGCAATCTCCGCTCTTAGTTCAACAATCCTTCTCTCTTTTCTTTCAGCAGTAGTTGTCACAGATTCCACCTTGGAATTGTACTCAGCTGATTTAGTAGCAAAAGTATCCAAGAGAATCTGGAAATTTACTCTCTCAATTGCAGCTTCATGAGCCATCCGTTCAAATTCCGCTTGAACTAAGGGTTCTATCTCCCCCTTATTGAGCTCTTTATAGTTCTTTATTGAAGTCTCTAGCTCATTTAAGATATGTTTAAAAAAAAGTAGCTTGGGGCTCGTCACCTTGCTCACGGATAGCATGAATTAAGAAAGAGATTGGACCTCTAACTGTGTAAAAATCAGCATCCTCTTTTTCCATCACTTTATTGATCAATGGCTCCAATGAATCGAAGAAGAATTTGGTAAATGATTGGACGACGAATTGATTGGTCGCCAGAGCACCAGGAATCGCAGCAACTCCTGTTGATGACGAGGCAGCAGGACGTTCAGTTTCTCGAACAATAGGCTCTTTGAACAGAGGAGCTAGAGTAGAGCTGGTCACTCCTCCTGGTTGTTCCTCTGTAAAATTAAATATTGTCATTTTGCTTGTCATTTGCTATTGTCAAAAAGAATCGAAAGTGAAAACAGTCTTACCATGACTCGATCCGACAACAGGCCTATCATCTGTTGGAACAGATTCTAGCTGAGCAGAAGTAGCTTTAGACACTATTGCCTGACTACTTTCTGCTTCGGAGCCACAGGATAAATGGCGACTGCTACTAGCAATTGTCGTCGCAAGTACTATATCCATGCATGCTGGAGGAGCGGGAGAAGATCCGGGTTCTGTATGGATAAGAATAAAGATGTTAGCTATCAAGCTGTTTATTAAAAGAAGATCGCTAATTTCATTACAATACCTTCGGGAGCAACAACTGGAGTTTCCTCCAAAGCCACTTCTTCATCAGCAATCTTCTCTGGAGATATCGGCACCTCAGCCTCCTTTTTAGGAGTCAGAGTGTCATCAATAGCTCGAGGAGATGTCTGGATCTCAACATCCTTTTTTGAATTTTGTGTCTCATCAACAGCTTCTGATGAGGTGCTCTCCTCGGTCTCACTGTCCTCGAGAGCCTCTTCACTAGCAGCAGCAGCGGCATGATCAGTTTCTTCTTGATAACCGAAGTCACAGTCATATAAAGCCTCGATCATCTAACGATCCTCTTTCTCGAGGGTTGCTCCCGGTGTAGCAGGAGGTTGAGTAGTATCCATCATCGGTAAAGGGGATGGCAAAGCTTCATGCTCTGTCTCAGCAATATTTTCTCTAGGCTCTACGGCCTTATTTCTCTCTTCACTCTGCACGATCTCTTTCCTTCGTTCTGGACTAGGAGTTTTATGCCCAGACTCAGAAACAGGGGTAGGAGATGGTAGGGTGATTCCAGCCACAGCGTTCATCCCTACCGAAGACAAAATTTGCCTTGGAGGAGAAACTGTTATCTTCTGTCTTCTGTGAGCCAGCTTCTTCCTTCTATGTAGAGGCCTCTCAGGGCTCTCTATGTTTACTACATCGACTTGTTTTTGAACAGAGGTCGGTGTAGCGGCTTCATCTCGAGTGGACTCGGCCAATTGTCTGGATTACGATCTGGTGGTAACCTTCTCTGAAGAATGTTCCAAGATCAATTTCTTCTTCACAGTTGGAGAAGAAGGATCTCTCTCCTTCTCTTCTTCTCCTTGACTGGAGATTTAACAACATTTAAAGAAATTCTTAAAGGTTGGTTGACTTCTCAGGGAAATTGACTTCCCTGGAAGCTTCTAATGGATCGTCCATTGGCTCATGTTCTTCATCGTTATTGGGAGCTAATGTATCAGTCGCTCTTCTCTTCAGACGATTTGCTGTTGCAAAACTATCAACGAGGCTATAGTTTTTAGCAAATGTATTTGCAGCTGTATAAAACTGTGAATAAGTATACAGCATTCTTGGACCGGCATCAGTTCTATTTGGCATCGAGAACACAGTCTTTGTGTCTCGAGCATTATAGTAAGCCCAGGCCCGGGCACCATCGATCAAATAACCTTTTCTTTGTAGGTACGTGATGGCATTACCTACATGAAACTGGTCATATCCAAACTGACGAGCGAAGCGGCTTGGCAGATATGGTTCAAGAAAGCATTCTTCTTCAAATCTATATACTAGATGGGATGGTCTGATTGTCTTCAGCCATTCAAAAGATACCCGACCTATTGGTTGCCTCCACAGGTCAATCAGATTTGCTGCCATATGCTCATAACCAGTTGAAGGGGAAGTATAAAGAAAATTCCATCCTTTGCCGAGGTTCAGAGTTCTTCTGCAGTCCCTCAAACTAGTATATATCCATCTGCTCTGTGAGAATCTACGTAGAAAACTGCCACCAACTGCTCCCATGGCAGGGTTCATCAATGATGGATGATGCAAGAGCAACCATCTGAATAAGTAGGTTTAAGGTAACTCTAGTCTGGGGAAGTTCACCTTATCACCCTTGCACTTGATCATATGATCAACATACAGACGAAGACCCGCGTTTATACTACAGGTCATCGCTGAAAGTAAGTCCATCCGGTAGCCGAAGACTAACCGGACAGCAGCAAAAAGAACACCGCGATGGAAGCGGTCTACAGCACTTGCTCCAGGCACAACGAATAGACGTAGCCAGTACGTCAAGAATCCTGCCAGCTGGGCTTGTTTGGACATGGACCTGTAGCCCATTCTTATGAAGCTCTCCACAAATTCTCCAGCCTTAAGAGGAGGATATTGATGTTCATCCTGAACTCTGATATCCATCCTCTTATTTTTCTCCATCAGCTTTAGCACTTCACTGTTACTGAGGGGTTGGAAGAAATCAGGATTGCAGGAGTCATGATCTTTTGTCTTTTTCTCAATAATGTGGTTGAAAAAAAGATAAGTCAACCATTTGGATGAATAGCATGTACCAGAAGAGCCGCTTTGGTAATACAAAGAGCATATGTTATAATGGCACAAAAGCTCATCAAAGACTTCCACCATCTTTGAATTCTCTCGACGAAGTCTATCTAACTCGTCGTTGGTCGGGACGTACTCCTCGTAAGGCAAATCACCAATTGGTAAATATGAGATATACTTTATCTCATGTAAAGCCAAGCCCATCTCTCCAAGGGGCATCATAAACGTCCCTGTCCTGTAGTGGTACCTCTCTGCCAGAGCCAAGAACAGATGAGGATTTGGAAAGAAGCCGTATACAGTAGCGTGTACCGCATTATACAGCTTAATTTCTCTGAGTTTATCTTCAAACTAGACCAGTATCCAATTAGCTATACAGCTCCATCTTTTGATGTCTGGGTTTACCAGACCTGTCAACCGGATGTCTTGATCCGGATATTTACCTTTTGCTTTGGCATACTCGTTGGCAAAAATTGGTGTCCTTATCGGTAGTAGCAAAGACGAGTTCTCGGAGGGAATGCAACCTGGTTTCAACCCCCTCAACAAAGTGCTGTGACGTTCGGAAGAACTGTAGAACATGTCCCTGTTGTTTGGACCTTTCTTAACACAGATCTTTCCGGTCCGTGCCGGTTGCAAGGGAGTGATGTCCCATTCCATCCTCCTTGGATGGCTCGCATGAGCATACCTTGCCAGAGGAAGGCATCTCGCTAGATCTGGTAACTTGATCAATTTCTCCTTCCATTGAAAAGTTCTCGATTCAACTCTAGGTCTTGGTTGAGAACTTTTATCAATAGCGTCTCCGAAGAGGAACATAGGCTTCCTATGAGTGACAGCGTCAACTGATTGCAAAGGCTGTCCATTTATCAGACTTAGCAAAGTCTCGTTATTCTGTGCTATCAAAATAATCTGACGAGAAGATGGAAGGGCATACTGGGGGAAGTGAACATGAGATAAGTCTTCTTTGAAATTTGGTTCAGCTAAAGTTCCAACAAATGTTTCATATTCAGGATCTTCTCTGGTGTCAACTGCATCAAATATAAAAAATCACAATTCAGTACAAGTCAAAGTCAAAAATTTTGTCATCAGATTGCGCAAACATCAGACTGCACAACCATCAGATTGCGCAACCATCAGATTGTGCAACCATCAGATTGCGCAACCATCAGATTGTGCAACCATCAGCTTACACTGACAAAGCTTGCGCAAGCATTATTTTGCGCTGATAAGATTGCACAAATCAGCCGATTGCACTGACTTTTGCCAGCGCAATTCAACCGATTGTGCAAGAAGATATTCTTTATAAAAATAAAGAATAACTAGTTCGTGCAACCAAAACCCTAAAAAGGGTGGCGCAGTATGATCGCATCTCTAAAAAGAGATAGATTTTGAAGATCAGTAAAGTCAAAAAGCCGTAAAAAGGGGTTTTCGATTGGGTTGTCTACCGCACAAAGCAGGGTGCATAGTCTCGTGACGGGAAGGATGAGGTGCAACCCTAGCCGAAGGCTCGACGGGGGCCTTGCCCTTATCGGCGGCGGAGGATCGTCTTGGAGCCATGAGGTCGACGGAGAAGAAGGCTGAAGTCGAAATGAGCTCAGGGATTTCTCTCTCTCAAACACACGAAAGCAAGTAAAGAACAAATCGAAGGATCGAGAGAACTATTTATAGTTTTTTTAAAAAAAATGGCCGCCTCAGATTGTGCCAAAAAAGTAGGGGTCGATTCATCCGATTGCGCAGACAGCTCATGCGCAACTTGATTTAAAATTCAAAATTCAAAGTATTTCAAAATTTTGAATAAATTCAACTTTCGAAAACTTTGAAGGGGGTCTTGTAGGTCCTAAAAATCAAGTTGCACCCATCAACAAAATCATGAAAATCAAGAAATACAACTTTCAAATGAACTGCACAGATATCAGATTGCGCATCATTCAGATTGCGCACACTAGACTGTGCACACTTTCAACTACACAAGCTGACGTGGCCATATCATCATTACCTGACACAATCAAATCTTCTGACAGCTGTCAGCACAAAGAACGAGGAGACTGTTCGTTTATTGCGTCGTACAGTGCTCGAGGACAGCTGTACATGCAGCACAATCCAGTGCCTGCACAATCCAGCCCAGCGCAATCCATCCTAGCACAATCCAAAGTCAGCACAATTCATGTGGCGCACTTCATCATGACAACTGACAAAAGTACACGTGGTATTCATGCCATCAATTGCTCGTTACGTGGCAATCGTTTGCACATGATCATGCACATTTCAATCAAATGATGCCATGTGTCTAAGACAGATGGACCACGACCAGACAACTGCCTGTGCGGTCTGATGCTGCGCAATCCAGTTCCTGCGCAATCCTACTTGCGCCATTCAGAATAACTAAAAGTTAGTTATTTTCAGAACTCTATAAATAGAGTTTCAAGTCTTCATTCAAGGGGACCAGACATAAAGTTCAGAAATATCAGAGAGTTCAGGAGTTCTTGCCCAAGTGCTGCTACATTCTTCCGAGGCTTTTGCCTTCAACTTCAGAGGCTACCGTCTTCAAAGTTCACATCGTCCAAGGGATAAAGCAATCGTCTTCTAGATTGGATTCCTACAGTTGTACTTTTCCAGAATTCTTATAATCTTTACAAAGTTTGTATCAATAAAGTTCATACTTTTGTTTTTGTAAACAGCGATAGGATACTTGGCAGGCTGACTAAGTCTCAACCACCCAGATTTGCTGCAACGAAATCCCAATAAATCGACAACTGGCGGCCAAAGAGCGACGTACTGATTAGCCACGTGGCCACGTGCTATCTATGCGGCTCAAAATAAATACCACAATAAATAGCAGGGTACCACACCCTACAAAAGGCTGGCAACCTTCGAAAGGCAATTTTTTCAAGAGCTAAAGACCGCGTCAGATAGTCCACGAAATAAGGAAGAGTTGATACACTTTCCCGAGCCTCCATCGTCACCCCCCAGAATCAAAAACTAAACAATTGTACTTAGATTATTTTCTAGGATTTCTTTCTAGGCTTTTCTTTGTACAAGCGAGATTGCAATCAATTTTAGTGTTTCTGTAATACATGTCTTTAATTTTTAATGGCAAACAATGATAAGTCGTTGAACACGACTTGGATGAGATAAAATGATGTACTGTTGCCTTTGTTATGTCTCGATTCTGTAAATCGTTCGTCCTCGCTTTGACCATACTGGAATCGGTCGTCTTCGCTTGGGCGTGATGTCGTACAAGTCTGGTGTTGCACTTGTACAAGACAAAGATGGTTCATAAGTAATAATCTTCAAATAGGAACACATCGTAACGACGCAAGTAGACAAATTAAAGATGATAAGGACATATATTTCTTATCGAATAGAGACACATTACTAATTTATAGCAGCGGAGATAAGCAGAAAACTTGAAGTCACAAGAGATATATAGAAATAAGTAGTCTTTATTGATAATTGAAAAATAGTGCAAGACTTGCAATAGAATACAAGGTTACAACATATCTCACTGTATATTTGATAGCCAACTAAAACTCATGCCACAAGGCTTACATTGATATTGATACATACACTTACAACTGGATATGCCGACTTGGCTTACAACTCACTAGTACAACTGATTACAATGTTCCATACATTATGCCCTTCATAAACAAAAGACATCATCTTGTACAAGAAAAGCTTCTATATGTCCAACAAATCTTCAATGCCGCAAAGATCAAGCCAATCTTCGTGTAGTGAACTTCCCAAGCATGAGCATCTAAAAAGAGTGCCCGCAACGTGGGTTAGTACTGTTGGAACTTGGGATTCCCAAGACCCCAAGTTTGGTGTACGTATTGATCGATAGAAGTTTAACAGATCTAAGACGTGTTCTAACCCTTCATAGCGGAACTAGGGTTCACGAATTATACCTGCGATGGGAAGAAGAAGATAGTTTCTAGCAACCTCGAGCAGTTATGACCCCAAGATCTTCTCCACGTCTTCCTTCCTCGGATTGGACGTCGTGTGGGTGACGATCTCCCAACCTTTTCTTCTTCTTGGCAGCCCTCCATTTCTCTCTCCTTACGTGAATTACGAATTTAGAGAAAGCTTCTTATTTCTGATAAGATCATGACAGCCAGAGAATAGATGTTATATATAAGGCTACGACAGGGACCATGAAGAGAAATTAGGGTTAGGTCTCCTAATGAATCTGGGTATCCCGTGTTCAGCCCGAACACACAACACAAGCCCATTAACAATAGCTCAGTCCACTAAAGAGCTATTATTGCACTACCTTCATAATTCCAAATTATGAATGTGGTCGCTTTTTATTATATGCTCGTTTGGCTCTCCATGTTAAGATATCGAATGTCCATCGATCAAATTAATTACTGACAACTATATTGATCGATATCTTTTATCCTTAAGTAGTACCACTCAACTTTATTTGTCATGTCGGATATAATCTACCTGTAGGGTTTACATGACAATCCTTATGAGCTCCTTAAGGGGACATCATCAACACGACGTATCGGGACATGGATTCCTTTTATAATCAATAGCCCATCATACATACAATGTTATTATCGAATTCATAGAGGTTGTTGACCCATAATGAATCTCACTCTTTTATGAGTCAAACTAATGCACACTGCATATACATGTCTGTTATTATATCCGAAATACGAGCACAAGCATCCATAATAACAGAGGTGTTTGTTCTCTTATGTAGTCAGTACAAAGAGAACAACCTCAAGTGGTCCTGTTCAATACACACAAAGTGTACTAGTGTAAACCTATAGTCAAGATAGACTAATACCAGATTACACTACAACCTTTCTAATGGATTATCCAAGTCCATCTAGGTTGTGAACTATTTATATATTTTATAGAGAAATGATAATATGATCTTTTGTGTGACACCACACACCATATTATTTACTATATAGATTATCAGACACTTGCAACAAATACAATATGCTAATATTTGCCCATATGATTCTCATTCAAAATTTAAGAAAATAAAGTTAAAACAAAAGTGATGCTTTTAGTATATAACCCTAACAAGTACATCATCTATGTACTAGCAAGCAGAACCAGCCCACTCACGTAAACCAACACTAAGTAATCATCAGAGCAAACATTTATTAGAGTGATCTTTCTATTTGGGTCTAGCATCAGTTTACAGTTCTTGAGCAGAATTTACTGTGAAGCATGTACATATGTAGTAGCATTGATCATGTGAAGGCAACAGTAATTGAGGGACAACATGTATTCTCATATTTCACTTTTATAGTAACAATTTAGCATATATGTCATGATGAATCAATATTCATACCAAAGCATCTCTCTAACATACTTAGTATTATCATGTTCAACAAGTTATAACATTGATCATGCAAAGGCATCCCTGAAACTGCATTCTAGTTGACATGTTAAGCATGTCATAGCAACACTCATGGAAAGGCCACATTAGCAGCATCATTTCGTATAGTATGTTAAACATGCAAGTTAAATTAAAATGTATGATAAACATATCACATTTAAGTGATTTCTTACCGACAACGGACTCCCTCGTCCCTGCATCAAATGCATGTTAGATGATATACTTACTCTACATGCATAAGACATTCATTAGCGTGCATCCTGACTATATGATTACTAGTGCTAGTGCACTATTTAGGACGTTGCTGTAACACCTAGTTTTCTAAATGAGGGTAATTTTAAAATTTTGTAATTTTAATCTTTTATTAATGATATTTAAATCATGATATGAATTTTTGGTGATTTTTGATTATTTTAAAAATTATTAAAACCATGACTTGTGATTTACCAATTTAAAGACTAGTGATATGGCATTAGGATAATTATTTTTACTTTTGAGCATGGGGGTATTTTGGTCATTTTGAACTTTTGGGAATTATTTGGATTTATTATGAATTATTGAGATTTATTTGAATTTATATGATTTTTGGTATAATTTAATTAAAGGGTTAATCTAGACTTGACTAATGTTGACTTTGGAGCCTAACCTAGAAACTAACCCTAGTTGGTGACCCTAGTCTAACTTTAGTTAACCTACTTTAGTAATTAGAAATTAGTTTTAAAGTAGGGAGGATTAGTTTGGGTGGAATTAGTCCATGACTAGTGACTTAAGTCAATGACTTATCAATTTTTAGCCAAGTGTTTAAGCCATAGGCCCATGAATTAAGTCCAAGACTAATCCTAACCTAACTATGGCATCCACTACTAGGTTTCCCTTGTCTATTAGTAGTCTCTTAAGAGTGTTCTTGCCTTTTTTTAGGTTTGCCCTAATTTTGGTGGAAAGGTATTTTCCCCTATGCTCAAAAATCCCAATTAATTCATTTTAGCTCCTTTTTAACCATAGTCTTTTGCAATAGGATCTAATTTATGTTTATATTCTGATTTTGGAGGATCACCTCAGTTTGTATGCCATTTGGAGAATTGGAGTTGCCATTTGGAATCCCCTCTTTGAAGCTCTTTCTTGAGTTTTGATACTCAATAGGTAAACCACCTAAACCCTTATTTCTTCCTGATTTCTTTGCATAATAGGTTAGGTTTTAGGGTTACCTAACTGCCCACGAGATTTGGGCACAATTTTGTCCATTTCGTGTCCGTATCGGACACGTATCGTATTGGTTTATTAGGTGTTTGTAGAAATGCCACATAGGAATTAATTTTCGTATTTTTGAAATGTAATTGTATGGATTTATAGATCTAGATGTGTGTATTAATTTTTGTGAAGGTAGTAGTGTGTTTTGTGTCCATTTGTGTCATGTTTTTACACGTGGACACGCAGCACGAGCCTGTAGGCCGTGTCCTGCATCACGGGCCCTGTATCTTCGGATACAGGACACGTCGTGTCCTGATTTTTTATGGGAATCTTGGGGCATCGTCTGCGACCATGCTCCCAAAATTTGGGAGTGTCTCGTGCACCATGCGTGGAGTTATCGAGGTCACATTGGTCGTGAGCTGTCGCGCGCGAGCTGCTGTGCGCGTGCACAGGCACGATTGACACGCGTGTCGTGTCGTGTCTGTGTGACTCGTAGACTCAATGCAGGGTGTGTCAGACCTAGAGCTATCCTAGGCAAATTCCTGGACACAAGTACGTGTCGTGTCGTGTCGTGTGTCGCGTGTTACACGCGCGTGCACGCGTGCACGACGATTGTTCGTGCACTGTCAGTGTCTGTGTACACGTGTTTGTTTGGACACGATTCGTGTCCAATTCCTGGACACGAATACACTCTATAGTAGCCTCACATATATATTACTAATTACCAACCTTTGTTTCATAACTTTAGTGATTATTTGGGTTTGAATTATCGGTTTCCCTATTATTCATTGTTTTTCACTGATACGGCTGATGAGGTTTGTTAAATTCTGAAATTTGGTTTCATTTTTTCCCTGTTTTGGGATGTTAACTGTTAATGTAGTACACCCACATAATTGTTAACTGATAGTTAATTGTTAGGTTAGTTTTGATTTTGTTTTTGCAATGGGGTTTGTGATTTGGGAGTTGGGTTTGGGATTCCTGTCAAGTTTTAGGAATCCTGAAACTAATCCCCAGTTTTCCTCACATTCCCTCACACCATAACAGATACTCACACACACAATCATTCATATTAGTTCCTCTCACATTTTCTTCACTTGCTGTCACACACAAATCAGTACACACACCTGTCACACACAATTCAGCATTCACTCATTCACTCTCACATGCTATGCATACATACAGCCCTATAACTGTCACACACATTCTATTTTTCCTCACATTGCACTCCTCTCTTACGCACACATATGCATATGTTGCACACTCTCACACACTCACATCAGCTCCTCTCACACACCCATATGAATGTATCATCTAACACACAAATGAACTTCCTCACACCCACAAACAGTCACCCTTCACACTATACTATTTTCCTCAACACACACACACATTTCTGAAAATCATCTCTCACACACACATGTCTACACATATATAATATCACACACACACACACTTTATGTATATATATATATATATATATATATATATATATATATATATATATATATATATATATTACCCATATATATATATATATATATATATATATATATATATATATATATATATATATATATATATATATATATATATATATATATATATATGGGTAATATATATATATAAAAAAAAAAAATATATATATATGGGTAATATATATATATATATATATATATATATATATATATATATATATATATATATATAAATATATATATATATATATATATATATATATATATATATATATATATATATATATATATATATATATATATATATGGGTAATATATATATAAAAAAAATATATATATATATATGGGTAATATATATATATATATATATATATATATATATATATATATATATATATATATATATATATATATAATATATATATATATATATATATATATATATATATATATATATATATATATATATATATATATATATATATATATTTTATATATATATATATATATATATATATATATATATATATATATATATATATATATATATATATATGGGTAAATAGTTATACTAGCCTATGTGTAATGTGTATTAGGGTTTTCATTTGCCTATTTGTATTTGGCCTATGGCTTAGGTATTTGGCCTATGGCATGTGTGTATCACTAGGATAGGTGACTTGTGTGGTATTTAGCTAGTTGACCTAGAATTGGCTTGTTAAGCCTAGGTTTGACCAACCTAGACTAGTTTGACCAAGTTTAACCTCGTTTGACCTAGTTTGACTAAATTAGACTAGAATTGACCTAGTTTGACTGTTAGGGTTGACTAGAGTTGACCAAAGGTTGACCTTAGCCTAGATTGACCCCAAACTTCATGTAGATGCATTGTAGTAGTCTATTTCTTTATTTTAGACTTGTTGTGACTTGTACTGTTCTATAGGAGACAGACACCACTCCTCGGACAGTATATTCTCTTCGGACATTCAGGATACCAGGCGAGTACATTCTCTGATCATTTCATACCCTGTTTAGGATTATATTTCCTGCTTTAGATTATTTTACTTGATGCTGACACATTGGTATCACGGATTAGTACTATATGGATCCCTCCATGAGATGTTATCCCTTTCGGGAGCATCAGATACTCTTGTCTCGTGTGTTTTACTTACATCATGTATCTCATGCTTCTATTTTCATGAATCTTCATGTATCAGCTTGTGATTCCTGTACTCTCATGAATCACAGAGCCTTCATGAATCTTCATGAATCACTCACGAATCATCCTATATGGGCAGTAGTATAGTAATGAATCTTAACGTAACTTGACTGGATCCTTGTGTATTGATTGGGGATGGGGGAGTATAAATGAGCATGTGAATAATTCTAAAGTAGAATAGTCATGAATCACCTCTTTAGTATAGTCATGAATTACCCTCCAGCTATTCACATGTTTTATCTTGTACTCTAAATCACTAGAATCACTGATTAGTTCTCTATTATACTGTAGATATTTACTTACAATCTCTCTCTCTCTCTTTTACATTATGCTATTCTTCAGTTTTATGTATCTTACTCTCTAGCATGATTATATTTTCTATTCTGTTATGATTTGTTGAGATGTATTATGCTCGCTCCTGTCCTAACTGGACCTGTTGAAAATTTTACAGTGAATGATGAGGCTCTGGTGTCTACCCATTATGGTGCAGCTTAGACAACACTTGTGACTTGGACCCAATTGCAGTAGAGGATCTACCACTAGTGGTTTAGACTGCTAGCTTAGACTCTGACCTTGTCTTTCTCATTGATACATTATTGTATATGTACTGGGAGTTGTTTTATCTGATATTTATGGAGATGTCATCTTAGACACTTAGACCTATATCTGATTGTATCTCTGTGGATTCATTTCGTTCCATATCTATCTATCTTTTTATCGTACTCTACCTTAGATGTGATTGAGACTGTATTGCTATGTCACCTCCATTCGGAGTATATATAATGTACAGGTACCTTTATGTTATTAGATGATTGACCTAGGACAGCGTTCTACCGCCGACACTACGGCGTAGGCTGGGCGTTGTTACGTACTTGTACCCTCACAGTAGGTGCGGGTCGTGATACGTTTTTAGTGGTGGCCCATGTGGGTCGAGTTTATGTAGTGGTATTCGAACTAGAGTATCACTACAGCCTGCAGTAGGAATTAGAATATTTTTGAAGGTACTCAATCACACTAGAAAAAACTCTTAATCAGATTCCTTTTATCTAAATTATTGTTTATTGACTTCCCTTGAATATAAACTGTTCCCTTTTGAATTTTTTTCTTCATTCTTAGAAATTGCTTCTTGTTTTGATCTGTCTTCATGATGGTTATGAAGACACGATCTCATCGCTCCGGTCCGGGGAATACTATCGAGAGGCTGGCCACCTCTCGTTCTGTTCATCAGGGCCTCGAGACTGCAGCTCCTGTTGTGCTGACTTAGGTTGGCATTTCTGCTACATTGGAGGTGCACTTTCGCCTGTACAGAGACCTTTTTTCCATCGTTCCTAATTTCTCTCAGCAACAGAGGTACCTGCAGCATCAACAGCAGGCCAGAGGAAACCAACAAGGACGAGCTTTCGCCAGGACAGTCAAGGATGCACAAGCTGTAAGCCCTTGACCCGAATTTCCCATTTTTTTTATTTTCTTTCTTGCTAAATAATTAACTAAAAGCCTAAGACATGTAATAATGTGTGTATATGATTAGGTTGATAGTAATAAATTACTCTTGTGTGTAATAAAAGGTAGAGGAGGGGTCTTTCTATAAAATTCCAAACAGGAGGTAGTGGTTCATAAATAGGATTGATATGAGGGACTTAGTTGCAATTCCCAAAGTTTAAATTCAAACAACTGATTGAGTTGAATCCCTTCGTGAGCAGGATTCGAATCCCGCTCAGATGACAATCGAGAGATGCGATCCTATCTTCCTAAACCCTCCCAAATACTAGTATAAAATCTAGGAATCAACCTGGCCCTGTTTTTCCCAAACCCTAGTCTTCCTGCGCCTCTCTGTTCATATCTGAGTATTCGAGAAAGGGGAGGTTGACGAGAGGAGCATAGAAGATTCAGAGTGTCTTCTTGTCATCAACAATCGAGAGGTAACCATCTGATCATTGAAATACTTGTACAAGTTATGTCAATATAAAGTTTGGGGCTGCGATCCTTGGGTGTTTGATGTAATTCCTGATAAGCAATTCAAGAGAAAGATGGGTAGGCTGGTATTGGGAAGGTGTATTCCTTCGTGGGTTGGTATTTGATTAATACTGATAGGAAGAGGTTAGAGATAGGTATCAGAGGAGAGATACACAGGGTCATTGCCTATAACAGCATACATTATAGGACGGTTGCATAACCCCTTATCTTGAGTCTCCTACATTCATGTGGGGCATCGATAGAGGCAAGGGATCAACAGGAGTAACCACTGTTTGGTCACTGGTCTGTACAATTAGAAGGAATATAGAGACTCATGTGCCAGTCGATACATGATACTTGCAAACATGAAGAGTATCAGGTATCCTGTGGGTAGTTAATAAGGTAACAGTTATCCCATGTCTGATTATGTTGATACCATGATATCACATTGATGTATGCATCAAGCCTTACACTTTGTGCCTGTCAAATCAATAGAAGGCAAGGCCCATAGGCACAGGGTTGTGTTTTAGCAAGCAAGGATCGGTAGGTTCCAACCTTGGTGGCCAGGATATTAGGAATTGTACAAGTTTATAAGGGGCTTGTTTCATTGCTTTTGCTATTTGATAATAGACTAATTGAATTCTTAGTGAGGATAAGCCTCAGAATGCTCTTCTATGTGTGTTATGTACCAGGTGTGTGTTCCTAATTGGCAAACCGTGTCCTGCAGATAGCTGCAAACGCTGCCTGTCCAGCACCGTTTGGTGGGTTCAGGTCAGTGTAGCAGGAATACAAAATTCCTATAGCGGGTAAAGGTTGTTGACACAAAACAGGTATTTGATATTGGTGGTGGGCAACGGAAAGACAATTTCACATTTATGTAGCAGGTAGAAGGAACGTGTGTAGGAGTCTATGTGACCAAGGGATGTATGTGCTAGGTGTGGTACCAATCATAACTTGAGTCGACCAATACCTTTGTTAGATTATGGAGTAAGGGCCCATGTCCTTCATATATCAGGCATTACCCTAAGTTATTGCTTCACTGAACATCATTCCCTGCCTTATGAGTGTTTACATATAAAATTGGATATGTGTCTTAGAATCTGTATCATAGAGTTGGAGTTTTGGATGGCCCAGCCTTGTGGTAGCAGTCAATGGCTTAAACTAAGCCCCATTCATTCAACTGTTTCAGAACCTCTTGCAGTTTCCTGTATAAATGCTCTGTCCTTCCCTCAGGTCTTGCAAACATTCCAAATGAGGTTGTACCTGCCATACATTTATCTATGGACCCATGTAAGCATTGGTGAAGCAATGCCCAACTAGACTCCTTTTTGTCCATTGAGAAGATTACCAACTGAATGCTATAAGCATGTACAGAAGGTCTTAACCTTGTACTGAAATATCAGAGGTGAGTGATGCCTGTACCTAGGAAAAGTATAAAGGCAGACACCTAAGAATATATGTAACAGAGACACTTGCCTATGGTCTAACACTTAAAGTGGGCATTATCAACATGGAGCTTATTCCTTTATCCATAGTTCCCATTACCTTGTAGTACAAACTTGAGCAAGTACAGGATACAATCACATATTTATATTCTGATCTCTGTAGGCCCAACCTGTAACAACCATTGCCCAGCTAATCAACCAGGGTACATGGAAGTTGGAGTTCTAAAGGGAATATTGATGGTACATTGGATTGCTGTCATATTAGTAAGACCAGGGGTTCCCTAGGATACCAGAGCTTACCCTTGGTACAGTCCGATATATATAGATATCAAGTTCAGTTTAACTTTCCCTTGTTCAAGTTCCCCATTTCATGTTCAATCTAACGCCTCTTAATGTCAGTTATTGTTCTAGTTCAGTTTCCTATTTCAGCACTGTATAGTTGTATCTGTCTATGCAGACCTTATTAGCCCTGCATAATCTGGTGACAGATCAAACTTTCTATTTTTAGTTCATCATTCTTGTTCCTATTCTCATAAGGACAGCAATATCAGTCCAGGATCCTAATGTCTAAATCTATGTATATGTTCCTCCTGTTCTGCTCTTTTACAAATGTTAATAGCATACCATTGTGTGGTTTGGGGCAGTTGGTTCCTTGGCAAGTGAGGGGTAGAATACCAGTCGAAGGACTGACAAGAGGAGACTGAAATATCAAGTCAAGGAAAGGGAGATGTTCAGGACATATCAGTTAAGGTATGGCCTCCAGGAAGTCGGGATATCAGCATGTATTCATACGTGTACCTGTTTAGTGGTATCATTGATTAGTCTACTAACTCTCACCTCTATAGCTTGTGATCTTACTTTTAATCCTATCAGTTCAGGGGACCATGACAGTTAATAACCAGATAGTTGTTCAGCCAAGAGGGAGACTAAGCATGTGATTGCTTGATGTTTAAGCCTGTAACCTATACCAGTTAGTCGTGATAATGGGAGTAGAGTAGAGTATCAACAGGCCAGGGAAGGGTAGTAAGGACTGAGCATTTGGCAAAGCAATGATTGTGTGTGTCAATGAAATGTGAGAGTATAAGTGAATACCAGTGGAGGGAATGTGGTATAGGTTATAAGGACATGTGGAGCACCCTATTTCTAAGAAGAATAAATTGTGGATATATTATACCTATAGATAATAGTCTTGACATAGATATAGGTAAGTATACCTATAGGTTATGTTAGTTGACTGCCAAGAGGGGGAACCACCCAAGCCTTTGAGAGCTAGTTGACATGGTAAGGGTAATTAGCAATATTTTCTAATATAGATATACTTGGTAAATTCACATATTGATTAGATTTAAATGCATAACAGGTTACTTGGACTACAACTCCACACCCAGTTGGTATTCTCAGCTCGAGACGACAGGCAAGTGCATGTATCGATTGTTACCGTCTCTGATAGTTTCTCTACTTGTTATTTCATATGTCTTGCTGCTTGTTGACACGATCATCACACGAGGATTAGTACCATAGTTTATTCTACATTTTGATTACCTCCTATGTCACCCCATTTATGATTGATTCCATGAGTACTAGCTGGACGGGGGAAATATCTTAGTAGACGTGTGAACTACCCAATCTATCCCCAAAATGTCTATTATTGCATGATAGCAGCTGCACACGACACGTGCAGTGAGCCGGATTTAACCCTTAGCCGTTCACATATCGAAAGCGATATTTCAACACACGTAGTTAGTAGATATTCCTGTTATTACACCATGTTCTTCACCACTTGCCATGCTACCAAAATTTTACATGTTTCCTCACAGTAGCTATATTTTTATTGATAGAGTCTCATGTCTTTCCTTTTTATACTATGTTGCTAGTTACCTTCTAGTTTCATTCTCATATGCTAATTACATGTTTATGATTCTGTTGAGATTCAGATAGTGGTCATATGTGTACTTGTTCCAATCCTGACTGGATAACCAATATTTTAGGTGATGAGTTAGAGGAGTTTTGTACTACCTTTTATGGGCAGACGGAAGACCCTGATCTGAGCATACATGAGGACTTGGATGCGGGGCTACCCTCCGCAGGAGACTTTTAGCGATACATCATTTTATAGAGCACATGTTGCTCACAAAAACTCTTAATTGTATTACATTTTATTATGGATTATGAGAGTTGAGTAGTGGACATCTCTTTGGTACATTTTGATTATATTGAGATCATTCTTCTATCCTACTTGGTCTCTACACTTTGTGATCTTTTCAGTTATCAGTTTGTCTCTTTCACTTTAGATATTCTGTTTATAATTTCCTGTTGAGATTGTTATGCAAACTTGATCTTTTGTGGAAATCTATAAACTGCGTGGTTGTATTTGATAAATTATGGAGATGACTAGACAGCGTTCTACCGCCGATACTGCGGCGTAGGCTAGACGTACCCACGACTCATGCCCAAACACTGGATGCGGGTCGTGACACAAGCTATTGGAGATCTTGCTGCAGGATTCCGATCTTCTCGATTCCATTTCCACAAATGTCTCTTATAACTATCTTGAGATTCGATTCCATCTGTTCCTTGTTGACTGATCAATTTGTTCTGTTGTTCTTGTGTTATGTTTATTTTTCTTCTGAGAAAATCATATGGGCTAGGTCACCTCAATCATGGGATCTAGAATCTTCGATGGTCGTGTTAGCTGGCATAGTGAGGACATATAGTCAGATTTTGGACGTATTTCTCGGGTGTGGGAATTTAAGGTTTTTGCCGTCGCATGTGGCAATGCAGAAATTTTAAACACCATGAACCTAGAGGTATGTACCTTGGTCAAGGACTGTGATTATCATAGCCTTGCTCACTAACATGACGAAGACTCTGAACAACATGATTTTGGACAGACGCATATGATTATCGTACCCTTCTGTTCTTAAAAAAATTGTATTCCATCATCAAATAACTTGGGAGTAGGAATATTTAGTTTGTAGAGCTTATTCATATGTAGTTCTTTTATAGTATAATGATATGATGATTTGTAGAGTGTCTGTACCCTAGAGATGATAGTTAGTATTGGTATTAGAATAGTAACCCATTGTAGATGGTTTTTCTATTATTTATAATACCAACCAGTTTATATATAGGATGTTAGTATTCCTTACAGTCTTAATGATTTATTATTATTTTCCCTTACCCTTCCCAGAGAGGCACCCATGACTAGAGCCTGTCCTTGAGTATAGTTGTAGCTGCACCTAAGACTGAGAGGTCTATATACATAGATAGATTGCAGGTGATATTGGCATATAGGATGTGGGTTGATTGGTATCTATAGGCCATTGTTGTATAGGGTATTGACATGTTGTTAGCCTATAATTGGTTCAGTTTTCTATTTTAGTTAAGTTCTCCTTGTGTTGAGTTCAGTCATGTTTATAGGCAGTGTGCAGACCCTTCACTAGAGACCTTGTTCCCTCAGTTCATACTATTTCAAGTTGTTCACTGCACTCAACTTTCATTACCTACCATATTGTATCATAGATTTCATTGGACCATTGTTCAGGCCCCAATTATTAACTCACCAATATAACCCTCAACCACTTGTCATATTCTGCACATCTGGAGTCAGTATCATGCATATTAGAGGTCCGCACTCATCCTTGTCCAGGTAAAGTCTACATCAATTAGGATATCTACTTTAGTTCACTGTTCTGTAAATCTTTTGTATCATACTTGTTTGGGATATCTTGGCTCAGTCAAGAAGACCAAGTTTTGGTTGAGATACTAACTTTTTAGCTTACTGCATCTCTTTAGTTTACTGTACTACACCCATCTGCCATGCATTAGGATACATACTTCATATATCAGAACCTCACATATCTTGCACTCCATTGGTCCTGTGCTTCATGGAACACCCTGTACTCTTCATTATATATTGCACATCATTCTTGCATCCTGCATAGTATCCACTACATAATAGACTGCATCACTCAATTTTAATTCCCTTGAATTAATTGGTCCAGTCCCTATATCATGTTGATGTTCAGTCCATGAATGGGTTTTGATATCAGACTTTGGGAAGACTTGACACTTACCACTCTCATGTAGTCTTATTCCTTGAACTTAACTGGCCAATCCACTTCAGGTTTCATGTTCCTGCATTCCTTTGGTTCAACCCTTCACATAGGAGTAGCATGAGTAATTGGTCCTGTATTTGATCTGCTAGCCCTGTTCATTCCTGGTTCAGACCTTGCACCTGTGTGATCATGGGTACACTTCCTTGCCCTACCTTCTTGAGTATTCTGTCCTATTTCTTACCTATAGGCAATCCTATATAAACATGTGAGAAATGTGTATATATATGAGTTATGTGTGGTCCATATTTCCTTGGGCTGCTGCCTTTGTGTCCATTATCCTTGGTATTAGATATATCTTGTGTATATATATATATATATATATATATATATATATATATATATATATATATATATATATATATATATATATATATGTTATATAATTATATAAGTGCATTTATTAGTGGTGGATAAGGGTATATGTCATTATACCTATATATGATAACCTTGGGATGTGCATAAGTGATATTATATATGGGATTAGGTTGGGTTATAGTATGCTCTATATAGATATATATATTTATGTTATATATATATATATATATATATATATATATATATATATATATATATATATATATATATATATATATATATATATATATATATAATGATAAAAAATAAAAAAAAAATCTATATATATATATATATATATATATATATAATGATATGGGTTAATTGATAACTTAGAGTGGGTTGGCTATGACATTGAGTTAGCTTATAGAGTTTGACCTATATAATTGACCCAATAGTCTAATATTGACCAATGCTGACTTATTGACCTTGTTTGACTAGACAGTTGACCACACCCTAGATTTGACTTAGTTGACTAAGAGGGTTGACCCTTGACTATGTTTGACCTAGAAGGAGTACTACCATCTTAATTTCGAGGACAAAATTTTTCTAAGGTGGGTAGACTTGTAACACCCAGTTTTCTAAATGAGGATAATTTTAAAATTTTGTAATTTTAATCTTTTATTAATGATATTTAAATCATGATATGAATTTTTGGTGATTTTTGATTGTTTTAAAAATTATTAAAACCATGACTTGTGATTTACCAATTTAAAGACTAGTGATATGGCATTAGGATAATTATTTTTACTTTTGAGTATGGGGGTATTTTGGTCATTTTGAACTTTTGGGAATTATTTGGATTTATTATGAATTATTGAGATTTATTTGAATTTATATGATTTTTGGTATAATTTAATTAAAGGGTTAATCTAGACTTGACTAGTGTTGACTTTGGAGCCTAACCTAGAAACTAACCCTAGTTGGTGACCCTAGTCTAACTCTAGTTAACCTACTTTATTAATTAGAAATTAGTTTTAAAGTAGGAAGGATTAGTTTGGGTGGAATTAATCCATGACTAGTGACTTAAGTCAATGACTTATGACTTATCAATTTTTAGCCTAGTGTTTAAGCCATAGGTGAAAACACAAGTGTAGGCAACTCTAGAGGGGGGTGAATAGAGTTTGTGTTGATAATCACCAAATAAAATAAACTCTATATCACCTCCACAAAATAACTCTCAAGATAGTAAATAAATCAGAAGGAAATGCGGAAGTAAATAAAGATCAGAAGAGCATACGCAAACACAGCAGTTTTAACCTAGTTTTTCTCGTGGAGGACTTGTCCAGGCCTGAGAACTCTAGCTCAGGATTCAAATCCACTATTTGTGAAATAGTAGTTTACAACCCGTGCCTTTTCTTCAGAAGAGCACGTCAACTTCTTACAGAGGATCGCAGTGGCGATTTGCTTGGATTTTTCCAAGCGACTTGGAATTGTCCAAGTGACTTTTATTTTCAACTCTTACACAAAAACTTCTAGCTGAATCGCACTTGAGCACCTTGGGGCTTAGGAAGTTTTGTGGCTAGTAGATTGGAAGAGTAAGGCTCTTGACTATATAGGCTATGTAAGAGAAGAAGAATAGAAGAGTGGATGGTTTCAAATGAGAGAAACCAAGGCCTATTTATAGGGTTCGAGACAAGCAGAATTCGGCCAGAATTCGGTATAAATAATTCAAATTTTTGGCCGTTGGACAGCTTGTAGCAAGCAGGCCCTAAAAATCATGGTGCTGGAAATCAGGGGACAGAGTTCGGCCCGAACTCTGTGTGGAGGCAGAGTTCGGCCCGAACTCTGTCTCCAGCAGACAGAATTGGTCCATTGGGCTTTTGGACTTTGTGGAGCTTGGGCTTGGTTCAGGAATTGGTCTGTTTGTATGGTAGAGCTTGGAGAGATATGTCTAGGGGTTGAGATGACTCAGTGCGACTCAACGTACACATTCTCCTAGACTCAATAAATTGAAGATTACAGACTTGGAACAAGTAGGAAAACCAAGAGCCCTTTGATGATGCCTTTCTTCTGATATTTGAGCAGCCCTGAAGACATCTTTTTCCCTGACAGCAGTCGTCCGAAGATAAACAGATCTGAAAATCTGAATACCTTTCGGGGGCTTCGCCCCCGAACCCCCGACGCGAGGCCCCGGATAGGTCGCTGGGCGGTTCGGAAAAATCTTTTTGTATGACGTCGTCTTTGGTCCAACATTAATTCTTCATTGCCTATGTCCTGGTTTGATCAAGTGAGATCATGCTTACTGCATGTCTACAAATACATGTTAGGCCAGCAAAATATGTTGCAGTATGAAACAAGCATAGCAATATGATATAGGACAATTAGGACAATGCTAAGCAAAATATGTTGCAGTACGATACAAGCATAGCAATATAATATATGACAATGCTAAGTTTAAGTAGCAACATGATAGTGAGTATATGAATATTAGTGACATCATTTTGTTAAACTTAACTGATTAGCCATATTCAAAAACACAATATAATCATTGGGCCAACAATAGGCCCATGAATTAAGCCCAAGACCAATCCTAACCCAACCATGGCAGCCACTATTAGGTTTTCCTTGCCTATAAGTAGTCCCTTAAGAGTGTTCTTGCCGCTTTTTAGGTTTGCCCTAATTTTGGTGGAAATGTATTTTCCCCTATGCTCAAAAATCCTAATTAATTCATTTTATCTCCTTTTTAATCCTAGTCTTTTGCAATAGGATCTAATTTATGTTTATATACTGATTTTGGAGGATCACCTCAGTTTGTGTGCCATTTGGAGAATTGGAGTTGCCATTTGGAATCCCCTCTTTAAAGCTCTATCTTGAGTTTTGATACTCAATAGGTAAACCACCTAAACCCTTGTTTCTTCCTGATTTCTTTGCATAATAGGTTAGGTTTTAGGGTTACCTAACTGCCCACAAGATTTGGGCACAATTTGTGTCCATTTCGTGTCCGTATCGGACACGTATCGTATTAGTTTATTAGGTTTTTGTAGAAATGCCACATAGGAATCAATTTTCGTATTTTTGAAATATAAATGCATGGATTTATAGATTTAGATGTGTGTATTAATTTTTGTGAAGGTAGTAGTGTGTTTCGTGTCCATTTGTGTCATGTTTTTACACGTGGACACGCAGTACGAGCCCGTAGGCCGTGTCCTGCATCACGGGCCCTGTATCTCTGGATACAGGACACGTCATGTCCTGATTTTTTGTGGGAATCTTGGGGCATCGTCGGCGACCACGCTCCCAAGATTTGGGAGCGTCTCGTGCACCATGCGTGGAGTTATCGAGGTCACATTGGTCGCGCGCTGTCGCACGCGGGTTGCTGTGCGCGTGCACAGGCACGACTGACACGCGTGTCGTGTCGTGTCTGTGTGACTCGTGGACTCAATGCAGGGTGTGTCCGACCTAGAGCTATCCTAGGCAAATTCCTGGACACAAGCACGTGTCGTGTCGTGTCGTGTGTCGCGTGTTACACGCGCGTGCACGCGTGCACGACGATTGTTCGTGCACTGTCAGTGTCTGTGTACACGTGTTTGTTTGGACATGATTCGTGTCCAATTCCGGGACACGAATACACTCTATAGTAGCCTCACATATATATTACTAATTACCAACCTTTGTTTCATAACTTTAGTGATTATTTGGGTTTGAATTATCGGTTTCCCTATTATTCACTGTTTTTCACTGATACGGCTGATGAGGTTTGTTAAATTCTGAAATTTGGTTTCATTTCTTCCCTGATTTGGGATGTTAACTGTTAATGTAGTACACCAACATAATTGTTAACTGATAGTTAATTATTAGGTTAGTTTTGATTTTGTTTTTGCAATGGGGTTTGTAATTTGGGAGTTGGGTTTGGGATTCCTGTCAAGTTTCAGGAATCCTGAAACTAATCCCCAGTTTTCCTCACATTCCCTCACACCATAACAGATACTCACACACACAATCATTCACATTAGTTCCTATCACATTTCCTTCACTTGCTGTCACACACAAATTAGTACACACACCTGTCACACACAATTCAGCATTCACTCATTCACTCTCACATGCTATGCATACATATAGCCCTATACCTGCCACACACATTCTGTTTTTCCTCACATTGCACTCCTCTCTTACACACACATATGCATATGTTGCACACTCTCACACTTGCACACTCACATCAGCTCCTCTCACACACCCATATGAATGTATCATCTAACACACAAATGAACTTCCTCACACCCACAAACAGTCACCCTTCATACTACACTGTTTTCCTCATCACACACAGACACGCACATTTCTGAAAATCATCTCACACACACGTCTACACATATATAATCCACACACACATTATGTACATATATATATATATATATATATATATATATATATATATATATATATATATATTTCCTAATCTACATGTATGTGAATTCACATACATGTAGATTAGGAAATATATATATATATTTTTTTTTTTTTCCGCCAGACGTATTGCCAGAGGCAGCGGGACGCCGAATATGGTGTACGCCTTATTTTGGCAGGCTTGCATCCCCATCAAATGGTACATCCTCATCTGGCGTGCTCTTCCCCGCAAGATTCCGACGGACGACATCATCAGTTCTTGGGGATTCAGCCTTGCCTCCAAATGCCACTGCTGCGATGAGCCCAATTTGGAATCCGCAGAGCACGTCCTTCTTTCGGGGGAGCTGGCCGCTGGCACTTGGGCCCAACTTCATCAGAGGCTTTATATGGATCAACCGACCGGAGGCTTCTACGATCTCTTGGCCTCCTGGTCCCATTCCCACGGGCATCAGATCGTAGCGGCCGCTGGCATTTGGGTTCTTTGGAAGAACAGGAACAAGTTCCGTTACGAAGGACAACAACTTCCCCCTCCTCAACTGTTCAGAGAAGTCATCAGACAATGCTTCAAAGTGAGGAGGCGCTGCTCCCATGTCTCCAACTTATTCTGGGAGACCCTGGCCTAGGCTGCTTCTTCCCCCTTCTTGTTGGGTTGCGTGTGCACTCCGCGACTCTTGTTTTCGGTTTTTGGCCACCTCCGCGCGCTTACTTGTATAGGCTTCGACATTTTGCGCCTATGTTATCAATAAAAGTTTACTTTCCTTAAATATATATATATATGTATATATATATATATATATATATATATATATATATATATATATATATATATATATATATATATTCCAACGCGTGCGGGCTCAGTATAATCGTGTATCCCACGCACACGATTCTTAGCCTGTCGTATGGAACGACTTTTGGAGTGCGGACGTAGTCCGTTGGCCTTGTCATCATCGCCGTGCACACGCACCCCGCGCACTCCGCGCGCTCCAGAGCTCTGCTCAGCAGCACACCGTCTTTCGGCGGCAGTTACTCAATACCTCTCTTTGCCCACGACGCCGAAGAGACGCCCTCGACGACTAAGGGTGACCGCCCGTACGACGGCCACTGATTCCTTGTCGCCTGCGACTACCGATTCCGCCCAGCCGCCCGTTCTATGCGCACGACGTGCATATTGGCGACGATCGCCGACGCCCTTACGATCGAGCATGCGATCGTTTATGGCGGACGTCTTCTCGTCGCCCTCAGCAGCGCCGCACGACGGACAGCGCGGTCGGCCTATCACTTATACCCGTGGGCGAATGGTGCCGATTCTCCGATCCGTCGCACGACGACCGTGCACTGAGTTTGCTACATGGACGCCTCATTCTGTCCCATGCAGACTCAGTTCGTAGCCCTATATCGTCAGGCCTCCGACGTTGTGGATGCCCCGCATCGCACAGGCTAACTCATCATCGCCCTATATATATATATAAATATATATATATATATATATATATATATATATATATATATATATATATATATATATATATATATATATATATGGGTAAATAGTTATACTGGCCTATGTGTAATGTATAGTAGGGTTTTCATTTGCCTATTTGTATTTGGCCTATGGCATGTGTGTATCACTAGGATAGGTGACTTATGTGGTATTTAGCTAGTTGACCTAGAATTGGCTTGTTAAGCCTAGGTTTGACCAACCTAGACTAGTTTGACCAAGTTTAACCTCGTTTGACCTAGTTTGACTAAATTAGACTAGAATTGACCTAGTTTGACTGTTAGGGTTGACTAGAGTTGACCAAAGGTTGACCTTAGCCTAGATTGACCCCAAACTTCATGTAGATGCATTGTAGTAGTCTATTTCCTTATTTTAGACATGTTGTGACTTGTACTGTTCTATAGGAGACAGACGCCATTCCTCGGACAGTATATTCTCTTCGGACATTCAGGATACCAGGCGAGTACATTCTCTGATCATTTCATACCCTGTTTAGGATTATATTTCCTGCTTTAGATTATTTTACTTGATGCTGACACGTTGGTATCACAGATTAGTACTATATGGATTCCTTCATGAGATGTTATCCCTTTCGGGAGCATCAGATACTCTTGTCTCGTGTGTTTCACTTACATCATGTATCTCATGCTTCTATTTTCATGAATATTCATGTATCAACTTGTGATTCATGTACTCTCATGAATCACAGAGCCTTCACGAATCTTCATGAATCACTCACGAATCACCCTATATGGGCAGTAGTATAGTCATGAATCTTAACGTAACTTGACTGGATCCTTGTGTATTGATTGGGGATGGGGGAGTATAAATAAGCATGTGAATAATTCTAAAGTAGAATAGTCATGAATCACCTCTTTAGTATAGTCATGAATCACCCTCCAGCTGTTCACATGTTTCATCTTGTACTCTAAATCACTAGAATCAATGATTAGTTCTCTATTATACTGTAGATATTTACTTACAGTCTCTCTCTCTTTTACATTATGCTATTCTTCAGTTTCATGTATCTTACTCTCTAGCTTGATTATATTTCATATTCTGTTATAATTTGTTGAGATGTATTGTGCTCGCTCCTGTCCTGACTGGACCTGTTGAAAATTTTACAGTGAATGATGAGGCTCTGGTGTCTACCCATTATGGTACAGCTTAGACAACACTTGTGACTTGGACCCAATTGCAGTAGAGGATCTACCACCAGTAGTTTAGACTGCTAGCTTAGACTCTTACCTTGTCTTTCTCATTAATACATTATTATATATGTACTGGGAGTTGTTTTATCTGATATTTATAGAGATGTCATCTTAGACACTTAGACCTTTATCTGATTGTATCTCTGTGGATTCATTTCGTTCCATATCTATCTAGCTTTTTATCGTACTCTATCTTAGATGTGATTGAGACTGTATTGCTATGTCACCTCCATTCGGAGTGTATATAATGTACAAGTACCTTTATATTGTTAGATGATTGACCTAGGACAGCGTTCTACCGCCGGCACTATGGCGTAGGCTGGGCATTGTTACGTACTCGTACCCTTACAGTGGGTGCAGGTCGTGACAGTTGCCATATAGTACTTCAACGGTAATCGACACGCTATTTCACCAGTTTACGAGCCCAAATAAAATGTCCCGATACCACGTACCCTTAAAGTACGTTTACACTTTCCACATGGTCGGATCGGCCCCAACACTAGGCATACCATCCGAGGAAGCAGTCACCACCTTGTGCACAAGTTACCCATGACAATGCGAATGCGTGTCCGACTCGATCGTGAACGTAAATGCATGGTAAAATATTAAAAGTGAGTAAGGCAACAGTGCATCATTTCCTCTCAGCTTATCCACGTCCTGTTCAATGACTTATCATTTATCATTGCCATCTTTCCATTTGGTGATCTTGGCGATCCCAAGCCTCATCATTCTCATTGCATTGATTTATTTCAACATTTTTCATAACATTCCTTTCAATAAGGAAAAATAGTATTTTATTTATTTCATTGGGACAATTATCATTCATCTCATTGCTTATAAGAAAACAGGCAACATCTTATTTCTTTGTAAAAGTTATACATTGTGTACATGATTCGAGTGTTTCATTCAATTCAGCAAC
Source organism: Iris pallida (assembly GCA_029216955.1). Classification (NCBI taxonomy): domain Eukaryota; kingdom Viridiplantae; phylum Streptophyta; class Magnoliopsida; order Asparagales; family Iridaceae; genus Iris; species Iris pallida. Next base: position 6,617,159 of record JANAVB010021999.1, on the reverse strand, counting down.
ATTTAAACATGGGCAATAATATCAATTCATTCTGAGGCATCAATTCACATTAGCAGTTCAAGTGTTATTCATTCACTAATTCAATGTTCATATGATATCATTCAATAGCATTCGGTATTCATGTAGTAATCATCACAACATTAGCCAACATAAGCATCTCTATCAATTTAGCAATTAAAGCATCACAGTTTAAGGGATAAAACATAGAAACACAGTACTCTATTTTATTAGGCATAAATGAGTGGGAGAATGGACAGTTCCACACACTTGCATAAAGTGTCTTCTTGATCTGGTTACATCTATTTCCTACTAGATATAGCCCCACCAGCGAGCCACGTTCTAATAATAATTCCATCTGGCCAGCTAAGAGAGACTGCTTCAGTCTCAATTCTCTTAGTTTCCAACACAAGTCACGGTCCAACATTCTGATCACATCCAACAAGCCAACCAAATGCCTCGTGCGAAGAAGGGCATTACATAATATACCACTCAAAAAAGTTTTATTCTCAAAACTTAAGGGAACAACTCATTCTACTAAAAATCACTTAGTCACAACTGGTTTCTCATTCAGCTTCAATTCAATATTCATTTTAACACACTCAGCCATCTTAAGATTGTTATCCAACTGTACCACTTAATCCATCAATGATTCAATCCGTCTTTCTTTTGCTTCTAGAATATTTGCACTTTTCGTTAATTCACCAACATTCTGCCATGTAGCTCTATCTTGTCGCAGCCTATCACTTTATTTGGATCCATATACATATTTTAGGTGTCCATAAAATATATGCACTTCAGCCAAAGTCTGTGCGAGTGCGATTCGATAAGCTCTCCCAATTGTGTTATCTTGGTCACAGCCTATCACTTTGGTTGGATTCCTACACATACTTTAGGCATCCCCAAAATATATGAACTTCAGCCAACTTCCATGTTAGTGTGATTCAATAAGCCACAAGTGTAACTCTCATCCCCAAACCTGACTTCGCATCCTTTTAATTGACTTATTACTTCATTCGTATCGCCACAATCGCTACCTTCAAGCCACAAATACTTAACATCATGGACAACTCAGATAAGTTACTTATCCAAGCAGAATATTTTTAATATTCGAGCTAAGGGTCTAACTTAAAACCAACCATACAAAGAGTTCACAATAATCAATATATAATTATATTCCTTCCTGAATCCGATCACATTTTCCATCGAGGCAATTCATTATTTCTAAAGGCACAAATTTGAGGGTCACACCGTGTAGCATTCTATCTAACATAATATCCATTCCGTAATATCTCATTTGTCGACTATGAAATCACTAGCCAAACTTCTGAGCAACGATCCATCTTTCCAACTTGATATGCAACATTCTAGGTTACTCTTGTCATGCCCCAATTCGGGGAATCGTCCGCTTCGCTTGGATTCACACCGAATCGTTCGTCCTCGCTAAGGCATGATGCCGTACAAGTCTAGAGTTGCACTTGTATAAGACAAGAATGTGCACTTTTGTGTCGTTTCAAAACATTTAAAAATAAGCCACATTTGCAAGAATACTGAGTACGCAAAATAGGAAGAAATAATATTCATTTTATTGAAATTGTAGCCAAAATACAACTTTTTTCGGTACTCTTTGAAATGCCTTTCCTGCTAAATTGATTCATGAAAAGAAATACAACTGATAGGCTGCCATAAAATAACTTATCGTTTCATACATCATGCCCCTTTAGTACTTTGAAATCTAAGCAACAATCTTTGAAAGCTCCACAATACTTTGCGCGTCTTTATTAAAAGTAACTTAAAAGGAAACAGCAGTAAATCAAAAGCCTTAGTTCAGACGTGCGCCCGAGCCTTCTCCAGTACATGTGGAGGAGGGGACAGCACATTATAATAATGCACTGGTGAGCTCCGTTGGCCCAATCAGCTAAACCGACATTTGTATTTAATGACAAGCATTTTAAATCATAAGATTTGTTAGGGACATGCAACGTTCAGAGTAATTCACAATTGAGGCAACATGATATTATATGAAACAACTGTTTACTTTACCATTGGCCGAATCCAGCTTCTTGCATAAGATACAGGATAATAATAATACTTACCGCCCTTGCACAAAATAATCATTAGCATGCATCTTGACTACATAGCCACTGGTGTTATTAAACTATACGGACTTGCCATATAGGACTTCAAGGGTATGCGATGCACCATTCATTCGGGTTGCAAGTTCGAATGAATATCCCGATACCAATCGTGCCACCAAAGCACGCTGCATTTCCTCCTAGGCCGAATCGGTCCCGGCGCCCCAGTACCGATCGAGGAAACAATACCTTGTATACAAGTTGTCCATGACCATGCGAATGCGTGTCTGACCCGTTAAGCATAGTGTGCATGGTATAATATTGAAAATAAATAGACAACATATTCATTTCTCAGTATTTCACATTCCATCATCTCAGACATCAATTCATCTCATTTCAATGTTCATTGGGACAAGCATTATTTTATTGTTGTTAACAGTGTAATCGATTCATTCAATGTTCATTCTCTAGCTTCTTAGTGGTATTAACTTGTGGCATTAGCATCAAGTTATTGATCAACGGATGTTGCAAGACAATTTATTTAGTTGGCATGAAGGAGTAGCGAGAGGGACAAAACCACCACAGAGATCCACACTCACAAATTAGAGAATTGCTGAGAGGGAGAGTAACACTTGCACGCTTAGCCTTCCATCATGCATCCGTCTGCAATGGCACCAAAAGTTTGGTTAATACTCCGTCTCGTTATGTTCCCTTCTCTCAGAATTATCAAGAATGAATGCTATAAAAATCGATAAAAACGGGGAAAAAATTAAATCATCGAAAACCATTCAGAAAAGCATCCATCAAAACCAAGCAACAAAACCAGCAGCAAATCATCCAGAGAAAACTCTTGGACGCATTTCAAGAGAAACCAATCCATTAGTTGGAAAGGCACTTATGCATTTGTCCGTGATCGATTCGATGCCGACGGTAAGTTTTTCCAATACTCGGTTCCGACTGAGTTAATCAAACCACAAGCCTTACATAGTGAACCGCTTGGTGCGGGACAATACATAATATACCACTAAGAAAAAGTTTCATCCTCAAAACTTAAAACAAAAGTCCTACCGCAAAATTATCAAACAACATGGGTATTTCACCCTCATCTCCTCTTCCAGTTCCCATATTGACTCTTCGACAGCATGGTTCTGCCATAACACGTTGACTAAAGATACTGTCCGATTCCGCAAAACTTTCTCTTTCCTATCCAAAATCTGGACATGCTCTTTAGTGTAGGATTGGTCAGCGCTCAACTGCAACTGATCGAAGTTCACTACGTGGCTTGGCTCATGCACGTACTTCCATAGTTGAGACACATGGAAGACATCATGCACATCAGCCAGAGCCGGTGGTAGTGCAAGTCGATAAGCCACTGATGCTACCTTCTTAAGGATCTCGAAAGGTCCAACGAATCTCGAGCTCAACTTTCCCTTCATCCTAAACTGAATCACACCTCACATGGGTGTGACCTTTAAGAAGACATGGTCACCCACAGTAAATTCCAAGGGTCACCGATATACATCCGTATAGCTTTGCTGCCGACTTTGAGCCTTCCTCGAATCAAACAGACCTTTTTGATGGCCTGTTCCACAAGTTCTGGTCCGAGCACTTGCCATTCACCAACTTCGTTCCAACATATCGATGACCGACATTTTCGTCCATATAACACCTTATATGGGGCCATCTGAATACTTGCATGATAACTGTTATTATAGGCAAATTCTGCCAATGCGAGATGCGTATCCCAATTTGTCTTCAAATAGAGTATATACAGTCTCAATATGTCTTCAAGGATCTGATTTACCCTCTCTGTTTGACTATCAATCTACGGATGGTATGCCGAACTGAAATTCAACTTTGTGTCCATTGTTGCTTGCAGACTAATCCAGAAGCGCGATAAGAACCGCACGTTATAAGGCCTAAAAATCAATTTGCGCCATGAATCTACTAACCAGTGATCAAGTTGCGTCCAAAAATCAGGTTACGCCACTGATATGAAGCCCAGAGAATGAACTGCACCGCTGAACAGGTTGTGCCATATATCAGACTGCGCCCAGTCCGATTGTGCCAAAATCTACGTGGCGTGTGACATTTAATAGTCATCATTACCTGACAACACTGACAACTGACACCACAGTGAACGAGAAAAATCTCTTCGAATCCAATGAATTATGCTGCTCGAGGGGAGTTGGTTGACAGCTGTCATGTATACTTTGTAAGTTGCACCTAGGCACAATCCAGACAAAATCCTTAGTTGAATGACTTCTGCTCAAAAGCTGCCACGTGTCTAGGCGCGGCTCAATCAGGCACAGTTTTACTCATTGACTGAAGTTCGCTCAACCTGATAAAGTTGAGACAATTTTTTATTTCTAAAGCAGGATGACGTGGCACACATGCCACTAATCTCTCAAGACGTGTCTACTATCCTGTACACGACCATGCACATCTTAATCACATGATGCCACGCGTCTAAATACAGTTAGTATACGACTTATAATCGAATGAAAGTTGGCACAACAGGAGGTTTGCATAGCCCAGTATGGCACAATCCAGCTTCGTGCACATCAGAATAACTGTTAAAACAGTTATTTCCTAAACTCTATAAATAGAGTTTCCAATCATTGTGAAAGCATCAGATACATACGCACATAGATCAAGAACTCTTGCAAAATTGCTGTTGCATCCTCCAGAGGCTACAGTCTTTAAGTTCACATAGTCCAAGGGATAGAGTGATCGTCTTCTGATCAGATTCCTGTAGTTGTACTTCCCCAGAATTTATTGTACTTTGTACTATTTTTTTACAAGTTTGGAATAAACTTTTTTTGTTTTTGCAAACAAAATGGCGACTCTGCTGGGGACGACTTTTTCTTCTGACGAGAAGGTGACAACTCAATGTGACACTGTGTCGATCGGTAAGACGCAGAAGACTCTGGTTGTTCAAGTCAACCAGACAGCGTACGAGAATATGATCAACGCCAAGAGCAACAAGCGTACTGTGGCTATCTCCAAGAACAGGACTGTGTGGGCTCCAAAATCTCCTACAGTTGTTATTACCCAGGCGCAACTTGAGTGCTCAGTGGCCAAGGCGCAATCTGCCTCAGTAGCTCCGGCACAGCCTGCTTCTGCTGCCAGGGCACAATCCACTCTTCCTGCTGCCTGCGCGCAGTCTACTACCCATGTTGCTGCCAAATCGCCACCAGTAGCCCGTAGGACTATGGCGTAATCCAAGCAATCAGTAACTCAGACGTAATCTGCTGCTTTGGCGTAACCCAAGGGAACTAGTCTTTTGGCTATTCCCTCTTCTAATTCTCAAGTTCTGAACTTGGAGAATCAATGTTCTAGTCCCAATACTAGACAGAACAAAAGGAAGAGTCCTTTGACATTTCCTCAATGGTCTCAATCTATGCCTAAAATGGTCTCACAATAGAACAAAGGGGAACGCTTCTTTGTTAACCCTCTACAAAATAAAGGAAAGCACCCTTTGGTCTTTTTCCAAACTTCCCTGGTCTATGAATCAGAGGAAGATACATTAGATTCTATTCCTTTAAACAGAGCTCTTCGGATCTCTGATATCGGAAAGAATACCGATCAAAGAGGTATCTTACCTACCCCTATGGGATCTGGTCAAAACCTTCCCACCTTGCAAATTTCAAGATCTAAGGAAGAAAAATTAAGAGTATCACAAACAGAGACACCTGGATCCAAATTTTCTGATTTACGCGCTTATCTAAATAGGCGTCAACCAGTATCAACTTTGGTAAACCGTAAGAACCCTATGCCAAAGGCCAACCTATACCAGAAGCCAAAGTTTGAAAAGAAGGACCCAACCACTTATGCTAATAAGTTGAGTACATTTTTGTACACTCAGGGAATTAAACATCTGAAGAATAGGAGACATGTTCCTAACATCATTAAGGAATATGTTCCTCCGATTTCTTCTCGTCCTATAATTGTAACTGATCTCCTGCAACGTCTTACATAAAGACGGAAGATTACAGGGAGTCTCCCTCACCTCCAAATCACGCTTCAGATTGCCACTGCCTTTATGAAGTCGTCATCAACTGTTATTGCCAATCGGCTCGACGATCTCTCTTCAATCGTCTGAACTATGCTCCAACTCCTGAACATATAATAGAAGATGAAGAAGAGCTATTATATGCTTCTGTCAACATGACTTCTCAAGACACTGGGGGTGGGAAACGTCCAAGATGTAATGCATCCCGTAATCCCAGTCAGCAATACTTAGATCGGATTCATGCATCTAGTGAAGGTGTCTTTCAATACACTAGAACAAGAAATCGACATTTGAACCAAGGTGTCTTTAATTAAGAAGATCTCCCCATCACTTATGTAGGAGAAGACACTTTTTTAGAGTTTGATGCAGATACTGAAAGTTTTGAACAAACTATCTCATCAATAGCAGCAAGAGAAGTGACGGCATATACCATTACGGAAGATCAAGATGCCTCTACTTCAACCAGTCAAGAGCAACGAATTATTGTATTAGAAGACAAATTGAAGACCATGGCAGAAATGGTTGCTAGCATGCACACTATAATCGTGGCTCAACATACAGTGCCACCGATTGTAAACCCTACTATAAATCCTGAGCTTATAGCATCTTTTGTACCTGTTAATCTGGGGGTACCAACCCCTCAGGTTGCTTCTGTGCCAATTCAAGCTGATCCCAGTCAGTCTGGTGCAGGGGGTGGTAATTACCACGCTGTTTCCCCTCCTAGAACTTCTAATCAGCCCACCAATTCCTAAACATCAGGGGATGCTAATGAAGATGTAAAACTCTTACGCACTCAGTTTGAGGCCTTCAAACAGAAGGATGGCCTACAAAGACTGGGCATAAAGCAACCGTATCCTACAGAATGGAAGGAAGTTCCATTCCCCCCTAAATACAAGCTTACTACCATTATGTTTTTTGATGGCAGTACCTTTCCAAGTCAGTACATCAATCATTTTGAGGTGATGACTGATCAATTACTGCCAAATGATGCTCTTCTTACCAGAATGTTCGTCGGTTGTTTAGCTGGCGCAGCATACGACTAGTATCGTAGCTTGTCTGATGGCTGCATCAATTTTTTTGCTAGTTTCAAGCAAATGTTCTTGGAATGGTTTTATGAGGGAGTCAATGACATGATGATGTCTGCCCTCATTAAGATTAAACAGAGGCACAATAAATCCATGAAAAGTTTTATTGAAAGATTCTGCCGAGAGGCACTCAAAATGCCTTTAGGAACTCCATCTGCTGTAACAATATTCACTTGCAAATCAAACTTGCCTATTACCAGTATGTGGACATGATCTACACAATTCCAGGATTGGCCTCCTTTCATTGTAAATGCAAAGGCGGCGGAGGTTAGTGCCGAAAAGTTTAAGCAGTTAGGAGTTCAAATGACTCATCCTAACCAAGATGAACATTCCACACCTGGGGGTAATAATCGCCAGAATAACCACATGAATAAAGAAATACTGGCCATCAATCTCAAGGGCAAGGAGTCTTTGGCTGTCAACGTCACTCAGACAGCACCCACTCCATCAGCACCACCACAGAAGACAACTCGTCCAAAGGAAGAGTATTCTTTCAATGAAGGTGATACTTTGAGCATCTTCGATTGCTTGATCAAAAGCAATAAGCTTCAACTTCCAGAGGCAAAACGGCCAGAAGAAGTGAGTAAAATCGATCACCCTAAATATTGTGTTTATCACAGATTTATAGGGCATCCCACCAGAGCATGTTATGTGCTCAAAGACAAAATCCAGGAGTTGGGCAATTTTGGAGCAATTACTCTTCAGCAGGACGAGAAAATGGTGACTGCTAATGTGGTTTCTCTACAATTCGATGACTTTCCACCACAACTCATACAAGATGGTGTTTTCCCCATTCCAAGGACTACTTTTGAGATCGTGAATCTTCTACGTCCTCAGAATGAAGGTCTTGTTCCACTATCGACTGGCAGAGGAGAGATCATATGGATTCATCCAGATCTGGTAGTAGTGTTTGAAACACCTTCCTCTTCTAAGCAAAAGAAGCACTCCAAAGTTAAATTTAAGAACTGCAACATGGTATCCTTTGGACCAGTAACAGAAGAAGAAATTCTAATGGGTACTAGATCTGGAAAACCCTATCTTCGGGAATATCCCAAAAATCAAGAGAATCCTGCTCCATCTTCTGATGATGCTCCTACATCATCTTCTCCTGCTGAAAATATACCATCTACATCCCTGCCTGTGGTTGAACCATCTTCTCCTAAACCAACATCAGCAGACAAGGAGAAGCAACCTGTTCGCTTTGACAAAGCACTGAAGAAGTCCTTATCTCTTGGAATTGAAAAGCCTTACAATTTTGACATATTGGCTCAATTGGCCAATACTCTAGCAAGATTTTCAATCTTTGAACTGTTACGTCTTAAGAAACCCAAGAGACGTTAAGTGAAGCCTTGATGCAGGTGACACTTATCTTACACTTCTCAAGAAGCCTAAAAATGAGCCAGTCAGTTGTGAACATTGTTATAGTGTATTCGAACTAATACCCAATATTACTTTTACACAAGATGACATGTTATTAGAAGATAATCGTCATGATCGTCCTCTCTATTTTACGGGGTATGTGGACACCATAAAAGTCGATCGCATTCTGATTGACCCAGGGTCCGCACTTAGCATCATGCCAAAGTCTTTACTGGATGCTTTGAAGATCCCAGTGCATAATCTTTCTACAACTATCAGTACCATCTTGGGGTTCAATCAAGGAAGAAGTGAACCTTTGGGGAAGATACGCCTAAAACTTCAAATTGGCAATCTTCGTAAAAAGGTAACTTTCTATGTTATCGAAAATCATGGCTCGTACAATGCTTTGTTAGGAAGGCCATTCCTCCATAAACACAATATTGTACCTTCTACTCTCAACTAATGTTTCAAATATGTGGATGGTAATGAAGAAGTCCAAAAAGAGGCTGCAAATCTGAATCCTTTCAAAGGAGTTGAAGCATACTGCAACGATTCTCGCATGTACAAGGAGGAATTCATGAAGGTGGTACTAGCAATGGACATGAATGTAGAATAGAAAAATGTACCGAATGATACATTGGTGATCCCGGTCAAAGGACGTACCCTTGTCCTCAGTCTTCCAAACCACTGACCATTTATCTTCCTTCCCATGAGAAGCAGCCCAAGGGTGATAGTTAGGAACAAAGGGAGCTCACCTCTTCTGAGCCGCTTGTAATCGATCTTTGTCGTAAGAAGCCCCCTCCTCCTTCTCGTTCTTCTTCTCCTTCTCTTGTCATCAATCTGACTAAGCCTGCTAAGGCTAAAGTTTCTGTTGTAAATGATGGTATAAAAATCAATAAAGTATCTCCTTTGCAGTATACTGATGTCTCTTACTATACTCAGTGTTATTTGGATATGCTAGATAGCTTTAAACCACTTACAATAGAAGTCGTATCATCTCTTCGAAATGCGGTATCATTGGATTCAATACAAGAGTCGTACTTCTTAGTACCGTCTCGAAAGAAAGATGAAAAACCTATATTCTTCAACAAAAGAGAGGAAATAAAAATCATGCTTTATAATGATAATAGAGATGATATAGGAAGGCTACAATTATGTCGCTATAGTCCGCAATCCAAAGCAATCATCCGCAAAATGGGCTATGATTTCAAAACTGGCCTCAACAACGGTAAAGGAAGGCGAACTCCTCTTCGTATTGCTGTTCCAAAAGAAAAATCACAATAATACCACAGTAAAACGAAATGGGGACTAGGTTATGCTTCACCACTCCCAACTCTAGAACCTTCTGAATCTGATGAAGAAGAACGATCAAACTCTTCTGATTCCATTTCATGGGATTCTGACACCAGTGTTGGTCATATCCATAGAGTGATAGTATCTTCTAACATGGTGTCTGCCAAATTTTCAGAAGATGATGAAGATGACATTGAAGAAGCTCCTGAAGTGGACCCTTGGGCACAAAAGATGGACAATCAGTGAAAACTTCATTTTGAACAACGAGAACCACCTACTGAGGATCAACTAGTCCAGATCGATATTGGAGAGAAGGGCATATCACGACCAATCTTCATTAGCAAAAATCTCTCAGAGGATGATAAACAAGAATTAACTTGCCTTATTCATGAATATATTGATGTCTTCGCCTGGAGTTATGAAGATATGTCTGGATTAGATCCTCAAATTGCAACTCACAAGCTTAATATCTTGCTGAATGCCAAGCCGTTCAAACAACAACAATGGCGATTAAAGCCTGAAATGATGGATGCAATTGATGATGAAGTCAAAAAGCTTATAGCTTGCGGTTTTATCAGAGAAGAACAGCATCCTGACTGGGTAGCCAACGTCGTCCCAGTCCTAAAGAAGACCGAAAAGGTTTGAGTTTGCATGGACTTTCGGGATCTCAATGATGCTTGCCCTAAAGACGAATTCTCTCTCCCAATTACTGATGTCATGATCGACAATACATATAGATTCGAACAAATTTCTTTCATGGATGGGTTTTCTGGATATAATCAAATCCGGATGAATCCTGAAGATGAGAAACATACTTCGTTTTGTACTCCTCGTGGAGTGTACTGTTATACAGTCATGCCGTTTGGTCTGAAGAACGCAGGTGCAACCTACCAATGGGCTATGAGTACTATCTTTCGTGATCATCTGCGAAAGACTGTCGAATGCTATATTGACGATATTGCTATCAAAAGTCGTCTCAAGGAAGATCACATTCAAGACTTAAGAACCATCTTCAATCTAATGCGCCAGCATCAACTCAAAATGAACCCCACCAAGTCTTTCTTCGGTGTCTCTAGTGGTAAGTTTCTTGGCTTCGTCATTACCTCTAAGGGTATACACGTTGATCCTGAGAAGATCAAAGACATTCAAGAGATGCATCCTCCACGCAACCTAAAAAAGCTACAAGGATTCCAAGGTCGACTTGCGTACATCAGGCTGTTCATTTCAAATTTATCTGGACGTTGTAGACCATTTACTCAATTAATAAAGAAAGGTGTATCTTTCGTCTGGACGGAAGAATATCAATGAGCATTTGACGACATAAAGCGGTATTTAATGATTCCACCGGTTCTTGTACCACCGATCTCAGAATACCTTTCTTAATGTATGTCCGGGCAATGGATCATTCGTTGGGAGCTTTGCTGGCTCAAAAGAACAAGGAAGGTCATGAACAAGCCATCTACTATCTTAGCCGAACGATGATTGGAGCTGAACATCGTTATAGTCCGGCGGAGAAGGAATGTTTAGCCTTAATGTTTGTTGTTCAGAAGACAAGATATTACATCATAGGCCAAACTATTCATGTCATATCTCGGATCAATCCTCTTCGAGTCTTAATGAAGAAGCCAAGTACACTCAATTCTAGGCTTGCCATATGGGCCATATTACTAGCACAATATGATATAGTTTATGTCCCTTAAAAGTTTGTGAAGGGCCAAGCACTTGCTGACTTTTTAGCAGCTCATCCTGTCCCTGAGACATCTAAACTCTATGATGAAATTTCTGATGAAACATTGCAATCAAATATGATCTCAGAAAAATTTTCTACCTGGAGGTTTGTTCTTTGATGGAGCTTCTAGAATTGGACCTGGAGGTACCCTTGTGGCTGGAGTGGGAATTGTTCTCGTTTCACCCGATGGATTAGGTATTCAAAGGGCTTATTCTTTAGACAAGTCGTGCTCTAACAATGTCATAGAATACAATACCTTGCTCATCGGACTCCAATTAGACAAACAACTGGATATCGAATATCTCGAAGTATATGGCGATTCTAAGCTGATTGTTAATCAGGTTAGAGGTATATATGAAGTTTGACATCAAGATCCGGTACCATATCATGAAGCAGCAATCAGAATAGCTTCTTCGTTCAAAGGTTTCTTCATTGAACATGTACGTCGCACATGCAATACAGAAGCTGATGCCTTAGCTAACTTAGCTGCAGTATTGGCAGTTCCAGTCAAAAGACAACAAATGGTTGTTATCTCTAATAGAGAACTATTTTGTGTCGAAAACAACCAGAATATTGAATTCAGCAATCTAACTGAAGTCAACATCACTTGCGAGGATTGGAGAGCACCTTTTATTGATTTTATGGTACATGACATCTTGCCAGAAGATCCTAAGGAAGCTACCAGTATCCGTCGTCGATCGCTTCGATTCTATTATAATCATACTACTAAAACTCTTTATCGAAGAACTTTTGATGGATTACTCTTGAGGTGTCTCGCTGGTGATGAAGCAAAGCAAATATTACGCGAAGCTCATGATAGTAATTATGGAGCAAATCAGCCTGGTCCTAAACTATAGGATCGTATTCGATGTATGGGCTATTACTGGCCCTCTATGGTATCAGATGCTATTGACTATGCAAGAAAATGTCGTGCATGTCAGATTCATGTAGATTTCATCCATCAACCGTCGGAATTTCTTCATCCGATTGCTGCCTCATAGCCTTTTGAAGCTTGGGGCATAGATATAATTGGCCCTATCGATCCTCCTTCATCTAAAGGACATCGGTTCATTTTGGCTATAATCGATTATTTTTCTATGTGGGCAGAAGCCATACCTTTGGCTGAAGTTAAAACGAGTAGTGTCATCAGCTTCATCAAACATCATGTGATATACAGATTTGGTGTCCCTCGCCGAATCATTTATGATAATGGGCCACAATTTATCAGCCAAAAGTTTAATAGGTTCTGTGATGACAACAGAATCGATAATGTCACCTCTACGGCCCATAATCCTACGGCTAACGGGTTGGCTGAAGCATTCAACAAAACCATTATCAAACTTCTCAAAAAGTTTGTCTCTATCAACAAACGTAATTGGAGTGATAAACTTGGAGAATGTCTATGGGCATATCGTACTACTGTCCGTAATACCACAGGCTGTACACCTTTTTCTCTAGTATATGGATGTGAAGCTGTTCTGCCTCTGGAAATTCAGATTCCATCATTGAGAATCCCATTGCTAATGAGCTTACTACAGAAAATAATGATCGTCTTCGGCTTCAGGAATTGGAGGCCCTTGACGAAAAAATGTTATTAGCTCAACAACACATCGAACTTTATCAAGCCGCAATTTCAAAAGCTTTTAATCGCAAAGTCAGAGTGCGAACATTTCAGGAAGGCGAGTTAGTCCTTACAGTCAGACGTCTTATGACTATGACACATATGAGCAAAGGCAAGTTCGAGGCAAAATGGAAAGGGCCGTATGTGGTAAACAAAGTTTTCTCAAATGGAGCCTATCAATTAACAGATATGGATGGCAGAGTTGCTATGATGCCTATCAATTGCAAGTTTCCTAAGAAATATTATGTATAAAAATAAAATGTACTTTATTTCAGAAATATGATGTAAATAAAAGTTCATTTTATTCATGGAATTACATAAATATTAAGGACGGTAAGGAGGTCCTGATCCTTCATGATTAAATACATAGTTTGCCAACAGTTCAAACATCTCATTGTCTGAACTCACAAGAAACTTGCAGGCAGCCATCATCAATGCCTCTTCTTCGGCAGTCTTCCCAGGCTCCACTAGCTTGGAAATCAAGTCCTCTCCTGGTGCAGAAGCAGTTGAACCTTCACCCCTTTCTTTCTGAGGAGGCACTGGAGGCTCAGCAGGAGGCGTCTTGGTCTCTCCTTTAATCTTCGGAGTGAGCGAATCTTTGGAAGACATTTTGTACAGAAAGAAAAGAAAGTGACGATATCTACGAAAGTTTTGTTCTATTTATAGACAGAACAATTAGACAGTCAACATCGAGAACCGATGCGACTTTTGAAAAAAAACCCAACTGTTCGTTCATTTATAACTGTTCGTTCATGTATAACTATTCATTCATTTTCCTTTCTTCAAAAAACCGACATGATGGTTCATTCATTTATTCTCTTCATCGAAAGTTACAGTAATTGTTCAGTATTTTATCTCGAGAATTGAAGTGACTGTTCACTTTTTCTAAATGAGAGTTCTCATTCTCTATACTTCAGAATTCTGTATTTACACTGGCAACTTGTCATCTCCACATTTCTCCTAAATTCTATTTTCATTATCACCACATCAAAATCAGATCATAAAAGAAGAGAAAATTATTCTTTATTCCTTCTTTAAAAACATAGATACATCTTAATGAAAATCTATTACATCTCGGATTTTCATTCTAAATATAACATGAAGGTCTATTACATCTTTGGATCTTCTTATTTGGTGGTGCCAGTTCCTTCTCGTCTCGACCTGAAGCAATGAGCCAGACAATGGAATCAACTATGGTATTCTATCTCAGAAATACGAGAGGAGAACCACAGAGTACAGCAACCCAAAGATGAGCTGCTGTCAATACAACTGGTGGAGAGAAGACGGTCCGCCAGGGAAAATAGGAACGAGATCACCCTTGTGATACGATTCCTGATTCTGTCTCTCCACCATCCAACTCTCATGTGTATAGGCTCTTCCTACCATTTGAGGAAGACCCTTCTGGAACACGGAGAGTCCAGAGCTGTCTGATTTGAGTGTCAAAATCATATGAGCTGTCTGATGTGGGTGTCAGAAGAATATTCTCCATAGCATCCAGGTCACCAATGCCAGTTTTGAAGAAGCTTGCCAACCGAACTTCTGCAAATATGAACAAAGAAAGAAAAGGCAGACCTATCAAAACTGTGCACGCATCAACAGTGTGTGCCGACTAACAGAAGCACATCAACAATGTGTGCCTATTCTCAGAAGCTTAGGCACATATCAGCAATGTGCGCCTATTCACAGAAGCTCAGATGCATCAACAGTGTGCGCCTATTCTCAGAAACACAGGCGCACCTCAACAATATGCGCTGATGAACAGGCGCGTGTCAAAACAGCATACTGATCAATAGGCACGTATCAGTAGTGCACACCTCTGATTAAAGCTAAGCACTGGACCATAATGCGCATCTATTATCAGAAATAGTTAGCGCATATTAACGAATTCTACAACATACAGATCAGTATTTATCATCAAAAGTGGCGCAAAAGAGAAAAATATATATACTATTGATCTTTTGTTGAGACTTACCAATTTCTGAAGGCATAGTAGCATCAGGACAAAGTGGCGCAAGTGAACTTACAAATAGTAAAACCTTGTGTGAAATTATTTGTTTTGAGAAAGTATGAATGGCTCTTTCATTTATGATGTCCTTTTAAAGGGGTTAAAGATGAAACAGGCACGTCATTCTAGGAGCCTATTTTTGGAAAAGAACTAAACAATAGGTGATGGAAACTATGTGATGACTGCCATGTGTCCCTCAACGAAACAGTAAGCATTTGAATCAGCTGAAGGAACACATCTACATGCACTATTTGAAATCACAGCCACACAATGTATCAGAAATTTTAGATTTCATAAAAGTTGGCTGGACCCCTACAGACAAGGACACAAAAAAGAGAATAAAAGTTGTTATAGAAAAACATTATTCCTTTTTCTTGTCTTCATCGGCCTGACGAAGAGCGGCATCTAGTTCTTGTATGTTACGGATTCCCGAGCGATGCATTAGATTGAGGAATCCCTCCGAATCGCCGCACTCTTCAGAGGATGGCCCACCACTCGAGCGATTAAAGACAGTTGGGGTTAACCCGAAGCAGTCTAGAAAGTTCGTCGCCCTCAGTGCCGTGTCAGCCTCCAAAAAATAAGTTGAAGGCATGATGTAGGGTTTCGCTTCAAGAGACTTGATGTTGGGGACAACATTGGCCTTTGTCTCCTTCTTAGACACCATCAGAATTACAGAAGTGAAGAATAAAGTATGAAAATCAGCCCCTACATATATGTCACTAAATTGACTCTTCATATTCCTCATGGGAAACTGAAAATTGGGAAGACAAAGAGGAGATTGAATATTTTCGAGAAAGAAATTTAATTGTGATGACCGGATATTGACTGGCGCAACTTGACTCCGTCAATACTTTTATAAAGTTCAAAGTATTTCAAAAACATTAAAATATTTTTAAGTTTTGAAAACTTTGAAGGGGGTCTTATTGGGCCTAAAAATCAAGTTGCGCCATGAATCTACTAACCAATGATCAAGTTGCGCCTTAAAAATCAGGTTGTGCCACTAAAATGAAGCCCAGAGAATGAACTGCACCGCTGAACAGGTTGTGCCATATATCAGACTGCGCCCAGTCCGATTGTGCCAAAATCTACGTGGCGTCTGACATTTAATAGTCATTATTACCTGACAACACTGACAACTGACACCACAGTGAACGAGGAAAATCTCTTCGAATCCCATGAATTATGCTGCTCGAAGGGAGTTGGTTGACAGCTGTCATGTATACTTTGTAAGTTGCACCTAGGCGCAATCCAGACAAAATCCTTAGTTGCGCCTAGGCGCAATCTGAATGACTTCTGCTCAAAAGCTGCTACGTGTCTAGGCGCGGCTGAATCAGGCACAGTTTTACTCATTGACTGAAGTTCGCTCAACCTGATAAAGTTGAGACAATTTTTTATTTCTAAAGCAGGATAACGTGGCGCACATGCCACTAATCTTTCAAGAGGTGTCTACTATCCTGTAGACGACCACGCACATCTTAATCATATGATGCCACGCGTCTAAATACAGTTAGTATACGACTTATAACCGAATGAAAGTTGGCGCAACAGCAGGTTTGCACAACCCAGTATGGCGCAATCCAGCTTCGCGCACATCAGAATAACTGCTAAAATAGTTATATCCTGAACTCTATAAATAGAGTTTCCAATCATTATGAAAGCATCAGATACATACGCACAGAGATCAAGAACACTTACAAAATTCCTGCTGTATTCTCCAGAGGCTACAGTCTTCAAGTTTACATAGTCCAAGGGATGGAGTGATCGTCTTCTGATCAGATTCTTATAGTTGTACTTCTCCAGAATTTATTGTACTTTGTACTATTCTTTTACAAGTTTGGAATAAACTTTTTTGTTTTTGCAAACACCCGTCTCTATCTGACACTATAGAAGCTGATATCCCGTATAATCGGACAATTTGATTCATGTAGATCTGAGCCAACCTTTCAATGCTCCATGTCACTTTTGCTTTAGTAAAATGAGCCGACTTGGTCAATCTATCCACGATCACCCAAATCGCATCATTTTCTTTCTGAGTTTTTGGTAAGCTAACTATGAAATCCATACTGATATTATCCCACTTCCACTACGGGATAGCAAGATTTTGTAGTTCTCTACATGGCCGTTGGTGTTCAGCCTTCACACGCTGACAAGCTAAGCATTGTAATACAAATAGAGCCACATCCTTCTTCATGCCATGCCACCAAAATGTTGCGCAGATCCTTGTACATTTTAGTGCTTCCCGGGTGCAAGGAATACTTCGCAAAATGAGTCTTGGTCAGTATTTCCTTCCTAAGTTCCTCATCCTTAGGAACGCACAATCTTCCCTTGACACGAATAGTGTCATCATCTACTGCAAAGTCGGTCGTCTTTTCTGCTAGAATCAACTCGCGTACCATCTGCAGAAACGGATCATCCTTCTAAGCAGTCTTAATCCTTCCCTGGAGGCTCGGTTCAAGTTGCAACTGAGCCAATTATATATTTTGTGTACGGACTCTAAATTCAATGCCCATTTCTTCCAAATCCTGTAGTACCTCCTTTGCCACTGACAGTGTTCCAACAAATTTCCGATTCAAGGCATCAACTACTACGTTCCCTTACCAGCGTGTAGGAAATCGTCAAGTCATAATCCTTAATCAATTCCAACCAACGTCACTACCTTAAATTCAATTCTTTTTGTGTGAATATATACTTCAGGCTTTTGTGGTCCGTGAAGATCTCGCAGGACACACCATAGAGATAATGTCGCCATAATTTTAACGCGAACACAATCGTCGCCAGTTCTAAGTCACGAGTTAGGTAATTCTTCTCAAGATGCTTGAGTTGTTTCGATGCATATGATATTGTCTTCCCACGTTGCATGAGAACATATCCCAAACCAAGTCCTGACGCATCGTTGTAAATCTAAAATCCTTCTGAGCCCTCTGGAAGAGCAAGAATTGGAGCCAAGACGAGACGTTGCTTTCATTCTTGGAAACTACTCTCGCAGGCGTCGGTCTACTTAAATACGACTTCCTTCTGAGTGAGGCTAGTTAGAGGCGAAGCAATTCTCGAAAAGTCTTTCATAAACCTACGGTAGTACCATGTTAGACCAAGGAAACTCCGTATCTCACTAGCTGACGTAGGTTGTTTCCAGTCTACCACTGCCTCTATCTTCTTTGGGTCAAAAGCAACACCTTTTGCCGAGATAACATATCCTAGAAACGACACGCTGCTCATCCAAAATTCACATTTGCTCAGTTTTGCATAGAGTTAATTTTCTTGAAGCATCTGAAGTATCATTATCAAATGCTCAACATGAGTATCCCCGTCTTTCGAGTAGATCAAGATGTCGTCAATAAATACGACGACGAACTTGTCCAAGAATGGTCGGAATACTTTGTTCATAAGATCCATAAAGCCTGCTGGAGCATTAGTCAAACTAAATGGTACGACCAAAAACTCATAGTGTCCGTATCTTGTACGGAATGATGACTTAGGAACATCCTCGGGTATGATCTTCAACTGATGTTATCCTGAACGAAGATTAATCTTTAAAAACATGGTCGCGTCCTGTAACTGATCGAACAGATCATCTATCATTGGCAAGGGATACATGTTATGGATAGTTGCCTTGTTGAGCTCTCGGTAATCGATGTACAGCCGCATCGTGCCATCTTTCTTCTTTACAAGCAATATCGGAGCTCCCCACGGTAATACATTTGGGTGAATGTATCCACGGTCCAGTAACTCTTGTAGCTGCACTTTTAACCCTTTCAATTCTGCCGGAGCCATCCTGTATGGCGCCTTCGATATCAGGCGAATATCCAAAAATGTATCAATTATGAATTCAATTTCTCTGTCCGGCAGCATTCCAGGTATCTCATCTGGGAACACATCGGGGAAATCTACCACGACATCGGTTTGATTTGAGTCTATGCCCGTCATCCGGGTGTCTTGAACAGAAGCGAGGTACCCTTCACACCCCTAATATAGCATGTACCTAGCTGTAACTGCCGATATCACCATTGCTCCCTTAGACGTCGAGCCGCACGTGTAAGAGAACTCCGTTTCTCCGGGTAGGTGAAACACAACTCTCTTTTCCGCACAGTCGATCGTCGCATGACAGGCGCTAAGTCAGTCCATTTCCAAGATGATGTCATACTCTTTGATGTCGAGTACAATAGCATCCAGGGATAAAGTCTTGCCTCTAATATTGATGTAGTCGTCCCTGCAAATCAAAGTGGTAGGCATATCTACTTCCGAAGGAGTGCTAACACACATAGCCGTCTTTAGTAGAGTCATACAAAATTTGTTTTCCATTGCAAAATCAGACGATATAAAGCAATAAGTAGCACCAGAATCAAATAGCACCCGGGAAGGTATGCCTTTGTACAGAAACATACCTGCTATAACATTTTCTACGGGTATATTTCTGGTGCACCTTGTTGCTAATTCGATGCATTACTATTTGGAGCTGGTAAGGCTAGTGGCGCTTGGTCATGAATCTGATTATTATTTTGCCCACGATACTGGGTGTTATGTTGCCCATGATACTGGTTGTTAGTCTGTCCACGAGGAGGATACTGATTCCCTCCCTTACCTCTGTAATCCCATGCCATGTGATTTATATCCCCACATTTGAAACATCTAACACGATAATCTATCGCTCGATGTCCCAATCGATGACATTTATTACAACATGGTAACTGTTGCTGAGGCCCTCTATTGTCACCTGTATTATGACGCTTAGGTGCGTCATTCCTTCACGCAGACCAAGGTCGTTTCTGATTATTATTGCCTTGACTGCCTTGTGTTGCCCCGCGACTAATTGGCAGATGAAAACTCTCCATCTCAAGAGCTATTTTGTACGCCTCCCTATAAGACGTATACTTCCGACTTAGAACATCGCACTGTAGGCCATCATTCAAGCCTTGCACGAATCTTTCCCACTTGGCATTGTCATTCGGTACCATGTACCCAGCGAATGCGACTCTCTTCAAAAATTTGGTCTCGTAGTCATCCACTGACATACTGCCCTGCTGGAGTGCTAAGAACTCCTTCTCTTTCTACTTACGAACAGTTAGTGGAATGAACTGGGCAATAAAGGCCTATTTGAAGGTCTCCAATGATCTCTTTATATTCAGACTATTATCGCAAAGTGTCTATCTCTACGAAGTCCACCATTCATGGGCCTTGAGACGAAGTTGTACAGCTGTACATGTAACACCTAATTTTCTAAAATAAGGGTAATTTTGAACTTTCGTAAAAGTTTATTATTTAATAATAGGATTTATGATTTATGGGAATTTTTAATTAATTTAATACTATTTAAAATTGTTAAATTATAATTTTGATTAATGTTTATAGATACATAATTAAATCTATACCTCACTATACATATACATATAGATATACATATATATATGGTTAGCCATGCATGTTATGAGTAAATAGCTTGTGCCTTGTAGACTGTTTAACCAATATGCCATGAATAGTGTAACTTGATAGCTATTGTTTTGAGACCCAAATCCTCCTATACACTTTCATGTATATTTCACACGCACAAGCCTACTATCTAACCATATGAACATGTCCACATACACCCATACACACACTAACCACATAACCTTTATATAATATTAGCTTTTCCCTCTCTAACACTCTTTCTTTCTATATATATTATATTGTGATTGGATTCAATGCTATTGACTTTCATTCCTTAAACTTTTGGTTTTGATTTTTCTTAAATAGTACCCCTTTATAGATGATTAGTAGTTATCTTATTTTATTTTTGATAATTACCAGTTTTCATATAGGATGGTAGACTGCCTTACAGCCTTGATGATTGTTGTTTTTGTAACTTTTCTAGTTCAACACCCTTGATTGCTTGTATGTTTTGATACCCTGTGATTGTTTTGGTCTAGAGCGACTAGTATACCTAGATGAGACTTTCATTACCACCGTATGCCATGACCCTGTATGTCGTCCTTTTAAATTGTATGATTGATTAAGTTTTGAGACTTTGATTGTGGGGGTTTGACCTAGAAGGGGTAGGAATATTTTAATTTCGAGGACAAAATTTTCAAAGGAGGGTAGACTTGTAACACCCACTTTTCTAAAATAAGGGTAATTTTGAACTTTTGTAAAAGTTTATTATTTAATAATAGGATTTATGATTTATGGGAATTTTTAATTAATTTAATACTATTTAAAATTGGTAAATTATAATTTTGATGTGTTAGCTAGTGAACCCTAGAACTGTTGAGCCTAGAGACTAACCATGACCATGGGGACCTAACCATGTGATTAGAATGACTATTTACAACTTTTTAGGCTAAGAGTATTTGGTCATTTTGTGACTTTTGAATTATTTAGGATTTTGATTAATTGGTAAATTTTAGATTATTTTAATAATATTTAAATTAATATATTATAATTTTGGTCATTTTTTATATTTTATTATTTTGGAATTTTTTTATATTTTTAATATTGTTTTTATTGTATTTGTTTAGTCGGGTTTGAGTTTCGTCTCGTTCTGACTTGTATTGTGACCCGGGTAGCTTAAACTCTAGATGGGACCCAATATTAAGTTAAGCATGGCCCACAAAATCCAACACTTAAGTTAGTTATTTAGACTAATTTTTATCATGTTAGAATGGTTAAGTTAGAGACTCAAAACTAGATCATTTTGACCCCAAACTTGAACCTAGTCTAGACTTAACCATATGAGACTAGAGAGGGGTAATTAGGACATTTTCCATTAGCCCTAATGGACTCTTTATGGCAGCAACCTTTAGGGGAGAATGATTCATTTTGACCCCAAACTTAAGTTAGTTAGTTAGACTAATTTTTATCATGTTAGAATGGTTAAGTTAGAGACTCAAAACTAGATCATTTTGACCCCAAACTTGAATCTAGTCTAGACTTAACCATATGAGACTAGAGAGGGGTAATTAGAACATTTTCTATTAGTCCTAATGGACTCTTTATGGCAGCCACCTTTAGGGGAGAATGATTCATTTCATTCATTTCAATCTTGCCTCTTTTATTTTCCTTTTGTTCTTCCCTAATTTTAGAGAGCCTTCCCTTTGATTTGATCTCCAAATCAAATCATTCCTTCACCAAACCTTCCCTCAATCATTCCCATTCTCCAAGGGAAGGGTGCTACCAAGGATTGGAAGAGGAGTGCAAGGAGGAGTGTCCACTTTGAGGGATCTTCGTATCGGAGCCGTGTCCTAAAGGATTTTATTGGGATTCCACTTCCAATAGGTAAAACCTATCCTCTAAATCGATTTCCTTTGCATATAAATTAGTTTTGAATCCGTAGGATCCTCCTCATGCATGTGTCCCATTTAGATTCAAATTTAAGGCCATTTGGAGCTCTCTTGAGGATTTTAGATATATGTCTTGTGTCATACTTGATAGATCCCAAATTAGGACACCCCATGTGTATGTATGTATGATAATTGTTTAAATAGATATTTAAATTCAGTTTTAGAATGGTTAGAGAGTGGATTGATCTTAGTTAGGATGGTTAGAATGAGTTTTTATTTGGATACCTATGTTTGTATCCAAGTATCTTGGCCTATATGTGTTCTTTTGTCCAAAACAACTCAAATTCGTCATAATATTCATCCACGTTTTTATTAACCAAAGCAACTTAGAAATGTCATAACTTTTAGCTTAGAACTCCGATTTATCTCCCATTTTTTTTAAAAGAACCATATCGAAGTTAGCTTTCCAAATATATTTTAATAAGCCAAATTCTTCCTGTAACTTTCTGTAAAATTATTTAAGCGTCAGCTGTACGAAAGACGAACGTGTTTCGGTATTTTCGCGATTTTGGGAGCTTCCGGACACGAAAATGCGATCCGTTTGAAGTTTCGGAAAGCTAACACGAAGGGATACAATATACTTTAATCCTAGAATTTAGTATAGGCCCAATTGGTACCGTATTGGTTTTAAGTAGAAGAGTGACTATACGATATATGTATTTTGCGTAACCTATGAGCCTATGTAGTATGGATATTAAATGAATATAGAGTATGTAATAATGATATGTTAGATGAATGAAATGATATATATATATATATCCTCTTTAAATTAATGTATATATATGGTTGAATGCAAGCATGTAGGAATGCAATTAATATAATGTATGTAAGTAATGCATAAATGCATGAATGAAAGAATGATATACAATGTATACTTCATATATTCCTCGCTATATGGATCTTTTCATGTGATGTTATCCCCCTTGGGAGCATCAGATACATCATGTCGTGTGTTTTATGTACATCATGTATTCCTCGCTCTCATGTTATTTATGTTTCTCATGTGCTTTATGCTCGTTCATGTATGCTCATGTACTCTCATGTGCTCTCATGACCGGTCATGTTTCTCATGTATCCCATGTATAACCTATACTTCATGTGCACTCATTTATGAGCCCTCATGTAATTTCATGTGCACCCATTTATGGGCCTTCATGTGAATTTCATGTGCACTCATTTATGAGCTCTCATGTATACTTCATGCACCCATTTATGGGCTTTCATGTGAAAACCATGTACGTAACATAACTTGTCTGGATCCTTGTGTATTGATTGGGGTATGGGGGAGTATAAGTAGTCATGTGAACAATTCCAAAGTAGTATAGCCATGTACGCCTCTTTAGTATATTCTTGTGCAAATCCAGCCGTTCACATATCGACTTTGTACTCTAAATTACTAGTCACTGGTATCTCTCTACTTATAGTAGATATTTCTATTACAGTTCTCTCCCATGTTTACATCATGTACTTTCTTTCAGTTTTACGTATTGTACTCTCTTGCATGTTTATATTTTCTAACCTGTTATGATCTGCGTGAGATGTATTGTGCTCGCTCCCGTCCTGACTGGACCTGTTGAAAATTTTACAGAGAATGATGAGGAACCCTGCACCCCTTACCTTGGAGCTTGCCTAGATGACACTCGCGACCTGGACCCTTGGGGAGGTTCAGGCAGCTGCTGAGGACGATATCTTGCCTAGTGTAGATAGCTTAGACTGTTCTTTTTTTTATGTTAGTTGTTGTCCTTGAGTTCGGAGTTGTATATTTTAGAGATGTTGAGACTTATGTTATTTCATATTTTTTGTACCTCAGTTGAGGATTTCTCTATCTTTTCTATCGTGCTATTCTACCTTTAGATGTGATTGAGACTGTATTCTACTATACCCTCCATTCGAAGTGTATATACTGTACAGGTACCTTATACATTGTTAGATGATTGACCTAGGACAACGTTCTACTACCGCCGACACTGCGGCGTAGGCTGGGCGTTGTTACGTACTCGTACCCTCGCGGTGGGTGCGGGTCGTGACACATTTTTAGTGGTGGCCCATGCAGGTCGAGTTTATGTAGTGGTATTCGAACTAGAGTATCACTACAGCCTGCAGTAAGATTAGGATATATTTAAAGGTACTCAATCACAGTTAGAATTCCTTGAGAGATTCCTGGGACGACCCTTGAGAATCTTATTTAAACTTCAATTTAAAATCATTTCCTTTGTTTGTTGCTCTCACTCCTTGATTATTGAATTTGATTTTGTTGGATCGTTGTTGATTTTGATTTTCTATCGAGACGAATTTTATGGCCTGAGTTACGATATTTTATGATAACATATGTTGACGGGAATACAGGGATGGTAAAACGTCTACTTGATTATGGAACCTGTAGTTTATCGCAGCCATATTAGCTGGCGTGGCAGAAATATAGGGACCTGACTTCGTATGTACGTATCTTGGTTATGAGATTTAGAATTTCTCGCAGCTATGCTAGTCGGCATAGCGAGAATTCCAGACGACATGATTATAGAGGTGCATGCCCCAGTTATGGAATCTATCGTTTATTGCAGCCTTGCTTACTGGCATGGCGAGGGCTCTGAGTAACATGATTTTGGACAGACCATATGATTATCAGATTGTATCTTGAGAAGGTTTTTAAACATATCATCTCTATCGTACCATTCTGTTGTTACAAATTGTATTCCATCATCAAATAACTTAGGAGTAGGAGTATGAGTAGGAGTAGCTTAGCTGTTATTATAAATCTAGTATAACTTCTTGCTATAATTTTTTTTTCCTAATACAATGAATCGATGATTTTGTTAGACCTTAACTTGGATTTGATATTATAGCTCTGGTTTCAAAATGGTTCCTTCTTTTAAACAGATAAGCAGAATAGATTTTATCATTATTTTCTTCTTGCCATTATTTCTTGTATTACCTTAAATATATAATATATATATAGTGGACACAGATACTTGCCTGACTATGCATGCTACTTGATTACCAACCTATCTAAATGCATATTAATATGTTTGATGTTAATTTCTCAAAATCCTAATATTTCTAATATAGTACAGTATCAGTGATTAGTTCTCTGTTTTCCAGATTAAATTCGTAAATTAAATGTAAATTTTATGTTATTAGTCGTTGTTTACATCACTGCACATGTATGTTATATACAGGGTTTCAAGTTTTAAAGAAATGGTTGAGTTTTGTGTTTGAATTTGTCAAATCTGAGACTGTGTGCATATTAACCCTTTAAGCCTGAATTCTAAGTGATTAGTCAATTTACAATTTTTTTAAAATATAATGTTTTGAGCCGTATACATTGTTGTATGTAGGGATATAATATTAGGTTTCATACTCTTACATGTTAGGTTGTGGTTGTGGTAAACGTTGGGTTGGTTTTGATGTTCGAATTTCTCCAAAATCCTGAAAACTGAATACATGTTAACATTTTTACATTGCTTTCAAATGTGTAGTTCAATTTTGGATTAATATGTAATGTTGAACTAAATTAAATGATTGAACCCTTCATTTCAAGTTTTAACCCATGTACACTTGACACTCTACACTAATGTTCACAACTGCCATGTAAACCTAACCCTTCATCTCTATGTTATGTTCATAAATCTATATATATATATATATATATATATATTATATATATATATAGTTTATGCATACATGTTATAATGTTTATAGATACATAATTAAATCTATACCTCTCTATACATATAGATATACATAACTAGGAGTCAGGTACCTCATCTTGGACAATACATTTACTACAGCTATTCAGATACAAGGCGAGTACATTCTCTGATCATTGCATAACTTGCTTAGAATTATATTCCTGCTCTAGTTTACCTTATTTGATGCTGTCACGATATATCACGGATTGGTACTATATGGATCTTTTCATGCGATGTTATCCCCCTCGGGAGCATCGGATACATCATGTCGTATGTTTCATGTACATCAAGTATTCCTCTCTCTCATGTTATTTATGTTTCTCATGTGTTTCATGCTCATTCATGCATGCTCAGGTACTCTCATGTGCTCTCATGATCGGTCATGTTTCTCATGTATCCCATGTATAATCTATACTTCATGTACACTCATTTATGAGCCCTCATGTGAATTTCATGTGCACCCATTTATGGGCCTTCATGTGAATTTTATGTGCACTCATTTATGAGCTCTCATGTATACTTCACGTGCACCCATTTATGGGCTTCATGTGAAAACCATGTACGTAACATAACTTGTCTGGATTCTTGTGTATTGATTGGGGTATGGGGGAGTATAAATAGTCATGTGAATAATTCCAAAGTAGTATAGCCATGTACGCCTCTTTAGTATATTCATGTACAAATCCAGCTGTTCACATGTCGACTTTGTACTCTAAATCGCTAGTCACTGGTAGCTCTCTACTTATAGTAGATATTTCTATTACAGTTCTCTCCTCCTGTTTACATTATGTACTTTCTTTCAGTTTTACGTATTGT
Organism: Iris pallida; assembly: GCA_029216955.1. Lineage (NCBI taxonomy): Eukaryota > Viridiplantae > Streptophyta > Magnoliopsida > Asparagales > Iridaceae > Iris > Iris pallida. Next base: position 6,590,162 of record JANAVB010021999.1, on the reverse strand, counting down.
ACTCTCTTGCATGTTTATATTTTCTAAACTGTTATGATCTGCGTGAGATGTATTATGCTCGCTCCCGTCCTGACTGGACCTGTTGAAAATTTTACAGAGAATGATGAGAAACCCTGCACCCCTTACCTTGGAGCTTGCCTAGATGACACTCGCGACCTGGACCCCTGGGGAGGTTCAGGCAGCTGCTGAGGACGATACCTTGCATAGTGTAGATAGCTTAGACTGTTCTTCTTTTCATGTTAGTTGTTGTCCTTGAGTTTAAAGTTGTATATTTTAGAGATGTTGAGACTTATGTTATTTCATATTTGTTTGTACCTCAGTTGAGGATTTCTCTATCTTTTCTATCGTGCTATTTCTACCTTTAGATGTGATTGAGGCCGTATTCTGCTATGTCACCTCCATTCGGAGTGTATATACTGTACAGGTACTGTAGCCTCCCTTTCCAGAATTTTAAAATAATTTTTTATTATTTTTATTTGATTTAAATAGTGATTTTAGATTTTCATAAATAATTATTTTGTTAATTATTACGGTAGATGATTTTAGCCATGGTTGAGATTTGGAGTACAAGGTGACTAGGAATCATGGCACGGATAGCTCAGTGGCATGCTTTGACTAGAGTTTAGCCATGGTAGGGGAAGGCCGAGCCATAATGATGTCCTAACTAGGAAAACCAGGCCAAGCTGCGACGTAACCCGCACCGAAGATTTTATTTATTGTTTAATTATATTATTGAAGTTTAAGGAACCCGGTTGTACCGAACCTATCCAGATTGGGCCCAAGTCAACCAAGTCCATGTAGGCATGTATGAGACCAAATACGGTCTTGTGGACATGTTTGGTAAATACAAATATTATATATATATTTTTATGAATTGGCAATTAATTTCTAATAATTGTTATAATACATTATAAGTATTATTATTTATTAGTGTTTACAATAATTGTGTGATTTTCTGGAGCCAAATAAGTGGGATGGTTGATAAGTGCACCGTAATATATTATTGGTTTAATTTCAGTGTTAATAGGGCTATTATCATTATTATATTATTGAAGTTATTATTAAATATTATTATTATTATTATGGTTATTGAAAATAACTATTTATTATTATTAGTTATTATTAATTTATTCTTTAACAAAAGAATAATATATGTGTGTAAATATATATATATATATTATATCTATATATATATATATATATATATATATATATATATATATAAGTGCATGTGTATGTATATATATAAATATCGTATATGTGTATTATATATATAAAATGTATAGTATATGTAGATATATATAAAATATACGTATATGTATGTGTGTGTATATATATATTATATATATATAATATTATATAATATATATATATATATATATTATATTATATATATATTTTTTTTTTTTTTTTTTTGTGTGTGTATGTGTGTATATATATATATTATATATATATATATATATATATATATTATATATATATATGTGTGTGTGTGTATGTGTGTGTGGTGTGTGTGTATATATATTATATATATATTAATATATATAATATTATATTATATTATATATATATAATATATATAATTATATATTATTTTTATTTTTGTGTGCATGTGAATATATAAATATATATATGAATAGGTATTTGTTATATTATTGTTAATGTGTACTTATACGTGTGTACATATTATATATATATATATATATATATATTAATATATATATATATATTATATATATATATATATATATATATATATATATATCTATTATATTTTTTTTATATTATATATCTAATATATATATAATATATCTATTAAATATATATATATATATAATATTATATATATATATAAAAAAATATTATATATATATATACGTATTATATATATATATATATATATATATTTTATATACACACACATATACGTATATATATATTGTATTAGTTATTATATACGTATATACGTATATAATACCTAATACTATATTATATATATATTATCTATATATATTATATATATATATATATATATATATTATAATATATATATATATATATATATGATGGATATACACATAGCTGTATATATATAGAATAATAAATGAAATAGAAAAGAAAAAGGAAGGAAAAGAATAGGAATAATAGCAGTAGTAGTTAAGAGCCAAGGCCTAGCAACCTGCGGATTGGCAGCCCGAGCCCCCCCAGGCTTCACAACCGACAGCTCAGTTAATACTCGGTATATATAGTAAGTGGTTGAGATCGGAAGATGATGAAATCCAAACCCTAACCACTCACGCCACCCCAGCCCCCGACCTGCGCGCACGCCCTGACCACCGCCCGCAGGGGCGCCGTCGGCCGGCCAAGAGTCGACGAAGCAACGCGCGCGCGTGCGAAGGACCGGAAGGTAACAACAGCGACGAGGCTACTTCATGTGGTGTTTCTCTCGCGCACGGTCGACGGTTCTTCGAACCATTTGTTCAGGTATGGACTCAATATATCCCTCTTGATTCCCCTTTAGGTAGATTTAATTATTCAGCGATAGGTTGCCCGAGAAGTGGATTAGAAGATCGACGAAAATCTATAAAAATAGAACACTATTTTCAGTCCAAGAACCCCTGTTCGACGATCGATTATGATCGATCCTGCGACTTATTAGAAAATATATTTAAAGAGACTTTTAGACGACATATAGGTCTTCATCACCCTTTTTGTGGATTCAGAAATCATCGCTATGCGTCGAGAAATCGAATCCCAAAGTTTCCCAAAAACCTGTTTTGAAATCAATAAAATTGTTCCATACGACGTTCGTCCCGCCATTTTGGGCGACGTGGTCGCGAGCCGAAGGCATCAAAAGCTGCGTAACGGCTTCGTGGTCGTGTGAGCTTTGACGGAATTCAAATTGGTCGCGTGTGCGCGACGAATTTGATGCGTATCCGTCGAAATTTACCATATCGTGCACGTTGCAAATTCTCTAATTACTTTGTGCACGCTCGTCAGATCGAGACAAAACTTGCACCAACAGAACCGTATAATTTTTCTGGTCCTGTATGCCAAGTTTGGTCCGATTCTGAGACTGTTGATAAAATCGTCGTTTTGCGGGCCCCACGGTCCGACTCAACGGGTGATTTTGTGCACGGCCTGCCGGAATACAACTTTGGACATACGGTTGGGTTTGTATCAGAAAACCGGATCCGTAGACATGTAGTTTGACGACTTTAGAGATCTTTGACTCTGGCACACTTTTCGGTACAAAGCGGGTCCGGCGGATACTGTTTTTGTCCGAAATTACCGTTTTGCCCCTGTTTCTAGAATTGGACTTAAGGACAGGCAATCCTAGCTAATTTGACTATTCTGAGAATGTTGGTAACGTTTATTTCAGCTTTCGGAGACAGTGGTGATGACTTGGACGTTATGGCGTACCAGTTGATGGTATTTATTGGTTCTTCGTGCAACCCCCAGACAAGTATACCTTGCCAACTTGTACAGTATAATTTATACGCATGTTCATCATCTCGCTGTGGTTCTTTTCCTTACATGCGTGATTGCTTTATTCCATGTCTTATACACTCGTCCTGTTTACTTTACATGTTTCTAGTTTCTTGTTCCTTTGTTGTTATAATATTTTCCTACCTGTTACACTGTGATAGTCTTATAAGTATTGCTTGATAGGGTCGTCTAGTCCACACCATGATTTTCTCGACTTGATTATAACTTGACTTGACTTGACTTGACATGACTTGAGTGGGACTTGACTTTGACATTCTATAGATTATGAGTACTTACCTTGACTATGGTCTATAGGATTTTATACTAGGATTGGCTACCGTCTTGGTTGTGTGTACTTGCCTTGACAGCAATTAAGATACTATAGATTGAGTACTTGCCTTGACTGCAGTTTATAGCCAGCCGTTTCTAGTATGGCATGCCAGTGTCTTAGGATCCTCGTGTTTAGATCTTTGTCTTGGTTCATTTTGTCTCGTTGGATGTCCTTGATTGTTCTTGCTTCTTTTTACTGTTACATGTTGGCTCGTATATTATGTATCTTGCTAGTCCTATGAGGACCTGATGATCTCTTCAGGTTTAGCGACTACATGGAGTTAGTTAGCAGAGCGGGATGGTAGAGGATTGCGATGTATGATACAGGTATTTACTTGTGATATTTCTTTATTATCTGCTCGTGCTTTATATTTAGTACCATGAAATACATCTGCTTATTTATAGACTCACATCATTCTTGGAGTCTAATCGAACAATATGCTAATGGGCTGCAGACCATGACCCATACATGTTCATTCTAGTTTATGATTCATGTGGATTGAGATATAATTTAGATTAGACATGATACCCATGACCTTGACAGCTTATACGTACTCGAGTCGGGCTGGAGTCCGTTCGATACGCAGCTGGCTTGCTCACGAGCTCGCGTTCGAAACCCGGGTGCGGGTCGTGACAAGTTTTTGTGGTGGCCCATGCAGGTCAGCATATCGTATCGGTTACGTAACTGTACTAATACCCTGCGACCGACTTGACTACCTTAGAAATCTCAATCCACACTGCCTTGAAAATTTCCCTAAAAATTCTCTACGTCCTTGAAAACTCCATATTTGCTCCGATTATACTTTCTTGCTTTCCGTCATTGATTCTCGTCCCTCTTTATTTCGAGGGGACGAACGATCGTGCTGTCTAGGATTCATCAGAAATCCTTAGGTTATAGAATAATATTGTTTGACTATTGAATATTTGGTTGTCTATAGATAGGAGGGATTATAGATACCGTATGCCCTAGATATATGTTGATAGACCTGTTAGCAACTAGTTAGAAACTTTAGTGACCGTATTTGGAGGAGTAGTGTGACCAAAGGTGGGTAGAAGTCCTCGAGGGTTCGTAGTTACAAAATGAGTATGAGGAGTTTATAAATCTTTTTGAGGAATAAAAATTGAGGAGATTAAGGTAATAGTAGACTTGAATTTTAAGGAGTAGTCAGAATTGGAATTTCGAGGACGAAATTATTTTAAGGTGGATAGATTTTTAGCCTCCCTTCCCGGAATTTTGAAATAATTTTTTATTATTTATTTGATTTAAATAGTGATTTTAGATTTTCATAAATAATTATTTTGTTAATTATTACGGTAGATGATTTTAGCCATGGTTGAGATTTGGAGTACAAGGTGACTAGGAATCATGGCACGGATAGCTCAGTGGCGTGCTTTGACTAGAGTTTAGCCATGGTAGGGGAAGGCCCGAGCAATAATAATGTCATAACTAGGAAAACCAGGCCAAGTTGCGACGTAACCCGCACCGAAGATTTTATTTATTGTTTAATTATATTATTGAAGTTTAAGGAACCCGGTTGTACCGAACCTATCCAGATTGGGCCCAAGTCAAATCCAAGTCCATGTAGGCATGTAGTGAGACCAAATACGGTCTTGTGGACATGTTTGGCAAATGCAAATATTTTATATATTTTATGAATTGGCAATTAATTTCTAATAATTGTTATATACATTAGTAAGTATTTTTTTAGTGTTTACAATAATTGTGTGATTTTCTAGAGCCAAATAAGTGGGTGGTTGATAAGTGCACCGTAATAATTATTGGTTTAATTTCAGTATTAATAGGATTATTATCATTATTATATTTGAAGTTATTATTAAATATTATTATAATTATGGTTATTGAAATAAACTATTTTATTATTATTATTATTAATTTATTCTTTAACAAAAGAATAAATATATGTGTGTAAATATATATATATAATATATAAAAAATATCTATATATTATAATATATATATAATATATTATATATATATATATATATATATATATATATATATATATATATATAAGTGCATGTGTATATATATATATCGTATATTATTATATAAAATATATATGTATATGTATGTATATGTAGATATATATAATATACGTATATGTATGTGTGTATATATTAAAATATATATAGGAAATTGTGTGCATGTGAATATATTAAATATATATGAATAGGTATTTGTGTATATATATATGTTAATATGTGTACGTATATATATATATATATTATATATATATATATATATATATTATATATATATATATATATATATATGATGGTATACACATAGCTGTATATATATAGAATATAAATGAAATAGAAAAAGAAAAAGGAAGGAAAAGAATAAGGAATAATAACAGTAGTAGTTAAGAGCCAAGGCCCAGCACCTGCGGATTGCCAGCCCGAGCCCCCCCAGGCTTCACAACCGACAGCTCGGTTAATACTCGGTATATATAGAAAGAGAGGTTGAGATCGGAAGATGATGAAATCCAAACCCTAACCACTCACGCCACCCCAGCCCCCGACCTGCGCGCACGCCCTGACCACGCGCGCCGCCAGGGAGTGGCCGCCGGTCGGCCAAGAGTCGACGAAGCAACGCGCGTGCGTGCGAAGGACCGGAAGGCAACAGCAGCGACGAGGCCACTTCATGTGGTGTTTTCTCCGAGCATGGTCGATGGTTCTTCGAACCGTTTGTTCAGGTATGGACTCAATATATCCCTCTTGATTCCCCTTTAGGTAGATTTAATTATTCAGCGATAGGTTGCCTGAGAAGTCGATTAGAAGATCGACGAAAACCTATAAAAATAGAATACTATTTTCAGTCCAAGAACCCCTGTTCGACGATCGATTATGATCGATCCAGCGACTTATTAGAAAATATTTAAAGAGACTTTTAGACGATATATAGGTCTTCATCACCCTTTTTGTGGATTCGGAAATCATCGACTATGCGTCGAGAAATCGAATCCCAAAGTTTCCCAAAAACCTGTTTTGAAATCAATAAAATTGTTCCACACGACGTCCGACCCGCCATTTCGGGCGACGTGGTCGCGAACTGAAGGCATCGAAAGCTGCGTAATGGCTTCGTGGTCGTGTGGGCTTTGACGGAATTCAAATTGGTCGCGTGTGCGCGACGAATTTGATGCGTATCCGTCGAAATTCACCGTATCGTGCACGTTGCAAATTCTCCAATTACTTTGTACACGCTCGTCAGATTGAGACTAAACTTGCGCCAACAGAACCATATCATTTTTTAGTCCTGTATGCCAAGTTTGGTCCGATTCTGAGACTGTTGATAAAGTCGTTGTTTTGCGGGCCCCACGGTCCGACTCAACGGGTGATTTTGTGCACGGCCTGCCGGAATCCAACTTTGGTCATACGGTTAGGTTCGTATCGAAAAACCGGATCCGTAGACATGTAGTTTGACGACTTTAGAGACCTTAGACTCTGGCACGCTTTTCGATACAAAGTGGGTCCAACGGCGGACACCATTTTTGTCCGAAATTACCGTTTTGCCCCTATTTCCAGAATTGGACTTAAGGACAAGCAATCCTAGCTAATTTGACTATTCTGAGAATGTTGGTAACGTTTATTTCAGCTTTCGGAGACGGTGGTGATGACTTGGACGTTATGGCGTACCAGTTGATGGTATTTATTGGTTCTTCGTGCAACCCCCAGGCAAGTATACCTTGCCAACTTGTACAGTATAATTTATACGCATGTTCATCATCTCGTTGTGGTTCTTTTCCTTATATACGTGATTGCTTTATTCCATGTCTTGTACACTCGTCCTGTTTACTTTACATGTTTCTAGTTTCTTGTTCCTTTGCTGTTATGATATTTTCCTACCTGTTACTGTGATAGTCTCATACGTATTGCTTGATAGAGTCGTCTAGTCCCACACCACGATTTTTCGACTTGATTATAACTTGACTTGACTTGACTTGACATGACTTGAGTGGAACTTGACTTTGATATTCTATAGATTATAAGTACTTACCTTGACTATGGTCTATAGGATTTTATACTAGGATTGGCTACCGTCTTGGTTGTGTGTACTTGCCTTGACAGCGATTGAGATACTATAGATTGTGAGTACTTGCCTTGACTGCAGTTTATAGCCAGCCATTTCTAGTATGGCATGCCAGTGTCTTAGGATCCTCGTGTTTAGATCTTGTGTCTTGGTTTATTTTGTCTCGTTGGATGTCCTTGATTGTTTCTTGCTTCTTTTTACTGTTAGATGTTGGCTCGTATATTATGTATCTTACTAGTCCTATGAGGACCTGATGATCTCTTCAGGTTTAGCGACTACATGGAGTTAGTTAGCAGAGCGGGATGGTAGAGGATTGCGATGTATGATACAGGTATTTACTTGTGATATTTCTTTATTATCTGCTCGTGCTTTATATTCAGTACCATGAAATACATCTGCTTATTTATAGACTCACATCATTCTTGGAGTCTAATCGAACAATATGCTAATGGGCTGCAGACCATGACCCATACTTGTTCATTCTAGTTTATATGATTCATGTGGATTGAGATATAATTTAGATTAGACATGATACCCATGACCTTGACAGCTTATACGTACTCGAGTCGGGCTGGAGTCCGTTCGATACGTAGCTGGCTTGCTCACGAGCTCGCGTCCAAAAATCGGGTGCGGGTCGTGACAGGTACCTTATACATTGTTAGATGATTGACCTAGGATAGCGTTCTACCGCCGACACTGCGGCGTAGGCTGGGCGCTGTTACGTACTCGTACCCTCACGGTGGGTGCGGATCGTGACAGTACACTCTGCCCTCTTACTGCCCTGTATGTTCAACATCCGAAAGTAGCCCTCCAATGTATTCAAGAAATCCATTACCTCATCTGGTTCTGCCCTTTCGTTGAACTCAGGCGGGTTACAACTCTTAAAGTCCGAGAACTTAAAGCTTGACCTCTTTCGTGTCGGTATTTCAGGCTTCTCCGTCGGCTCTGTTACCATCTCGGTCGCTGCGTCTGCTGCAAAAACATTGTGATCGGCCGTCAGCTTAGTGATAATATCAGTCAGATTGTCCACTTGTTTCTGTTGAGTATCCAGTTGCTCCTGGAACTGGTATTGGAGTTGCTCCTGAAGCTTGCGATGTTGAGCCTTGCTCTGGTTCCTCTGAGCCTCCTTTAGTTTGGGTTAGTGCTTTCACCCTTGGTCATTCTACAACAAAAATAATCCTATTAGCACTCATAAATTATTTATAGGCTTATTGTATGGAATAATATTTCATGCCAGCACTATCGACACCATTAACCGAGAAAATTTGCATCAAGACTTCCATTTGAAAAATTTTCAAAATTCGAGAAATTGAAATCGTGCTCTGATACCAACTTGTCATGCCCCGATTCGGGGAATTATCCGCTTCGCTTGGATTCACACCGAATCGTTCATCCTCGCTAAGGCATGATGCCGTACAAGTCTGGAGTTGCACTTGTATAAGGCAAGAAGTGCACTTTTGTGTCATTTCAAAACATTTAAAAATAATCCATATTTACAGGAACACTGAGTACGCAGAATATGAAGAAATAATATTCATTTTATTGATAATTGTAGACAAAATACAAATTTTTTTGGTACTCTTTGAAATGTCTTTCCGGCTAAACTGATTCATGAAAAGAAATACAACTGATAGGCTGCCATAAAATAACTTCTCGTTCCATACATCATGCCCCTTTAGTATAGAACCCTAGAGAGGGGTGAATAGGGTAATAAAATAATTACCAACAATTAAAAGCAATTTAAACGATAATAAGAGAGAGATTCAAACACTCGATGTATCGTGGTATCCTCCCAAGGGGCACTCCAGTCCCAGAACTCTCTCTGGCTTTAATCCACTATTTGGCTTTAATCCACTATTTGAGTAAATAGTTACACACGAGTTTGGATCCGAAGAACTCGTCAACTTCAACACGAGTTTGGATCCGAAGAGCTTGTCAACTTCTTACACACGAGTTTTCCTCTGAAGGCTCGTCAACTTAAATAAGAAAGAAAGGAGGCTTTTGATCATCTACAACACTTTGAAGATCGAAGATTACAACTCTTGAATACTCTAGCACTTTTTGGTTGGATGAAAATTAAAGCTTTAGATAGAGTAGTAATGGTGAGGCTCTTGGTAGTTGAGAAAATTTAAGGCTCAAGTGGATGGTTTAAAAGAGAAGACACACCAACCTTAAATAGATCACCAAGAGAGCTAGTCATTTAATGCTTCAAACATACAGCTGACAGAATTCCGTCGATACGGAACGGCATTCCGTCGGTGTACCGTTCTGAACAGTAACGATAATAAATCTAGCCGTTGGAGCATTTAATGCTAAGATCCGTTCATTCAAAAATAAAAAAGAAAACAGACAAAATTTCGGTGATACCGATCGGTATACCGATTATCTTCACAGAACTATTTCTGTGCATCGATATTGCTGTACCGTCGGTATACACGGTATGCCGATTGTCTTTACAGAACTATTTTTGTGCTTGATATCGGTGTACCATCGGTATACACCGGTATGCCGTCGGTATGCCGATTATCTGCACAGAACTATTTCTATGGTTAATATCGGTGTACCGTCGGTATGCCGATTATCTTCACAGAACTATTTCTGTGTAAGAAATCGGTATACCGTCGATATAAGGCTGGTATGCCGTCGGTATGCCGTTTATCTTCACAGAACTAATTCTGTGTAAGAAATTGGTATACCGTCGGTACCTATCAGTATACGTCAGTCTTCCGTTAGATATATATCAAGTGATTTTCGAAAGATATTTTGTAAGGGCTTTTGGTTTGTCATCCACCTTAAGCGTTTCATAGTATGTCCTAGACCTAGTACAGACTCTAGGACCTTAAACCTTTGAGTGTAGGTTTTGAGTATGAAGTGGCTTCTCTTTACTCTTGCTTTAAGTCAATCCGTAAGTCTTCCGTGTTGCTTATTGGGTGGCTTTGATAAAATGATCTTTTTGTAGCAGCCTTTGGAAAGCTTGATGGTATATCTGTTTCCTGAAAAGATAGTGAAAACTAAACACGAAGATGCAGTTAAAGTTAACAAAATCAATGTGCCAACAATTTTCTCTATTTTGATAATTGACGAAAAGAATGTGTCATGATCCGCACCCAATATTTGGGCAAGAGCCGTGGGTACGTCCAGCCTACGCCGCAGAGTCGGCAGTAGTACGCTGTCTAGTCATCTCCACATTTATGAAAACAACCATGCAGTTTATATACATTTGCACAATATAAACCACATCACAGAATAGATCAAGACGAGATAAATTTTATAGAATAACCACAAATTGGAGAGAAGGGTATTAAATGATCTGACAAAACTTCAGAACATATCAAAACGTACTAAAGTGACATAGTCTCCAAAGTAAATAAAATGTGCTAAGAGAACATCCTTAATCAACTCATAAACCTCAAAATAGAAATAATATCTAAAAGTCTCAAACTGAAACAAATCTATGAGAATACTAAGTAAAGTATACCAGAAGCCATCTATTGCGAGTAACTCTGCAAAAGCAGCCTCTAGTTCATCCTGTGCGCCAAAATCGGGATCTGTAGTATGCTCATAATATGTGGTACAGAAATCCTCTAGCTCATCACCTAAAAAAATGTTAGTTTTCCAGTCAGGAATGGAACAAGAACACTAACTGAAAAGCTATCCAGAACATAATAGATTTGACATTGCATGGATATAGCATATGTGGAAGAAACTAGAAGGTGAACTGAAGATATGGTATATTTAGAATGAAAATATGAATCGCAGAACATAGTATGTTGTAGGCCTCAAAAATGAAGTCACGCTGAGTTGATCAGAACAAGTCACACAGAGTGATCCAAGAAGCAACACAAAAGATACGCTAAGTTCTGCCTGGCCATCTCCTTTAGAAGTCACGCAGAGACAGCTCAGCCATACGTCAGAATCATAATGACTGACAACACAACAGTCGAGAAACGTCTCCTCGTATGCCACGTATGCACAGAATTCGAGAGATCATCGCCGTCTTTTGCATGATTTTCAAAATCTTCCTTAGCAAGACTCACTCTTCACCAAGTTGGTGTGACTTTGGGTCTTATCTTCATTTAATGCGTCTGACAATATAATCAATGTCAGAGATTTTGTGTCAGACGAAGCGTGCCAAATCAAGACAGCTGGCGGTTTGCGTGGATTCTGAACCTTCTCCTTCCTCAAGTTTGCGTGGATTTTTGAGTTGTTCTTCTCAAAGCCTGCGTGAATTCTGAAGTATTCTTCTTCAAAGCTTGCGTAGATTTCGCCTTCAACGAGTCTGCATCAACGAAACTGCGTGGATTTTTTGCCTTCAGCAAGACAGCGTGGATTTCATTTCAACTGGAGTACGTGGCAGCCATGCCACCGATCTCTCTCTCGCGTGCCCAGTAACTTGCACACGACTCATGCACTAATGTCATGTGTCCAACAGTTACGGGCCACGTCCAGTAACTACTCACTAACCCTGCGTGTATTTAGAGTCTGACTTTTCAAATGCACTAGTGGTGAGGTAGTTATCTTTTCAGTTACTGTTTTGACTCTATAAATAGAGTTCTTTTTTTATTCATTGTACAGATACATTGATATCTACTGTCAAAATTTTGAGAGCTTTTCTTCTTCGCATAGTCCAAGGGATAAAGCGATCGTCTTCTAGATCGGATTCCTACAGTTGTAATTTTCCCAGATACACAACAAATAAAGAGAATTTCTTTATGGAAAACAAATTGGCGACTCTGCTGGGGAAAACCATCTCCTCTTCTGAGATGGTAACAACTCAATGCGACACTTCGTCTATCGGCTCGACGAAGAAGGTGATGACGATCAAATTCGATCAACTCGCCTATGAAGAAATGCAGCGGGCTAAGGGTGGCAAGCCCATTCCAGCCTCCATTATCACTGCCAAGTCAAAGGGACACTCTGTCTATGTCCCTAAGAATCAGTTGGCAGTCAATGGTGAAGTCTCTGCCACAGTGTCTACTCCTAACACTGGCAAGAACTCTACTGCAAGCACGCACACTCTTGTGCGCTTGAAGATGACAGTAACTAAAAGTCACGTTGACAGTACTGGCTCCTTAGCCGAATCTGTTCCAGCGTGCAAATTCAATTCTAAAAGTCACGCTGACAGTACTGGCACTTTAGCCGAATCTGTTCCAGTGTGCAAATTCAATTCTAAAAGTCACGCTGACAGTACTGGCTCTTTAGCCAAATCTGCTCCAGTGTGCAAATTCAACTCTAAAAGTCACGCTGATAGTACTGGCTCCTTAGCCAAATCTATTCCAGTGTGCAATCCCACATTCAAAAGTCACGCTGACAGTATTGGCTCCTTTGCCAAATCTGTTCCAGCGTGTAATTCTAAAATCAAAAGTCACGCTAACAGCTCTGGTTCTTTAACCAAGTCTGTTTCAGCGTGTATTTCATCAGAGAAGAATAACTCCTTAGTTATCTCTTCTTCTTCACCGAGTTCTACTAGAACTGGGGTGGTTTTCCACACAAAGTCCCTTCGAAAAGGAACAACTCTTTAGTTGTTTCTTCTGCTCCTGTAGTTTTTACTCCAGGAACAGCTTTGACTGATACTTTTGTTAGTCAAAGGAAAGGAGATGGTCTTTGACTACTCTTCCTTCTGGACATTCTATGTCTCAACATCTGAATGAGTCTAAGAAGAAACATTCCTTAATGTCTTCTTCTTTGATTTCTTCAAATTGGGCACAGAATCTGTCCATTAAAGGGTCTGTTACCAACTCCTAATCAAGGGAGTGGTTTAACTCTTCCTTCTCTGCAAATATCCAGATCAATGGAAGGAAAACTCCATGTTTCCAAAATTAATATGTTACCTTCCACTGATTTAAGAACAAAACTCAGCACTTCTGGTGTTAAGAAACCATACCAATTGGATATGAAGATAAAAGATCCAGATGCAGAGTATGCAAGAAATTATGTGGCTCACATTAATCACTCTTTGTATAATCAAGAGCCATCAAGACCCAAGAACAGGAAGTATATTCCTCAATCTTCACAAACAGATTTACGGAATATCTTCAACAGAAGAAAGGAGTAATTCTATATCAAAGGAACATGCTGAATGTGACTTCTATCCAAGAGTCATAATTCAGTGCAGATGTGAATCAACAGTTCAAGACCATGGTGATCATGCTGAATGTGACTTCCAGCCAAGAGTCACAATGCAATACAGATGTCAAAATAAACGACAGTCTGTCTTTGATAGGATTCAGTATGAACCTATGCCTGATGAAGATGAGCCTTTGTTTGCCTCTGTCAACATGACTTCTCGGGACACCGGGGGTAGAGTTGATAGTCCAGATGGAGTATATAAAACACCAGAGCAAGAGTCCTGGCTTCTAGTCAAAGAAATTTGATCCCTGAAATTGACTCTGAATTTCTTGGAGAATCTAACTTCCCACCTCTTCCTACTGGGGGTAATTCTCCTATAGTTGACTTTGATACACGAAGCAATGATTCAGAGCATACAACATCTACTAGTTCATCAATAATCCCTCATACAGTCACGACTTACATGGTTGATGGGAATACTGATGAACCATCTTCTTCCTGACTCCTCAAGATCAAAGAATTGCTTCTTTGGAACAGCAAATGAAGTCTATGACTGACACAATGAAGTCAATGTATGAACTCATGACAGCTCAGTTGCAAAATCGACAGACTGTATCAGATGCCATACCAGTTGATACTGATATAAGTCCAATACAAGTTCCTCCAGCAGTACAATCCAATACTCCTGGACCTGTTCAACCAAATCCTAGTCTCTCTGGAGCTGGGGGGTAGTGCTTACAATGCTGTTCCTCCTCCTAACTATTCTCTACAAGCCACAACTCCACAATCTTCGGGAGTTGTCTCTGAAGAATTGAAAAATCTCAAAACTCAATTCGAGGCATTCAAACAGAAGGATGGTTTACAAAGGTTAGGCATCAAGCAGCCTTATCCGATAGAATGGAAGCAAGTATCATATCCTCCTAAATACAAGCCTCCTACTATCTCATTCTATGATGGAACCACTTCTCCAAGTCAGTTTATCAATCACTTTGAAGTGATGACTGATCAACTACAACCAAGTGATGCCCTCCTTACTCGGGTATTTATTGGATGTCTCAAGGGAACGGCTTATGAATGGTATAGAAGTCTCCCAGATGGGAGTATTACCTCATTTGCTGGTTTCAAACAGATGTTTCTTGAAAGGTTCTATGAAGGGCTTAATGACATGACTATGTCTGCTCTTATTAGAATCAAGCAGAAAAATAATGAATCTACAGAGGAATACATTGAACGGTTTCGAAGAGAAGCTCTGAAGATGCCTCTTGGAACTCCTGATGCTGTCATCATTGACACGTGCAAATCAAACTTGTTGCCAATCATCAGTATGTGGACAGGGTCCACTCAATTTCAAGATTGGCCTTCCTTCATAGTCAGTGCTAAAGCTGCAGAAATCAGTGCTGAAACCTTCAAAGGTTTAGGAGTGCAGATGACTCCTAAAGAAACAGGACAAGGGGCTAACAATAAAATAATGCTCGCAAAGGAAAAAAAAAACTCTAGAAGTTAATCTTCAGAGCAAGATGCATTGAATGTTCAAACTCCTGCCTCTACAACTTAACAATCAAGAACACCTCGCCCCAGAGAAGAATATTCTTTTGATGACGACGATGTCCTTGGTATCTTTGAATGTCTGCTGAAAGGTAATAAAATACAATTACCAGAGATCAAGAAACCTGATGAAGCTGGTAAGACAGATCATCCTAAATACTGTCCATATCACAGAATGCTGGGTCATACAATTCGTACATGTTATGTATTGAAAGGAAAGATCCAAGAAATGATTAAATCTGGAGCTATCTCTCTTACTCCAAAAGAGAAGACCGTCACCTCCAACGTCGTCTCTATGCAATTTGGAAATTTCCCTCCTCAACTCCTTGAAAGTGGGATTATTCCTATTCCCAAGGCAACTCTTGACATAGTGAATCTTCCTCCTCCACAGTCTGAAGGATTAGTGCCAATCACTTTGGAAACAGGAGAAATCATGTGGATCCATCCTGATCTAGTGGCAGATTTTGAATCGCCTTCTCCTCAAAAGATTTTTTCTCAAAAATCTAAGAAGGCTGGAAAGATCAAGTCATGTCATATGACTTCTCTTGGGTCTACCTCTGACACAGAGCCAAAAGACAAAGTAGAAGCACTTGTTAGTGCTACTCGAACGGGGAAACCTTACCTAAAGGATTATTCTAAAAATCCTGAAGATCCTACTGATATCCCTTCAGATGCTAAAGATGCTTCTAATGTTCCTCCCAAGGAAGAACCATCTACTGAACCTGTTCCTCCCAAGCCTACGGCTCTGGAGAGAAAGGCAAACAACAGGCTCGGTTTGATAAGCCAATCAAGAAGTCTTCTCCTCTTGGACTTCAGAAGCCTTACAACTTCGACATTTTGGCTCAGCTTGCTAATACTTCCGCTAGAATGTCCCTTTTTGAACTTCTACGTCTTTCCAAAGAGACTCGGGAGACGTTAAGTAAAGCACTTCTACAAGCTGACTCTTGTCTTGCACAATTGAAGAAGCCGGATGCGGAACCTGCCACTTGCTTACATTGCAACAGTGTACTGGAGATTATCCCAAATATCACCTTTACACAAGACGACATGTTACTGGAGGATAATCGACATGATCGACCTCTCTACTACACTGGTTATATTGATACGATGAAGATAGATCGTATTCTCATTGACCCAGGGTCTGCTATAAGCATAATGCCAAAGAGTTTGTTGGATGAACTAAAAAATCCCTCTTCACAAACTCTCCAAGACGGTTACTACTATCTTGGGATTCAATCAAAGCTGAAGTGAGCCTTTGGGAAAGATTCATCTGAAGCTTCAGATAGGTGATTTCAGATCTAAAGTCACTTTTTATGTGATCAAGATCGCAGGATCCTATAATCTTCTTCTGGGGAGGCCCTTTCTTCATGAAAATAATGTGGTGCCCTCTACTCTTCATCAATGTTTTAAGTACATTGATAGCAATGGAAGAGTACAAAAAGAAGTTGCTGATATAAATCCCTTCCATGGGGTTGAAGCTTATTTTAATGATTCCCGAATGTATAAAGAAGAATATACAAGGATCATACAAGCTATGGAGAAAGAAGATGCACAAAGTGAGACTTTAATAATCCCTGTTAAATGTCGAACTACTCAGCAAACAATCTCCTAAACCCTCTGGAGAAGATTCTTTTATCATTCCAGTGAGTGGACGGATCTCTCCGTTACCTCAGTCATCTACTCAGAATACATTGATCATTCCTGTCAGTGGGCGTACTACAGTTCCTGTACCTTCACAAGATACTCTGCTAATTCCAGTTGGAGGGCGGACTACTCTTCCTACTCAAACTTCAAGGGAGCTCACCTCTTCTGAGCCATTTGTTATCGATCTTAATCGAAACAAATCTTCTTCTTCTTCTCCCCCTTTAGTCATTGACTTGGCTAAAATCTCTAAGGCTCAGCCTTCTCCCAATGTAAATATTGCTGCTTTTACATTTAATGAAAAGTCTCCACCTTTGCAGTACGTTGATGTGTGTAATTATGTTCAAAGTTATTTACATCTGTTAGATGACTTGAACACAATAACCATAGGAGTTGTACAGACTGTTCATACAGATGTATCTCTAGAACCTGTACAATCTTCATACTTTCTAGTTCCTAGCAGAAAGCCAGGAGACATTCCAATATTCTTCTACAAAGGGCCTCAAAATCCTTCTGATCGTGAAGATGATGACAAAAATAATGATACTGGAAGATTACAACTACGTCGTTATAGTCAGCAATCTAGAGACATCATCAAAAATATGGGCTATGACTTCAGGACTGGCCTTAATAATGGAAAAGGAAGAAAAATGCCTATCCGGATTCCTCCTTTGAAATATGGAAGGACGAAATGCGGATTGGGTTATACTGCTCCTACTCCTTTCATCAACATTATCCATGAAAATCTTGAGTCTGACGAAGATAAGAGATCTGATTCTTCTAGTACCACTTCTTGGGATTCCGATACGAGTATCGGTGACTTCTATTGCAACCTTCTGTCTTCTAACATGGTTTCCATTGACCATTCTGAAGAAAGTGATGAAGACGAAGAAGAGTTTGAAATCTCACCTGAATCAGAACAGTGGGCCCAAAGATTAGATAATCAATGGGAGTTCCGTTTCGAGCAAAAAGAACCTCCGACTGAAGATAAACTTGTTCAAATAGATGTTGGTGAAGAGGGGTCTCCCAAACCAATATTCATCAGTGAAAGTCTTTCAGAAACTGATAAGAAAGACATGATCAAACTTATTCGTGATTACATCGATGTCTTTGCTTGGAGTTATGAAGATATGCCAGGGCTTGATCCTCAAATTGCAACTAACAAGCTCAACATCTTGCCGAATGCTAAACCGGTCAAACAACAACAGCGACGATTTCGTCCGGACATCATGGATGCAATTGAAGCTGAAGTCAATAAACTCATTACATCTGGGTTTATTAGAGAGGAACAACATCCCGATTGGGTGGCTAATATTGTTCCTGTTCTTAAAAAGACTGGCAAGATCAGAGTATGCATAGACTTTCGCGATCTCAATGCGGCATGTCCTAAAGACGAATTCCCTCTACCAATCACTGATGTCATGGTTGATAATACCTGTGGATTTGAACGAATGTCATTCATGGACGGGTATTCTGGGTATAATCTGATCAAAATGTTCCCAGAAGACGAGAAGCACACTTCTTTCAGAACGCCGATTGGTACATACTGCTATACAGTTATGCCATTCGGTCTCAAGAATGCAGGAGCAACTTATCAACGAGCTATGAGTACTATATTCCGTGAACATTTGCAGAAAATAGTCGAATGCTATGTTGATGATATTGCAGTCAAAAGTCGACAAAAGGAGGATCATATCCAAGATTTGAAGACTATATTTGATCTAATGCGTAAGCATCAATTAAAGATGAACCCTACTAAGTCCTTCTTAGGCGTCTCTAGTGGTAAATTTCTCGGCTTCGTCATTACCTCTAAAGGTATACACGTGGATCCCGAGAAGATCAAAGCCATCCAAGAGATGCGTCCTCCATGCACCTTAAAAGAGCTACGAGGATTTCAAGGAAGAATTGCTTATATCAGGAGATTTATCTCTAATTTATCAGGACGCTGCAGACCATTCAACAAACTTATGAAGAAAGGTGTCTCTTTTGTCTGGAATGATGAATGTCAGAAAGCATTCGATGATATAAAACAATATCTGATGAGCCCTCCAGTATTGGTACCTCCCGTCTCAGGAATATCGTTCCTCCTCTATACTCGAGCAATGAGTCATTCATTGGGTGCATTACTCGCTCAAAAGAATCAAAATGGCCATGAACAGGCCATTTATTATCTCAGCCGCACTATGACCGGAGCTGAACCTCGATATTCACCAGTTGAAAAAGAATGTCTAGCCTTGATGTTTGCTGTCCAAAAGACACGTCATTATATCATTGGCCAGACTATTCATGTCATCTCCAGGATCAATCCTATACGGATCATGATGAAGAAACCCAGTATTTTGAATTCTCGATTGGCTAACTGGGGAATCCTACTTGCTCAGTATGATATGCACTATATTCCTCAGAAATCAGTCAAGGGACAAGCTTTAGCTGATTTTTCGGCTGCTCACTCAATTCCAGAAAATTTAAAACTCTATGATGAAATCCCAGATGAAGTCCTAGTTTCAAATCAAATTGCTGAAGAAGATCCTACTTGGCGTCTATTCTTTGATGGAGCGTCAAGAATTGGTCCTAATGGCGATATTGTTGCTGGAGTTGGAATTGTTCTTGTATCGCCAGAAGGTCTTGCCATCCAAAGAGCTTATTCTCTCGATCAGCCGAGTTCAAACAATGTAGCTGAGTACAACGCATTGCTTATTGGTCTTCAACTCGCTAAACATCTGAATATTCAACATTTGGAGGCGTATGGAGACTCTAAACTTATTGTCAATCAGATCAGGGGTACTTATGAAGTTCGCCATCAAGATCTGGTTCCTTATCATAGAGTGGCCATATCTATGGCCTCATCATTTAAGGAATTCTTCATTGAACATGTTAGGCGAGCATGTAACACAGAAGCTGATGTCCTTGCTAATCTTGCAGCGGTGCTGGCTATCCCAATCAAACGGCAACAAATGATCGTTGTTCGTAATCGAGAATTATTTCATCTTGAAAATAACCTGACTCTAGGACTTCCAGTTGACATTGAAGAATCAACATCTCATGACGTCAACACAACAAGAGGATTTGGATTTAGTCGTAAATCGATATCATCTTTATCCGATTCCAGCATGGAATTCATCTTCAGTAACTCGACTGAGAATCAGAATACGGATAAAGATTGGAGACTTCCTTTCTTAGATCTTATATTGTATGATATTCTTCCGGATGATCCGAGTGAGGCAGCATCTATCAGACGACGATCACTCAGATTCTATTACAATCATACAATAAAGACCTTATATCGTCGAGCTTATGATGGTTTACTCCTTCGGTGCATTGCCGGTGATGAAGTCCAACAAGTTATTCGTGAAGCACATGATGGAATTTGTGGAGCGCATCAACCTGGGCCAAAACTTCAAGACCGTATTCGACGGATGGGATATTATTGGCCAACTATGGTATCAGATACCATTGAATATGCAAGGAAATGCAAAGCTTGCCAAATCCATGCGGATTTTATACATCAACCTTCGGAATTTCTACATCTGACGGCAGCATCATGGCCCTTCGAAGCTTGGGGCATGGACATTGTCGGCCCGATCAATCCTCCATCATCTAAAGGTCATCGGTTCATTCTCGCAATAACCGATTACTTCTCCAAATGGGCCGAAGCTATTCCTTTATCTGAAGTTAAGACGTCTAATGTCATCAGCTTTATTAAGCACCACGTCATCTACAGATTTGGTGTTCCTCGACGCATTGTTCATAATAACGGACCACAGTTCGTCAGCCAGAAATTTACTCGATTCTGTGACGATCACCGGATCAATAATGTTGCTTCTACCGCATATAATCCAGCAGCTAACGGATTGGCAGAAGCTTTCAACAAGACTATCATCAAACTCCTAAAGAAGTTTGTCTCCACTAACAAACGTAATTGGAGTGACAAGCTCGGGGAATGCTTGTGGGCTTATCGCACTACAGTCCGTAATGCTACTAAGTGTACACCTTTCTCTCTGGTGTACGGATCTGAGGCTGTTCTCCCATTAGAGATTCAAATTCCTTCTTTAAGGATAGCAATCGCTAATGAACTCACTGCCGAAATAATGATCGTCTTCGACTTCAAGAATTGGAGGCTCTGGATGAAAAACGGTTATCTGCTCAACAGAATATTGAATTCTATCAAGCTAGAATTTCAAGGGCTTTTAACAAGAAAGTCAGAATTCGAACATTTCAGAAAGGAGAACTTGTGCTTACTGTCAGACGCCCGATGACTATGACACACATGAATAAGGGCAAGTTTGATGCAAAATGGGAAGGTCCATTCATTGTCAATAAGATCTTTTCTAATGGGGCTTATCAACTCACTACTCTAGATGGTAAAGCCACTATGATGCCCATCAACGGCAAATTCTTGAAGAAGTACTACGTCTGATATTTCTATCAAGATTGTCCTCCCATCACTCTCCAGCTGTTTCATTGTTCTTTCCGAAGAATTATTCTGATATCTATTATCCCCAGTGGAGATAGGTATTCTACTTTGTATCGTTTTCTCAACAAATTTGATATCCAGAAAATCATGTCCACATTACCTCTGAATTTTCTATCTCAATATCATATTTATGAAAATGATATTTAGTCTTTCTGATTTCTGAGTCAAAAGATCAATGAATAAAGGCAAATATAAAGTGGGAAGGATATATCGTAAATAAAGTTTCCTTAAACGGAGTTTATTTGAGACAAATCCCTCAAGGAAAAAAAAAAGTACATCATTATGGAAGATCACTATGATCCCTTTCATATTTGGGACGAGGACCACATACATTATCAGCAAAAGAATTGAATACATCTTTTCCTGACCGCACCAAGAATTGACAGGCAGCCAGCCTCATTGCTTCTTCTTCTTCGGTTTCTCCTGGTTCGACCAGGAAGTCCAGGATATCTTTTGGCGGCTTGGGAGTAGACGAGCTTTCGCCCATTTCCTTCTTCTGCGGAGGTGGATGTTCTTTAACACCTTCAGTAGCTTCAAGGGCGACTTCAGCCTTCTTTATGTTCTCTTCAAAAGACATTGTGGATAAATGCGATCCTTCTATTCAAATATATGCTCTATTTATAGGCATATGGTTACAAGGTTCGAAGGGACGTATTCTTTCCCAATACTCAGTTCATCCATTCATTTCTCATATTCATCCGACGTTTCACATGTTCATTAATACTTGACGGTTCGTCCGTTCATTTATTACATTCACTCGACAGTTCATCTGTTCATCGTTTCTTAACGGTTCATCCGTTCATAATCTTCTATCAGTTCATTAAGTAGGGATTCGTTATTTATCATGTTTTCATAACCTCTGAATCAATTCCGAATCTGCTTACTCATTTGTCATGTTTTGACCTCTGTATAGAAATCAATCTATTTTCTTTCGAGTTCCTATATATTATCATGTCCATAATACCTCTGATAATATCATATACTCTAAAAACAGAAAAGATGATTTTATTATCTATCATGTCCACAATTCATCCACAAATACAAATCATTGAGCATAGAAGAATTGTCATTTCCATTCCCATTTTACCACAAAAAGTCTATTACATTTTCTTAGACTTTCCTACAAATCATAATGGAAATCTATTATAAATCTTGGATTTTCATTCTACACCACAACAATAACCTAATAGAGATCTATCTTCTTCTTTGGATCTTCTCCGTCGGACCTTCTCCGTCAGGTTCGTTATTGGTTGCAATTCCTGACTGTCTAGGTCTCAGTCACGACCAGATCAGCAGGAATCAAACTCTGGTCTTCTCTCTCAGACGAGAGGAGAACCACAGAGTATGGCAGCCCGACGGCGTGTTGCTGCCAATACAGCTCGTGGAGGAACGGCGGCACCTCAAGCAGGTAGGAATGTATCCAGCATTGGGATACGATTCCTAGTTCTGCCGTCAAAGGAACTCTACTACCCAATCTCTCGGTAGTAGAGTTAACTCCACCATCCAACTCTCGTGTATAAAGGCTCTTCCTACCATCTAAGGAAGATCCTTCTATCTCACGAAGAGTTCTGAGTTGTCTGATTTACGCGTCAAAAGCGTATGAGCTCCCTGATGTAGATGTCAGAAGAACATTGTCCACAGCATCCATATCACCAATGCCAGTTCTGAAGAAGGTTTTCAGCCAAAATTCTGCAAGAAACAGTAAAGAAAAATCAGTCAACAGAAACTGGCCAAGCAAAGACAGATGCATTCTGTTCATTTCAGGAAGATGAATTTGTCCTTAGCAAACAAAAAAATTCGATGCGTGTATATTGAACTTACCGCTGAGTTTGCTGCTAAGGATTGACAGATCCATGTCTGGTAGCGTGCACAGAGATTTGACATCAGACAACATGGCTTTCCTATTTCCTTCTCATAGAAAATTCATTCTCAGAAGAGAGGAAGAAGAATGGGAAGATGAGTTTGCGTGGAGTTCATCCATCTATTTGAAGGGTCAAGTGCAGGTCTATTCTTGGAAAAGATCCGCATAAATAGCGCTCATAAATTGTGGAATGAGTGTCACATGTACTTCGGGAGACCGTGCAACATTGGAAACAGTCAAAGAGTGCTAATTAATCTTCTTCATTAAAAGGCACGCAGATCAAACACAAAAGTTGTACTTCATTCTTTAAACAGGCACTGATGGTCTTACAAAAAGACAAAAAAAAAAGTGCAACAAAAGCGTAGAAAGTTACGCCCTATTTTCCAGAGCGGCTAAGTTTGATGCCTAACTCCTCTACGCTCTTAACTCCCAGGCGATGCAATAGAGTCTCGAGCATTTCACGCTTCTCCATAAGGCTCCGCCCATCAGAAGAAGACGAGCCATCCAATCCAAAGTAGCTCAAGAGGTTCTTGGCTAACTCCGTGGCGTCGTCCTTGAGCTCAATGACGACAGGTTCGGGTTCTTTACCCCCAAAAGTGGGGTCACCATGGGAACAAAAGCCCAACTTGCGTGCTTCCTCTTCAGCTGCTTCCTTTGGGGTCCTATTTTCGAGAGATGAAGTCAAAACTGAGAATCACTCCCTGTTTATATAACAGATCTCGTCGACAGTTCATATTCCACCATAAATTGGACACAATCAGTCTCGGAGAACGAAGAGTCATTATGACATTTAATAAGTTCATTTGGATGTTTTCAAAGAACTTCGAAGTCTTTTCGACTTCCGAAAAATTTTGGAGTCATCTCAGCGTGACTTTAACTCATTTTATCATCTCTATTTCAAAGTATTTCGAAAATATTTTATTATTTTTCGAAAACTTTGAAGGGGGTTTTGTAGGCCTCAAAAATGAAGTCACGCTGAGTTGATCAGAACAAGTCACATAGAGTGATCCAAGAAGCAGCACAAAAGATACGTTAAGTTCTGCCTGGCCATCTCCTTTAGAAGTCACGCAGAGACAGCTCAGCCATACGTCAGAATCATAATGACTGACAACACAACAGTCGAGAAACGTCTCCTCGTATGCCACGTATGCACAAATTCAAGAGATCATCGCCGTCTTTTGCGTGATTTTCGAAATCTTCCTTAGCAAGACTCACTCTTCACCAAGTTGGCGTGACTTTGGGTCTTATCTTCATTTAATGCGGCTGACAATATAATCAATGTCAGAGATTTTGTGTCAGACGAAGCGTGCCAAATCAAGACAGCTGGTGGTTTGCGTGGATTCTGAACCTTCTCCTTCCTCAAGTTTGCGTGGATTTTTGAGTTATTCTTCTCAAAGCCTGCGTGAATTCTGAAGTATTCTTCTTCAAAGCTTGCGCGGATTTCGCCTTCAACGAGTCTGCGTCAACGAAACTGCGTGGATTTTTTGCCTTCAGCAAGGCAGCGTGGATTTCATTTCAACTGGAGTACGTGGCAGCCATGCCACCGATCTCTCTCTCGCGTGCCCAGTAACTTGCACACGACTCATGCACTAATGCCATGTGTCCAATAGTTACGGGCCACGTCCAGTAACTACTCACTAACCCTGCGTGTATTTAGAGTCTGCGTGACTTTTCAAATGCACTAGTGGTGAGGTAGTTATCTTTTCAGTTACTGTTTTGACTCTATAAATAGAGTTCTTTTTTTTATTCATTGTACAGATACATTGATATCTACTGTCAAAATTTTGAGAGCTTTTCTTCTTCGCATAGTCCAAGGGATAAAGCGATCGTCTTCTAGATCGGATTCCTACAGTTGTAATTTTCCCAGATACACAACAAATAAAGAGAATTTCTTTATGGAAAACATATGTCAACTAGAAAGAATGTAAAAGCATGATGACATGGCAAGCGGTGCAATGTAAAGGAATAATAAAAGCCAACTATCTAAGTGTGTTGAAATATTTGTTTCGACATGTGAACGGCTAGAGGGTAAATTCGGCACCCCGCATGTGAAGTGTGCAGCTGCTATTCTCCACGAAAGACACGGAAGATAGAATGGATAGTTCACACGTCTACTAAGATATTTCTCCTCCCGACCAGTATACATGAACCCAAACAAGTCACGAAATACAAGGTAAGATAAAACAAGAATATAATAAGTGGGGGTCCATGATACTATCTCGTGTGTCCATCGTGTCATTAAGCAAAGGAACATGCGTATAGTATGTACAGAACAAAAACTATCAGAATAGAAAGCAAATCAGAAAGTGCACTTGCCTGTGGTCCTCTATGCGGGTAGAGGTCGAACACTGAGTCAGGGTCCACAGAACCTATATTATGAATTTCCATATCAATACATAATTTAGAGTACAAAATAAGACTATCTAATAGATTATTGGCTTTCTACTTATCCCTCACTCATACCATTATAGGTTATTTATGAGTTGATTAGCCTAGGGTTCACCAATTATTGCTTAAACTCGACCATCCCACTGTCATGTTATATCTCTACCTATTCACAGGTTAGCCTATTATACAAATTTGGGTTGCCTACTTATGAACTCTGTTTTGGATACCTTTGTGATCCTAAGACTTCCCCTATGAGCTTTGATGCGGACTTACCTATCCTGCTCCTGCGTCTAGCATAAAACCACCAGTCTTCCTGGTCAATGCCTTATCGAGCCTAGTTAAAGTAAACTATACACTGCTCAGAACACTAGTATCATGATGACCCCTTATTTGATCCTCCTCATGTCACCTCTGATACTTTGGGATAGTATCAGTACAATCCTTGGGTCCCTCTCTATAACCTGTAGCCAACATCTGAACCTCACAGTCCCTGTTATTGATCTAAGGTTGTTCTAGTCTAACCATGCAATCCCCCTTTATATTCGATTCTGCCCTGTACATCTCTGTAATGGATAAAGATATTCTGGGTACGAGCCTATCATGACTCTCTTATTCATTCCTCCCTGATACTCGAACCCGGCTACTGATACTCCAAGTGCTTAAACACTATCTTTATGTAACAACTGTAGCTTAACCTAATACCTTTATGGCTTGATATATTGAGATATCAATGTCATACTCTACAGTATCTGTCACAAATCGCACTACTACTCCAAGGTTCTGACACCCCAATCTTCTATGTACATACACAAAATTGCATCAACCACGTTAGCATATCCATAGTTTCTAATCATGCTTAGATAGAGAGTCCAGACACCATATTATACATCCAAAACTTCCAACAACGATAAAGGGATAAACTGAATCCAAGTGGTGTTATACCCTCGCAAAGGACAAAATTGACACTCAATTAGCAACATATCAAGTTCTATAGGGTCTGCTAGGCTCGAGATGGGTAGAGGGATGTATAGCAGGGTATCCATATGTTTGTGAACAAGGCTTACATCCATAACCTATTTGCGATGCTTTGGCACTTAAATATATGACACACACACAGGATCTATAACTTGCTACTACTGTACATCTATTTGTTCTTGCTATGATACCTGATCCCGCCTTATTATTTCCCGATACCAACTGTACAGTAGGACAATTCCTCCCCACCTATAACAGATACAACCATAGGTTGTAAAGATGACTATGGTTATTAACATTTGTATTATAGAGGTACAATATTGCTTTCTCCTATATTTTTGATATCCTGATACAGTAGATGGGAACACGAACCTGTGAGAATGGGATAGATGTAAACAGGACACAACACCTATTTTTAAAACCTATAATTATACTCTTCCTTCCTACATCAGGTAATCTTAGTACCTACGAGTATCAGAGGAGATCTGATATTCCTTCTAGAGCTAAGTGTCTTCCCCCGATGCTCCCAAGTGTTTATATTACAAGCTATTGTTATTTCACATATAACCTTCCTTATAAGTCCACTCTCTTTTGTATATGTCATAAGCTCTGATACTTGAGCTTTCCATCAAAATTTGGGCATCTAGATGTCTACTTATCAACCTATATACTCACTGGTACATGAGTACATTTAATATTATGAAGAGACACCCCTACGACAGGTTAGGGTACTACCATGTCTCTATCTACTCTAACACTCATATGCCCAATTCTGAGTCTATGACCATGCACTGGGATACCCTCGAGTATGGGTCACAAAACATTAACCGAGGTCTATTTATTTTCTAAAACATGTACTCATCTGTTACTCTAAAGGTATCCTTGTTTTTGAGTCTATCTAGAACCTCTAGATATCGGTTCTTAGTGTGTAACCGAAATAAGTTGTAGCACAAAGATACCCATATATGTAGCACAGATACATAACTCTCCTATATATAATATATGCTGTAGTACGATGAAACCCAAGCCCATCTGTTACAACTAATACCTATTTCTAGAGTCCTTTAGGAATGATAGCAAACACTTCTACATCTATTAAACGTGATTAAACTAACTAGGTTTTAAGGAATTGCATGGTACGGGGAAATAGGACAATTACCTGTTGATAACTCAAAGGCACTGGTTCTGGGGTTCTTGACAGCAACTTCACCAATTGAAGGAGGCGCATGAGAGTTTTTAGGGTTTAGGAAAGGAATTGATTGATCCCGTATATATATATATATATATATATATATATATATATATATATATATATATATATATATATATATATGATTGTAGATTGGGTCACGCTCAGATTTGGATTGAACTAATCGGGAAGGAGTGATAGGGGAAAATTTGGGCTTAAACCAAGTTTGGTTTATCTCCTGGTGATTGGAACAGAAATTTGAATTCGAATAAAGTGTAGGCATCTAGGATATTCAGTGGTCGGTTTGGTGGAGAGGCTTGGGTTTAAATATTTTTTATAAAGGTCCTTGGAAAATTCAATATTTGAAGAAAAGTATCTCTTCCATTGATTTGTGAAAAAAGGTTTCTCACTCCATAATTTATTAGAAAATAATAATAAAGAAATATTAACAAAATTTGGGTCAAGGGTTTATAAATCTATCCCCTTTAAAACAATTTCGTCCTCAAAATTAAAGGATAGGCACGAGGGTAGAAATATACCTTATGTCTCAGAAAGGTAAGGATAGCGTTCCCGCATCTCGTCTTCTCTCTCCCAAGTAGATTCGCCCAGAGAATGGTGCCTCCATACGACATGCACCAATGGAATAGTCTGGTTGTGCAGCACTTTCTCTCGACGATCCAAAATCTCCACGGGCTGCTCCTGGTAGCTAAGGCTCGGTCTCACCTCAATCTCTGAGTGGTCCAGTACATGGCTGGGATCTGCCACGTATCGTCTCAACTGGGACACGTGGAACACGTTGTGCACTCCCTCCAATACGGGTGGTAATGCCAAATGGTAGGCCATCGCCCCAATCCTCTCAAGGATGTGGAACGGCCCGATGTATCTCGGACTGAGCTTTCCGTCTCCTCTGAAACGTATTGTGCCACATGTGGGGATATCTTCAAGAACACCAAGTCGCCAACCTAGATTTAAGCAAGGGCCACGACTAATTCCTATCATCATTATCAACCAAAAAACTAAGGAAGATTATACCTCAAATTCTAACGGTCTTCGGTGACTGTCATCCCAGTGTTTTTGTCTGTCCTAGGCCACGTGAAGTCGCTCCCTAATCAGTTTCACCTTTTTCGTAGCATCTACTATCATCTCGGGTCCCAATAATGCTCTCTCGCCTACATCGTCCCAAGATAGTGGGGTGCGACATCTCCGTCCATACAGAGCCTCGAAAGGAGACATCTCGATACTAGCTTGGTGGCTGGTGTTGTAGGAGAACTCCACTAGGTAGAGGTGATCCTTCCACGAGACACCAAAATCTAGTACACATGTCCGCTGCATATCCTCGAGTGTCTGGATGTGCCACCCCCAGTTTTTAAGAACAGGGGTATTTTGGTCATTTTTATTTTAGAATATTTTTGAAATTTATTTTATTATTTATGATATTGTTTTGGGGTTATTTGAGTCGGGTTCGAATTTTAACTCAATCCGACTTGTATCGGAGACCCGGGGTATCTTTGACTCTAGTGGGACCCACTCATTAGTTAGACATAGCCCACATGACAATAAAATTAAGTTAGTATGGTTAGACTAAATTTTATGACTAGGTTTTGTTAATTAGAGACTTAAACTTGACTAATTTAGCCTCAAACCAAAACCCTATTTTAAGTTGAACCTAATGAGACAATGGAGGGCATTTTGGACATTCCAAAATGGGGGAAACCAAGCCATTCTTGGCCGGCCATGAGAGGGAGGGGTGAGTCACTTTCTTTTTTTATTCTTAACCACAAATTTCTCTCTTGTTCTTCTCCAAATTTTGAGAGGAACCACCATTGATTTCATCTCCAAATCAATCCATTCTTTCACCAAATCTTCTTCATTTCTTCTCTACTCCATGAAGAGAGGGTGCTAGCCAAGTTTGGGAGGATTTGGCTTTGGTTCATGTCCATTTGGAGATCCCTTCGTGTCGGTGTCGTATCGGAAGGAGTTTCCTTGGTTTTGATCTCCCGGAAGGTATAATCTCCCCTCTAATTCACTCCTACATGCATTTAGGATTATTTTGAACCCATAGGAATGACCCCTATGGTTGTGTCTCCATTTATGTCCATTTCGTGTCCATTTGGAGTTATTAGGAGTGTCCTTGTTGTGTGGTTTGTGTCCATGTGGGAAAACCCCCAATTTCGACACACTTTGTGTTGTCTTTATGTTTGAATAATTTATTTCATGTTATAATCTTAGATTTTTGTGTCATGAGATATGTTTTTGTGTGTCCATATATATATTATTTTGTGTCTATATGTATACTTTCATATGTGTGTGTGTGTCTCATATATATATATATTTGTATGTGAGTGTCCTTGTATATATATGTAGTAGTTTGAGGGTGTGTGTCTATTTTTATGTATCATATATAGATATATATTCATGTATGTATTATATTGAGTGTGTGTGTGTCTCTCTCTCTCTCTGTATTATATTGAGTGTGTGTGTGTCTCTCTCTCTCTCTCTCTCTCTCTCTATATATATATATATATATATATATATATATATATATATATATATATATATATATATATAGGTGTGTGTGCGGATATGTATATATATATGTGTGTTTGTGTGTGTGTGTGTGCATATGTATATATATATATCTGTGTGTATGTGTGTGTGTGGAGCTTAGAGAGAGTAGAGAATGGGAATTAGAAAGAGTGTGGTTTAGAGAGAGAGATAGGTTGGGAAGAGTTGAGGGATATAGAGAGTGAGATAGGTGGAGAAGAAGGGGGATCAGCCCAGCATTGGCAATCAGCAGCAGCAAGGGCAGCTTGCTGCCTTACATTGCAGCATATTTTGCAGCATGCTTTGCAGCTGCATCAGCAGCAGTAGCTGCTGCATTATGCAGTCCCTCTTTCATCAATTCAGCCACCACATTCATACCTCCATTCATCTATTCATTTCAGCCCCTTCCTCCTATTCAATTCAGCTATCAATCCAATATTCCCCATTCATACATCCATACATCCATTTACCAATTCACTATCATCATTCATTCATTCACTCAATTACAAATTCAGTCATTCAATATCAACCTCATTCATTCAACCATCCCTTTCATTCATCCATTCAAACAACATATCCATATATGCATTCACCCCTTAAATCATTCATTCCTTCCACCACATTCACTCATGCATTCACCTATCCATTGATCTATCTAATCATTCAACATTCATTCACCATTCAAACCACTCATTAACCCTTCAATCCATTATCAATTCATCCATCCATACAAATTTAGTCCCCCTTCATTCAATCAACCATTCATTCATCCCATCATTCATTCTTCCACCCATACACATTCAGTCACTCATTCATCAATCCATACATCTATTAAACCCACATTCATACACTCATTCATCATTCTCCATACATTCATTCTACCATTCAATCACCATTCATACATTCAACCCATTTAGTCATGTTTTGAGTGTGGGTGGGTGTGTCTAGATATATGTTAGAAAGGGAGGTTTTGGTAAGTTGGGGTTTACCCTATTTCTAAGATATAGGTATTAGATACTTCAAGATAAGAAGTTAGAGTATCAAGATACCATGGCATGGTATCGAGATACGAGGGCATAGTATTAGGATACCATGTTGAGGTAGAAAAGTGCCTAGAAACTAAGGTAGAGGCTTGATAGAGGGTTTACCTTGGTAAGGGTAATAGGGTAAGTTAAGGTAATTAGCTAACTATAAGGTATGTGATTTAAGGTTCAAGATATGGTTAGAATTTGGTTCCCTTGGTTGATAATGGTTAGGATTAGTGCCCTTAGACTAGTTTTGACCTCGGTTGACCATTTTGACCAAAAGTCAACGAAAGTCAACCGAAAGTCAAACTTAGCCTAATAATGACTAGAATTGACCCGAAACCAAACCAGAATTGACCAGTTGACTGAAAGTCAACAGTTAGTCAATACTAGACTAGTTTTACCTAGGGTTGAACTAGAGTTGACCAAAGTTAACCAGTTGACCAAAAGTCAACTGTAAGTCAATCCTTGACCCAGATTGATCTAGTTTAACTTGGATAGACTTCCTGTGACTTTGTTTGACCTTGGTTGTCCTAGTATGACCTAGTTTGGCTCAGTATGACCTAGTATGAACTAGTTTAGCTTGGTGTGACTTAGTTTGACCTAGTTTTGACTTAGACTTGTATATCATGACTAGATTAGCTTTTCTTTCATTATTAAACCCTGTTTGGACTCATGATATCTCATCTTTAGGTCTGTGATTACTCTGAGCATCTGTTCACCTTATCAGCTTAGGACCACAGGCGAGTACGTTTACTGATAGTTTTTATTGTCTTGATATCTACTATATTCGATTCAGTTGTAGTGTCTTACTTGATTTCTAACACGATGATTCATGAACTAGTATATGTCGGATCCTGTCATGAGATGTTGTTCCTGGATTACTTAGTATATTGGTACATGACTTGACTTGTTACTTGTACTTGTATAGACATAGACTTGGGAGCGGGCTGGCCCCCTGTTCTTGAGTCTCGTATCATGACGTGTCATGTCCGGATCTATTATACTATTCGGGGATGGAGAGTTATTAGTGGTTGTGTGATCAAAATTCCTACTTGTTCCTCACACTTGTACTTGTTACTTGTTCATAGCTATACCCTTGCTCACGACGGATAAAGCCTGACCCCACTTGTTCATAGCTTTCCATGGTGGTCGACCTGATCCTGCTCCGTTGTACACTTGTTCATAGCCGGTCAGATGGAAAGCTTGATCATGTTTTCCAAGCCGATCACATAATGCACTAATAATTCAAGGCACATTTTATATTTATTTATTATAGGAGGCTAAGTTCTATTCAGGAGAAGGGTTACAACCCCGGTCCTTGTTTGGTTTACGGGTTGTAACTTAGTTTTCGAATAGTTCCCCAGTCATCTTATAAATTGTCGTCCTATTCAGTACTCACATCCTGTTATATATTTTCTGTTGATTTTGTCTTGTATTTCACATGTTCTACATGCTCTTATGCTATACCTTGATTGGAGGCTAGGTTCTGTTCGGGAGAAGGGTTACAATCCCGATCCTTATTTGGTTTACGGGTTGTAACTTGGCTTTCGAATGGCTTCCAAGTCTTCCTATATCTTTTTCTTGTATTTTATTATACTGTCTTTTTATAGAATTTGTCAATTTATATGGAACTGCTGTTAGTGTTTGTACTTGCTCATTTTCCTGACATGATACCATTGATATATTACAGATATTTTTGTCACGCCCCAGAACCAGAATACTGGAGAGCGGGGGCGAACATAGCCAGCTACGTATATTGAAATGAAGTCCATCTCGCTATACGGTCACGGCTGTCTAGATATGAGGGTTTACTACAAGCCAACAGTCTCTTAAGGTCAAGCCTACTGTCTCAATCTCAAGCAAATAATATAATTACAAGATGTTTGACCACCAAATATACAATAAAAGGCGTCCCAAATATTACATATCAGCTGATCATGAAGCTAGTCGTACAAAATGCTAGGACTAGCAAGAGTTAAGTCATACATGATCAACCCTAGGATTTGTTAATCATGTTTACAGCCCGTAGGCAGACAATAAGTAAAAGTGCATCGAGCTAACAGGTGCTCGTCGGCTAAACGCCTCAAAAGAATAACTTTACAATAGAGTGAGCGAAACAAAATAGAAAACCCACTCGTAGCCCGGGTTCCTTCTAGTCGCCACCATCGGGCTGGAGGTTCGGTAGATCCTCGGGTGCTGCTCCGAAATCTGGCCACACAAAACCAGCTGGGTCAAACCCCAGAAAGAGCAAGTGCCACAAAGGAGGCCATAAAATAAGAACAAAAGCCAGTATATCAGAACATAAGAAAATGAAAGAAAAGAAGGTACAAGTAATAAAGAGTGTAACAGGACAATAAACGACTAGTGACGTGGGACCATTCCGGGAGCCAGGTTACAACCCTTAAACCAGACAAGGACCGAGGTTGTAACCATTCGCCTGAACAGCACTCTGTCTCTACCCATTTATTGTTAAGATAAGTAAAACAAGCATGATCAGGGGATCCAGGTACAGGGACTAGACAAGACTTAGACAGGGCTAGACATCATCCATTCACAAGCGGCCAAGCAAAATACTATGGCTTACTACTTTAACTAACTAGGGTTATCACAAGCCTAATTACTAACAAGATGCAAGTAAGAATTTCCCAGTCCCAAGCCCTGCAGACCATCCAGTTATTCTTCTGCGGGTTGAGAGTATGGTTGGGTACATCACCCCGGAGACGATATACCCTTAGGTGACTTAGAGGGTGCAACACATGACAGTGCGCTGGAAATATGCTCTACTCGTCGGCAAGCTACAAGTCCAATTAAGAGCGCCCAGATAACAAGATTGCCTGTGACTGGAAATTCTCTATGAACTATAGTTAGATCTAATCATTAGCCTAATCCATGTTCAGTATGAATCCCTGACCGTGGGAACCAGGGAGTCACGTCCTAGACATGATGCAAGACAAGACAAATGGATTGCACAAGCAAGCAAGCAGGAACACCCATGGTGTCAAGTTGATTATACAAGTCAAGTTACAAGTTACAAGTCAAGTCAAGTCAAGAGTGCGCCGCCACGGGCCACTATCAAGTTATCAAGTTAAATCATGTCAGGGTACTTGTCAAGAGTGCGCCACGACGGGCCACTATCATGTCAGGTTGGTCATGTCAGGAGTGCACCACTACGGGTCACTATCGTGTTATGCTAGTTTCTTGTCATACCATGCCATGTACAATAGTCATTCCAAACATATTAAGTAAAATGAAGTTCATGACAAAAGGCGTAAGGATATAAAATAGGCGTAAAATATCTAATAAAATATCAATATACAGGACTATAGAAGAGCCAAGCTTAAAAAAAATAAAACCAAATCTCCATGATTGGACAGATTGCGCAAGGGTCCCTGGGGTCGGGTTGCGCAGGAGTCAAGTGCGCCAGGGGCCAACTGCGCATGGGGTGAGCTGCGCAGGGTACCAACTGCGCATGGGTGAGCTGCGCAGGGTACCAACTGCGCAGGGGTGGATGGCGCAGCAGATGGATTGCGCTGGATCAGGTTGCGCAGGAATGGATGGCGCATGGATGGATTGCGCAGAAGTGGACTGCGCAAGAGCCATGCGCGCAAGGGGAAAGGGAACGCTGGGCTAAGAACCGCCAGCGCAGTTCAGCTCAGCGCAATGCGCTAGCCGAGGGGATGCGCAGTTCACCAAAGGGTGAGCTGCGCAATCGGCCTTGCGCTAAAGAGCGCAGGCCGAGAGGTCT
The DNA here is from genome assembly GCA_029216955.1 of Iris pallida. NCBI lineage: Eukaryota > Viridiplantae > Streptophyta > Magnoliopsida > Asparagales > Iridaceae > Iris > Iris pallida. Next base: position 6,554,830 of record JANAVB010021999.1, on the reverse strand, counting down.
GCTCCTCCAACCCGAGAAGAACTCCAAGAACTCTAAAACTTTAATTCTTCATATCTTTGTCAAATCAAAGCAAAATCTAGATTTTCAAAGGTCTAACTTGAGTAAAATTGAATTCTCTTCCACATGGAAGCATCAAAACGAGCAAAAATCAAAGTTAAATAGATCAAAACCATGTAAATCCGAAAATAGTAAAAACCTAGATCTAGAACAAAGGAAACTCCAAATCCCAAAATGACAAGTTCTAATGTTGATCACCATGGCCTAATCTAGCTAATGGACAAATAAAAGTGGTTCTCATGTGGTGTCAAGGTGCACTTGCCTATGGTGTTGGTGGAGGAAGGAGGAAGAAGAAGAAGAAATTAATGGAGGGAAGTAATGAGGAGAAAGAGTGTTAGGTGGGGATTTATGAGGGTGGGTTGTGTTGTGTTAAGGGTGGAGTGTAGGTTAAAGTGCTCCAATGCATGTTAAACCAAACCAAACCAAATCAAACCAATTCTCCTCCACAAAATAAAATAAGACAGGTAAAACCCAATTACGAGAACCAAAATCTGCAAGTCAAGCCAATTACAAGTACATGCCAAAATCTGAAAAAATAAATACAGGTCTGAAATACATGCAAGCTTGATAAAATACGTATTTAGAATATGGGTGTTACAATTTTTGAGGCAGACTGCTCGACCTACTATGGGATCGAGATAGATGGAGACTTAGGCCAGGACTGTGGCCTGTTAGTTGAGCCACTAGAATTTGCACTCCCAGAGTAGTTAGCTTAGTTAGGCTTGCCTGGACTGTGATCCAGCTTTTGTTTCAGACTGTAGTAGCTTATATTTATATTTTGTGACTCTGTGATGTTATTTGTTTCTCTCCGGCTGTGTTGGATGTTGAACTCATTTTCCGTTTTCACATCTATCATATCTCTTTTTCGTGCTATCTATCTTAGTTTTGTTTTATGATTGAGTTATGCCATATATATTCCTCCGTACGGAGATGACTGGTACCCTTATACTGTTTAGTGTAGTTTTGTAGGCGACCTATACAGCGTTCTATCGCCGATTCTGCGGCATAGGCTGGATGTAACCACGTGCTCGTGCCCCTATTCAGGGTGCGGGTCGTGACAGGATGGTCCGCTCCGACTGCCCATCTGTCTGTGGATGATAGGCTGTGCTGAACTTCAGCGATGTGCCCAAGCTAGCCTGCAGACTCCTCTAGAAGTGTGACACAAACTTGCTGTCGCGGTCGGAGATGATACTCATTGGAATGTCGTGTAACCTCAGGATCTGCTTCACGTACAATTCTGCCAACCTCTCCGTGGATAGTCCCACCTTGAATGGTATAAAGTGGGCTGATTTGGTCAACCTATCAACAATGACCCAAATCGTATCCTTCCGTCCTGGCGATCGTGGAAGACCGGAAACAAAATCCATAGTTATATGTTCCCACTTTCACTCGGGAATCGGCAATGGCTGAAGTAAACCTCCTGGTCTCTGCCTCTCGACTTTGACCTGCTGACACAAAAGGCATTTAGAAACAAAGCGTGCCACCTCTCACTTCATATCGTACTACCATACGTGGGCTCTCATGTCTTTGTACATCTTGTTGGCTCCTGGATGCAAGGAATACTGAGAACGGTGTGCCTCCTTCATGACCTCCTCTCGCAGCTCTCTACTAGGTACACATAATTTCGTCCTATGCCTCAATGAAACATCCTCTATAATGGTGAAATCCTCTATCAAACAGGCCTGCACTTGTGCTATGACACCCCTCAGCTGCTCGTCCTGATACTGTGCCTCTCGTATCCTATCCATCAGTCCAGACTGAATCTGCATGTCCATCATCTGTATCTCGACTCCGGGAATGACGATCTCAATGCCTAAGCTATCTAAGTCTGCTAACAAGTGTCGGTCTCTTGTCAAGCACATAGCCACTGGGTACCGACGCAAGGCATCCGCAACTACGTTCGCCTTCCCCGGATGATACTGCAACGAGATATCAAAATCTTTCATCAATTCCAGCCATCTGTGTTGCCTCATATTTGTAACACCCAGTTTTCCAGATGAGGGTATTTTTGAAATTTTGTAATTATAATAATTATTATTGATATTTAATTCACATTATGATTTTTTAGTGATTTTTTAATAATTTTTAAACTATTTAAAAACTAGTTTAAGTCATGACTTATGATTTTGATGTGCTGCTAGTGAAACCCTAGAGACTGCATGACCTAGAGCCTAACCATGTCATTAGGATGACTTAATTATCATTTTTAGCCTAGGGGTAATTTGGTCATTTTGACTTATTTGAATTATTTGGTGATTTATTGAATTGGTGAATTCTAGTTTGACTTTGACTTGTTGAGACCTAGTGGACTAGCTTAGAAGCTAACCCTAGCCATGGTGACCCTAGTCTAACTTGAGTTAACCTATTTTAGACATTAGAGAATAGTTTTAGAATGGGGAGATTTGGTTTAGTGAATTTTAGTCATGGCTTGTGGTTTCATGAAATGACTTATGGCTTAATTATTTAATTGATCATGACTTAAGCCCATGGGCCATTTAGTGAACCCTAACCCTAATTATTGAACCTAAGAACAGCCACATAGGGATCCCTACCCTATTTAAACACTTATTTATTAGGGCTTGCCTCTTTTTATCATTCCAACACTTGAAGAAAAGAGAGGTATTCTTCCCCCTTCCAAAAATTCCCATTTATTCATTTAATCTCCTTTTTCCTCCTAATCTTTTGCATTAGGTTCTAAATTTTGTATATTTAATATTTCTGGAGGTTAATCTCAGTTTTGGGCTCAATTGGAGCATTTGGCCATCAAGAGGAACACCCCCCATTTGGAGCTTTTTTTGTAATTTGCACCTATAGGTAAAACTCCTCAAATTGATTTAAATTTCTGTTTTCTTTGCATTTAGGGCTAGATCTAGGAGTCCCCTAGCTGTCCCTGGAATTTGGGCACAATTCGTGTCCATTACGTGTCCGTATCGGACACGTATCAAACCCATAGGCTAGGTGTTCGACGAAATGCCCGAACCGATTTGATTTACAAAATTTGCAAATGTATTTGAATCGAATCCTAGATCTAGGGTTTGCTTATTGATTTTTGTGTTTTCTTTCTGATTTTAGAGTCGTATCGTGTCCACACGAGGACACGAACACGCTGTCCGTGCACTGTGTCCTGCATCACGGGGTCTATTTCTCCCGACATAGGACACGTGGACACACCAAATTTTGTGTGAGTGTTGGGGCAGTGACTGCCACGATGCTCCCAAAATTTGAGAGCATCTCGTTTTGTGTGCGAGGAGAAATCCTTCCCGTACTGGTCGTGCAGGGGCATACACGTGTATCCCTATAGGTGGCGAACACGTTGGCACGAGCACGAGTCGTGTCGTGCTCTGTGTCGTACGCAGGACACGCGTGCATGCGTGCACGACGCAGCGCACTGTCATGTGCGTCTTTGAGTGTCTGTGTGTGTTTGGACACGCTCGTGTCCACTTGGTAGGACACGAACGAGTGTCACAACACGTGCACATGTTTGTTATGATTTACCAACCTTTATTTCATCATGTTATCAAGTTTTGTAGATCAAATTGAAGTTTCCCTATGTTCGACTGATACGTGTTCAGTTTTTAAAATTTATGTGACTTCAATTCCTTTTTAAACTGATTTCTTCCTATTTAAATGCCATGAATATTCACCCACATGTGTATTAGACTTTTACAAATATTGTTTACTGATTGGTGTGGGTTTTGGAGTTCAAATTAGGTTTTTGGTTGCTTATTGAAACTGTCGAGTGGACTGATACACAGTTCACCATTTGATTTCTGAATTTAAACCTTGTTCAAACTGTTGGTTAATGATTTGATTACCATATCCTAAATTAGATTACTGGAATAATGGTTTATGAATCATGATTGGGAATTAGGATTTCGAAATGGATGTTGGAATTTGGGTTGGACTGATTGTTAACTAATATACATGAACTGTCATTGACACAATATGCACTGTTCTTATTCTGATTTTTTTAATTCCCTGTTAAGACTGATTTTTTCCTGTTTAATTACCATGTATTAATGCATTTGCCTAGGTATTGATTGCTGCAATATGGGATTCATGTTTGATGTAGGGAAGTTTGGGTTTTAAAGGGGAAATGGATTTCGAATTTGGGTTAAAGTATAAACTGTCATGTTGCCAAATGCCTGAGACACTCACTCCTTAATTTCTGACATCCTCACATATTATGTGTAGCACACTGACACATGTATTCCTGTCACTCACACAACTGCAAAACCTGAGAATTATTCCAAGGTTTAAACTGAATGATCTTTTTTGAATGTGAAAAACAAAATCTGAGATTCCTATATTTAACTGAGTATGAATCCCATTGTATCACACTGTTTCAATATCACAGTACCCTAAACACTTGTTTACCCTCACTTCACCCACATTGACACTCTTACACAACTCTCCTCATTTTTTTTTCCATTGAACTGAGATTTTTGCACACTAATTTGAACTGTGCACTACCCACATGCCTTGTATTGATTTCCTATTTAAGACCAGGGTTCCATTTGGCTTGCCCTACTTTAGCTTGGCCTGGCTTTGCATATGCAGGGCAGTAGAGGGCAGCAGCTGGGGCTTGGCCTTGCAGCAGCAGGCCATAGCAGCAGTAGGAGCAGTGGCCAGTAGCAGGGCCTACATCCATTGGCATTGGTTTGGATAGGTTGAGTAGCATATAGTTGTTATAGGATAAATTGGGCTTGGATTGATTATAAACTGTCATGGGTTATCATATTTTTCCTTAGTTAAACTCTAAGTCCTGAAATTTTGTACACTGGATGCAGTACCATAAACTAACCATTAACTTCCCAAGTTTAACACCCTATTTTACTGTCACATTGACACAAGTGCACTTGATCCCAGATTTCAATACACCCACATACTATATCACATGATACACTCTAGATCCACTTTACACATTAAACTACACATTATATTAGGTTCTTTTCTTGAGATTGTATCACACACACCTATTGTATCACACACACATATGTACACAAACATCCTCACATGTAATCTCCCCCTATCACCCTAGGTATATATATATGTGTGTATATATATGTAGCCTATATGTGCATATGTGAGTTAATTATATTAAATTAGATATAGTTTGATATGTGTTATGTGTGGAATGCATGATATAGCCTATGGGCACATAGCCTGTGGTGTATCCCTATGTGATACAGCCTATGTATATGGCTTGAATGCCAGTGTAGGAGTGTGGTTGGCTTGTATAGCCTAGAAATTGGGTGTGCTTGCTAGAATAGGCTGGTTAGGTCTAGTGGGACTTGTTTGGCTTAGGCTTGACCTAGTTGACTTAGTTCAACTAGTCTAGTTTGACTGGAGTTGACCAAAAGTCAACATTAGTCTGGATGTGACCAATTGACCTAGTTTGACTATAGTATTGACTTGGGTTGACCCAGAGTTGACCAAGTTTGACTTGGACCTAGTTTGACCTAGATAGTTGACCAGGTTTGACTTAGAGTTGACTTTGGCCTAGATTGGCCTAGAAATCATGTAGATTGTATCATAGACTTCACTTATCTTATTTTAAACATATTATAACATATATTACTCTGTTTAGGACTTTGTGACTCCGATGCAGACATCTGATATTATACTACTCTTTTCAGAGTAGCAGGCGAGTACATTTTCTGATAGTTCTTCTATTTACTTGTCGTTTACTATACTTCAGTTGTAGCTAGTTCTATTTGATTCTGTATTACAAACACAATTTGATATTACTGGATCCATTTTATGCGACACTCACTTATTTTAAGTCTGGCCTCTATTCTGGAACCACCTACTGGAACTACCTACTGGAACTACCCTGGAATCATTTACTGGAACCATTTGTGTACTGGTTGGACTTATACTATTTTGTGTCGGATTATGGATTCACTTGTACTTGTTGGGCGGGGAAATATTGGAATAGGCATGTGAACATACCCAAATACTGGAACCACTCCCTTGGAATTATACTGGAACGATAGCCATCCCACACTTAGCCGAGTGTGCGGTGTGCCATATTACCTACAGCCGTTCATATGTCGATCCCGATATTTTAAAACACATGTTAGAGTATAGGCTGGACTCACCCTGGAACCTTTGATCACCAACTGGACTCACCTTATACCGGACTCATCTTGTACTGGAACCACCTGGTATCAGATTCATGTTGTCTGGATTTAATTGGGTTTTGTACTTGTTTACATTTACATTCTGGACTTATTATGTTACTTTAGTTCAGCTTGATTTATTTTACAGTCTTTATTGCCATCATTCTTCTCTTGTTTTAGTTACTTACTTTCCTTGTATCTTATCTGTTCTCTATACCATCACCTGTATATAAACTGCCATATTCATCAATAAAACTGTCTATAACTACTTTATAGTTCTCTGTCATTTACTTGGGATTTCTTGATGTTTTGTACTCGTTCCTGTCCTGACTGGACCTGTTGAAAATTTTACAGATGATTGCCCTGAGGACACGTGTCCTACATATTATGGATCAGGAGATGGCTTAGCTACCTATGGTCTCGACACTCAGGAGTGATCGGGAGTTTAGCTAGTTGTCCTGTTTTAGCTTTCATGTTTTAGAACTGGAGTTGTATATAAGTTGAGAATTGTAGTTGAGATTGTTTGAGATTATATTATTAGTTGTTGGTTTTATTTCTGTTATTAGTCTTAGTTTTAATCTTCTGTGTTATCATATCGTTCTTAGACTATGATTGAGATTCATTATATCTATACTTGTCCTCCGTTCGGAGTTGAGATTTGACAAGTACATTATATAATTGCGTGAGTTGTTGATTAGATAGTAACCTAGGACAGCGTTCTACCGCCGACACTGCGGCGTAGGCTGGGCGTCGTCACGTATTCGTACCCTCACAGTGGGTGCGGGTCGTGACAATATTCAACTCCTGCGTGAAAACGTACTTCAAGTTTTTGTGGTCAGTGAATATTTTCACACGCACTCCGTACAAGTAGTGTTTCTACAACTCCAGGGCAAATATAACTGCCGCTAACTCTAGGTCATGGGTGGGGTAATTCTTCTCATGTGGACGCAGCTGTCTAGATGCATATGCTATCACCTTCTTGTTCTGCTCTAAAAAACACCTCAAGCCCTTCTCTGAATCTTCGCTATAGATAGAAAAACTACCGAAACCAGATGGTAATGTCAATATAGGAGCTGTCGTCAGCCTCTTCTTCAATTTGTCGAAAGCAGCCTGACAGTCCTCTATCGACAGAAACTCGACATCTTTTTGAGTGAGCCTAGTCATCAGCTCTGCAATCCGAGCAAAGTCCTGTATGAACTTTCTGTAGTACCTCGCCAATCCCAAGAAACTCCGAATCTCTGCTACCCAAGTCGGAGTAGTCCACGACTCGAATGCGGCAATTTTCTTCGGGTCCACGGATATATCGTCTCCTGTCAAAACATGCCCAAGGAATTCTACTTTGTCTAGGAAAAACTCGTACTTTGAAAGATTCCCGTAGAGTTTCTCCTTCCTGAGGGTCTCCAGCACGATCTTCAGATGTTCTTCGTGCTCATCTGGCAACTTCGAATAAATAAGGATGTCGTCGATGAAAACCACTATGAACTTATCAAGGTATGGATGGAATACCTTGTTCATCAAATTCATGAAGACTGCTGGGGCATTGGTCAACCCAAACGACATCACCATAAACTCGTATTGGCCGTACTTGGTCTGGAAAGCTGTCTTCGGAATATCCTCCTTCTTCACTTTCACTTGGTGGTACCCCGACCTCAAGTATATCTTCGAAAATACCCGTGCACCGCTCAACTGATCGAAAAGATCGTCAATTCTTAGTAGTGGGTATTTGTTCTTGATCGTCTTGTTATTCAAGGTCCGGTAGTCGATACACGTACGCACTGTTTCGTCCTTCTTTGGTACGAACAGAACTGGTGCACCCCAAGGCGATAAAATTGATCTAATGAATCCTTTCTCCAGTAGCTCGTCGATCTGCTTCTTCAATTCTACGACTTCCTTGTTATTGATTATGTATACTCGCTGCAACTCTGTCTCCGTGCCTGGCACAAGATTAATAAAAAATTCAATGTCTCTGTCTGGCGGCAGTCCCGACAGCTCCTCGATAAAAACTTTGAGAAACTCTACGATGATGGGATGAAGTAGCTCCTTCTCCGCTACCATGGTCCCACAAATGGCGTCGCTAAGCTGCTCTACTTCTCCTCTAGCGAACTCGAACATGGTCTCTCCAGGCGGACTAAACACAACACATCCACGACGACAATCAATGCTGGCAAAATGTTTACTCAACTAATCCATGCCGAGCACTATATCAAAGCTCGGAAGTGGCATTATGAGTAAACTAGCACGCATTTCCCAGCCTCCTATGGTAATGCAGCATCCGACGCAAACATCCTTCACTAAGATGATGCCTTCGCTAGTCGAGATTTTATAAGTACAGTCTAAAGGCTCAGATACAATACTATGTCTAAAAATAAAAGTTGCAGATATAAAGCTATGACTGGTGCCAAAATCGAATAAAGCAATAGCTTAAAAAGACTCAAAAAGAACAGAACCTGTTATCACGTCAGGAGATGCTAGTGTCTACTCGGCCCCCATGGCATAAGCTCTGCCCTAATGCTGGTGCTGGATGAAGCGCTGTTGCTGTGTGGGCAGGGGCCCTCTTTGCTGCTGGGGTATCATGGGCCTCGTCGGGGCTCCTGGGGCAGGAGCTGTCCTTTGTGCTGAACGAGGAGGTATTATAGTGCACTCATGCAGCTGGTGCACACTCGACCCACAGAATAGACATACTCCGAGTCACTTCCTACACACCTCCCATGCATGCCCTGGCTTCTTGCAGTAGGAGAAAGAACCGACTGGCTGTCTCTGCTGATTCTGCTGGATAGTAGGGGCTCTAGCTGGAGGCTGGTACTGCTACTGCTGGAAGTGGGACTGTGGCTGATGCTTCTGTGTTGTAGTCTTCCCTGGAGCATTGGATCGTTTTGCCGATCCGGACTGGCTGTTGCTTCCTCCGTAGGCGCCTCGGTCCCTCTTCTGCTTGTGCCTCATCTCCTTCTCTACTGCTTGTGCAACTTTCAGGATTCTTTCGTAGGTGGTGGTCTGGCTGGTGTCGATAGCAATGCGAATATCATGTGATAGCCCTTTTTTGAACTTCTTCGCTTTGGCTTTCGGGGTCAAGGCATCTGCGAAGCGGCTGAGGCGGGAGAACTCAGCGGTGTACTCGTCGATGGAGAGATTGCCCTGCTTCAGGCTCTCGAACTCATTTTCTAACTCTTTTTTAGCCGCGTCGGGGTAGAACTTCGTCTTGAACAGCTCCTTGAATTCTTCCCAAGTCACATCTGGCACAGTGAATCGAGGCTCGTCTCTATACCACGTGCAGGCGACGTCATAGAGCTGCATGCTTGCTGTCTCGACCTTCTTGTCTTCAGAAATTCGAGCCATCCAGAGATTGTGATCCACGTTCTCCAACCAGTCGTCCGCATAGAGGATCCCTTCCATTCCTTTGAATTCCCTAGGCCTAAGGTCCATAAAATTCTTGAAAGTTCCGGGGCGCAGTAGGGGAGCCTCCCTAGACTGAAGAGCCTTCCTCAGGGTAATACAGAAGACATCGGTCTGTCGCGTCTGGAAAGTGATGAGCTGCTGGAAGATCCCAGGGAGCGTAGTATTGTCCAGCGCAGGTGCTGGAGGCAAAATTGGTGCTGGATGCTGGACGGGTGCTGGTGGGAGAAACAATGCTGGTGGCGGAGTCGGCGGAGGGAACTGAGGAGGTGGTAGAATGTCATCTCGGCGAAATCTCGAAGTCTGCGGTTGGAGCATCTCGCGAAGATAGGTGAAATGGCCTCCATGGGTCGGTGGGGTTCCGTTCGCGGTAGGCCCGCCAACGGTTGCTGGGGTGTTCAAGGGAGCGGTGTTCCTACCTTGGGAATCCATCTAACTGCCACAAAATGAAAATCGTTAGTTGGTACGAAGATTCAAACATGATGCAGATCAAAGGAGTAATCGAGATCAAATGTGGAATTCAATAACGGTTTTAAACATGTAGAGATGGTATATTCGCAGACCCACAGTAGTACATCTAAGTTGAGTACTACCACGAGTTTTGTTATTTTTTGCGAAAATCTGACCTGCATGGGCTACCACAAAAATGTGTCACGACCCGCACCTAGTATTTGGACAAGAGCCGTGGGTACGTCCAGCCTACGCCGCAGAGTCGACGGTAGTACGCTGTTTAGTCATCTCCACATTTATAAAAACAATCATGCAGTTTATATACATTTGCACAATGTAAACCACATCACAGAATAGATCAAGACGACATAGAATAACCACAAATTGGAGAGAAGGGTAATACATGATCTGACAAAACTTCAGGACATATCAAAACGTACTAAAGTGACATAGTCTCCAAAGAAAATAAAATGTGCTAAGAGAACATCCATAATCAACTCATGAAACTCAAAATAGAAATAATATCTAAAAGTCTCAAACTGAAACAAATCTGTGAGAATACTAAGTAAAGTCTACTAGAAGCCATCTGTCGCGGGTAACTCCGTAAAAGCGGCCTCTAGTTCATCCTGTGCGCCAAAATCGGGATCTGCAGTATGCTCATAATATGTGTTATAGAAATTCTCTAACTCATCACCTAAAAATATTGGTTTTTCAGTCAGGAATGGAACAAGCACACAAACTAAAAAGCTATCCGCAACATGATAGATTCGACAGTGCATGGATATAGCATATGTGGAAGAAACTAGAAGGTTAACTGAAGATATGGTATATTTAGAATGAAAGTATGAATCGCTGAATATGGTATGTCAACTAGAAAGAATGTAAAAGCATGATGACATGTCAAGTGGTACAGTATAAAGGAATAATAAAAGAAAACTATCTAAGTGTGTTGAAATATCTGTTTCGACATGTGAACGGCTACGTGGTAAATCCGGCACCCCGCACGTGAAGTGTGCGGCTGCTATTCTCCACGAAAGACACGGGAGATAGAATGGGTAGTTCACACGTCTAGTAAGATATTTCTCCTCCCGACCAGTGTACATGAACCCAAACAAGTCACAAAACATTAGATAAGATAAAACAAGAATATAATAAGTGGGGGTCCATGATACTATCTCGTGTGTCCATCGTGTTATCAAGCAAATGAACATATGTATAGTATGTACTGAACAAAAACTATCATAATTGAAAGAAAATCAGAAAGTGCACTTGCCTGTGGTCCTGTATGCGGGTAGAGGTCGAACACTGAGTCATGGTCCACAGAACCTATATTATGAATTTCCATATCAATACATAATTTAGAGTACGAAATAAGACTATCTAATAGATTATTGGCTTTCTACTTATCCCTCACCCTTACCATTATGGGTTATTTATGAGTTGATTAGCCTAGGGTTCACCAATTATTGCTTAAACTCGACCATCCCACTGTCATGTTATATCTCTACCTATTCAAAGGTTAGCCTATTATACAAATGTGGGTTGCCTACTTATGAACTCTGTTTTGCATACCTTTGTGATCCTAAGACTTCCCCAATGAGCTTTGATGCGGGCTTACCTACCCTGCTGCTGCGTCTAACATAAAACCACCAGTCTTCCTGGTCAATGCCTTATCGAGCCTGGTTAAAGTAAACTATGTACTGCTCAGATCACTAGTATCATGTTGACCCCTTATTCGATCCTCCTCATGTCACCTCTGATACTTTGGGATAGTATCAGTACAATCCTTGGGTCCCCCTCTATAACCTGAAGCCAACATCTGAACCTCACAGTCCCTGTTATTGATCTAAGGTTGTTCTAGTCTAACCATGTAATCCCCCTTTATATTCGATTCTGCCCTGTACATCTCTATAATGGATAAAGATATTCTGGGTACGAGCCTATTATGACTCTCTTATTCATTCCTCCCGGATACTTGAACCCGACTATTGATACTCCAAGTGCTTAAACCCTATCTTTATGTAACAACTGTAGCTTAACCTGATACCTTCGTGGCTTGATATATTAAGATATCAATGTGATACTCTACAGTATCTGTCATAAATCACACTGCTACTCCTAGGTTCTGACACCCCAATCTTTTATGTACATACTCAAAATTGCATCAACCACGTTAACATATCCATAGTTTCTAATCATGCTTAGATAGAGAGTCCAGACACCATATCATAATCCAAAACTTCCAACAATGATAGAAAGGGATAAACTGAATCCAAGTGGTGTCATACCCTCGCAAATGACAAAATTGACAGTCAATTAGCAACATATCAAGTTCTATAGAGTCTGCTACGCTCGAGATGGGTAGAGGGATGTATAGCAGGGTATCTATATGTTTGTGAAAAAGGCTTACATCCATAACCTATTTGCGATGCTTTGACACTTAAATATGTGACACACACAGGATTTGCAACTTGCTACTACTGTACATCTATTGTTCTTGCTATGATACCTGATCCCTGCCTTATTATTTCCCGATACCAACTGTACAGTAGGACAATTCCTCCCCACCTACAACAGATACAACCATATGTCGTAAAGATGACTATGGTTATTAGTATTTGTATTATAGAGGTACTCTATTGCTTTCTCCTATATTTTTGATATCCTGATACAGTAGATGGGAACACGAACCTGCGAGAATGGGATAGATGTAAACAGGACACTACGCCTATTTCTAAAACCTATAATTATACTCTTCCTTCATACATCAGGTAATCTTAGCACCTACGAGTATCAGAGGAGGTCTGATATTCCTTCTACAGGTAAGTGTCTTCCCCCGATGCTCCCAAGTGTTTATACTACAAGCCATTGTATTTCACATATAACCTTCCTTATAAGTCCACTCTCTTTTGTATATGTTACAAGCTCTGATACTTGAGCTTTCCATCAAAATCTGGGTATCTAGATGCAAAACACACCTACATCCTTTGACATCATGTATCCCATGTCACATACACCTACCTATCACTAAATTTTAGAACATTAATACATATCCTTTCACACATGCCAAACACACACATACTCACTTACTCTTTTACCTCTCCTTCTCTCTCTATATATATATATGTGCCTATATATATAGCTTTCCTATATATATCTATGTATATGAATAGGTGAAGTAACTAATATATATA